>BQMB01000279.1:0-138189 GCA_027943415.1 Closterium sp. NIES-67
CTTCCCTCCCTTCCCTCCCTCCCTCCCTCCCTCTCCCTCCCTCCTCCCTCCCTCTCCCTCCCTCTCCTCTCTCTCTCTCTCTCTCTCTCTCTCTCTCTCTCTTCTCTCTCTCTCTCTCTCTCTCTCTCTCTCTCTCTCTCTCTCTCTCTCTCTCTCTCTCTCTCTCTCTATGCCTCGATGCCCATCACTCTGACCCTCTCTCCTCCCAAGTCTCACACTCAACTTCCAGCAGTGTTGTACTACGTGGTGGAAGGGTGTACGGTACCAAGGGTTGGAGCAAGGCATCTCCATGTGGGGCCTGCACTCATGCATGCCCATGGCTCTAGAATACTCTGTTTCGCCATAATCAGTAGTGGTACTCTTTACAGTAATGTTGTTGTGCCTTTTGTGCAAATAGCCTGCAGAATAAATTACAAGTACAAAAACTTGTGACACATATGCAAATTGCCTGCAGAATAAATTACACGGTCTGTGCACACTGACACACTATGTCCAGGCCAAGGATTCCGTCATTGGCACTCGAAGTCAGGGCCAGCGTCCCCAACTCCTGTGGAAAGGGATAGTGGGAGCACAAAGCGCCGAACAAGGGAGATGGGACAGGGAGGGGTGGTTCTGAGTAATAGCAAAGAGCGAATGACGTCTGGATGGGGTGAGAGATTGATGGAGAGAGAACGCGAGAGGGCTGGAGAGAAGGAGGGAGGGAGGGAGGGAGGGAGGGAGGGAGGGAGGGAGGGAGGGAGGGAGGGAGGGAGGGAGGGAGGGAGGGAGGGAGGGAGGGAGGAGGGAGGGAGGTGTATGTATGGAAGATGGGTTGGATGGGATTGGAGGGATAGCAGCAATAGGACTCACAGCATGGATTGGAGGGAAAGGAGGTACAGGGAGGTTAGCAGGTAAGGGAGGGAACGGAGGGAGAGCGCTGAGAGCGTAAGAAGGGACAGGAGAGGTAGATAGGTTAGAAGGGTTGGGAGGGATAGCTGTGATAACAGGGATTGAAGGGCGAAGTGGGAGGCAGGGGGAAGTGGGCAGCAGGGGGAAGCGGGCAGCAGGGGGAAGTGGGCAGCAGGGGGAAGCGGGCAGCAGGAGGAAGCGTGCATCAGGGGGAACGCGACGTGCAGGGGGGAAGCGGGATGCCGGGGGAACGAGGAGTCCACGGAGGGAGGGACGGAGGGAGGGAAGGAGGGAGGGAGGGGAAGGAGGGAGGGAGGGAGGGAGGGTGGGAGGGAGCGATCGTTACACTACGCCATCGTTCCCTACGCTGTTATCTGTGCGCTGCAGCTCAGGCTGGGGGCGCTCCGTTGGTCTGGCTTTGGGTCGCCTGGAACTTAGGAAGCGGCTGGCCGCGAGCCGCGGGACGCGGGAAGCGTGAAGCAGGAAACAGCGTCTCCAGAGAGGCAGGAAGCGGGGAGCAGGAGGCAGGAAGCAGGAAACAGCGGGAAGCAGCGGGGATGCGACGCATGAAGCAGGAAGAGTGAAACAGCGAGCAGCGACAAGGGGACGGCCTGGAAGCGGGAACCAGGAAGATAGACTGGGCGGGAAGCGGCGAAAAGCGAGAAGTGGGAAGCGCGAAGCAGGAGGAGGGTAGCGGAAGAAGCAGAGAAGCAGGTAGCGGGAAGCGCAAGGCAGCGGCACGAGCGGGGCTGGGCGCAGCGAACAGACTCCCAGCAGGAAGCGGGAGGGGGGGAGGGGAAGCAGCAGGTGGCGGGTAGCGGGAAGCTGCAAGCAGGAGACGACGACACGGGAAAAAAAATGAATCGAGAAGCGCGGGAAGCTGGAAGCGGCGGCGCGCGGAGTCCACGGGAAGCAGGATCCCGCTTTACGAAAGAAAAAACGAACTGCGGGAGTTCGATATGCAAACAGGTACTTATTCAAATTCCTACCAGTCAGATAGTTGGAGCATGAATTCGCTAGGGGTTCGCGTCCTGGTTCCCTCCCAAGTTCCTGGCTGGACTCTGCCACTCATCCCTGATTGGTTTCTTTCTTCCCAGCCGTGCATGTGGCACCACGCCGTTCGCTTTCCCAATCCAAGATCTGAGTCAATCATGCTTCTGTTTCGGGCCCGCGCCCATTTTGCTGCCCCCTCGTGATTGGCTCCGTAAGTTACCTTGCGACGACTTGACTGGTCGCATGGCGTAGCTCACCTGCAAAATGAAAACTTTGTTGCATCAGTTTAGTATTCCATTACTTTTCGCCCTTGCCCTGCCCACAAATCAACCTGTCTGTCTCAAACCCCCTCATTCAGTCGGACGGGGATCAAGAGGGGTCCCAGCTTGATAACCCCTGTGCTATTTTGCCGTGGGGTTTTAACAACACACTGCAGGCAAGAGGAAACCGACTTGGCCAAACCATGCAAGGGTGAGCAATATCAGGACAACACAAAACTCCTTGGCACGCGCTACAAGATCGCTGGACTGGAGAATTCCCAGTCCCAGTAGGAAATGGAATTCAATACAACTTGGTAGAAACTAGGGGAATCAGCTGGATGCTGGTCAGGTTATGCAAAGGAGTGCGGAGACTGCATGAGAAGCTGCATGCACGCACGAGACGAGATGCTCATGCTCCTGCTCGTGATGCCGCTCATGTGATCATGATGCTTCCCGTGTGAGCATGATGCTGCCCATGTGAACATGATGCTGCTCATGAGCACAATCATACAGCTTCAGGGCAGTTGCTGTTGCAGCTGCTGCGAGCGATGCCGTTGGTGGTGTCAGAATTCGCAGGTTGCGGCCCCGGTGTCCGCAATAAAGCCCTGTGGCCGGCTGTGGTCGGTCCTGGGCCAAAGTACTGTGGAACCGCTACACGAAGTTGATCCATTAGGGAAGCTAACGCTGTGTTGTAACGAGGTGTTGTGTTGCAACGAGGTGCTGTGTTGTAACGAGGTGCTGTGTTGTAACGAGGTGACGTGTTGTAACGAGGTGTTGTGTTGCAACCAGGTGCCCGAGGATTGCTTGGTGAAGTGAAATGTCCTGGTGGTTCTAGACGAGTCATACCGGTACCACGAGCCATGGCGAGGCTGTTAAACTAAGCCAGGTACGACCTAAGTGGTCGGACTTTTCTGGCTGAACTGAACGTTCTCAATGTTCTCTCTTCCCTGGTTTCTCAGTCCATCCGTTTTTTCTCCATCTTCCAACCCTAATCTTACCCGTACGTTCCACCGTCCCTTAGATCTCAACCAGCTTATATCTGTCCTAGTATTTCGCCAAAAACTTCGCCTTATGACCGACTTTCCGTGCGTCGACGTCGGTGCAGCGGCGAACCACTCTTACATTCTCCCCTGTGGTTTGCCGGCTGCAAACCTTAGATCCACGAACCTCTTCAACCCTGTCAACTTCTCCTGGTGCTCTCCCTTCATACTTCCTTATTTCTGTCCATCACTCCCCTGCAAGTCCGCCAAGGTACGGATCCCAACCAAGTACTTGGAGTGCTCGAAATTCGCCGTTGGAAGCACCTTCGTGAGAAAATTGGCTGCTTGTTCCTCTGTCCGTATGAACTCAAAATCAAACGCCTTCTTCTCTAGTTGATCTTGCACCCAGTGATATTTAATGTCCATATGCTTCGTCCGCCCGTGCCAGTTGTCGTTTCTTGCCAATGCTATGGCGGATTTGTTGTCAGTCCTTATCATGGTCGGCCCTCGCACTGGTACCTCGAGCTCCTGCATTAGTTGCTGCAGCCATACCCCCTCTTGGCAAGCTTGAAATAACGCCATGTATTCCGCCTCCGCACTTGTGATAGCAATATCATTCAGTTTCTTTCCTTGCCATGTAATTGATGTCCCGCCGAGTAAGTAGACGTATCTGTATGCTCCTTAGCGTGTTTCCTTGTCTGATGCATGAGATGCATCAGCATACCCCACCAATTCCAAGGTTTCTTCTCCACCTTCGTACATCAATCCCTCTTCGACTCTCTGCTGCAGGTACTCAATCGTTCGCTGCATCTCCTTCCATTTCCGACCTTCGGATTGAAGGACGTTCTGTCCTAAGAAGCTAGTAGCGTGGGCGACATCAACCTGTGTGCAAGATATGGGATACATCACCAAGCCCACCCGTTGCTGGTAAGCTTTCAGTGCTTGTTCTCTGCTGCCCCATGTCTGAAGTTCTTCGTCAGTATCCACCTCCTTCCCTGCTTGGCTGCTGAGAGGCGTCGCTACTGCCTTAGTGCAGCCTGAGGTCCCGAACTTCTGCTGCAGCCGTTGGATGTACTTCTTCTGGTATAGGTACACCCTTCTCCCCTCTCTGTCACGCTCCAGGTTCATCCCAAGGAATAGCGTGGCCCTGGGGAGTTGCTTCACCTGGAAGACGGCGGCAAGGTGAGTGCACACCTCCTCCACTTTGTCCTCGAGTGCACCAGCAACGAGAATGTCGTCAACGTAAAGGAGGAGATAGACTTTCTCCTGTCCTTCACCTTTCCAGAAAAAAGCTCTATTGCATGTACTTTTATGGAATCCTCCTTCCATCAGCCTTGTGTCCATGGTCTTGTACCATTCGCGAGGGCTTTGTTTGAGCCTATAAAGGGTCTTGAGTAGCTTGAGTAAGCATTCTTGATGTCTAGCTGAATCATGAAGTAGTTCCTTGCAGCGACCACCTTGAAGAGTGCCCTTGCTGTAGTTAACTTGCTGACAGGTGCGTATGTCTCATTGTAGTCGAGTCGTTCCACTTGCGTGTATCCTTTCGTCACCAATCTTGCTTTGAAACGCTCCAGCTGTCCGAAGTCCCCTGTGTATTTTTCCCTCCTTGCCTTGGAGACGAGCGCTGTCGTCATCGTGGCGAGTAGCAAATGCGTGTGTACGTCCTTGCAGCACGTCATTAGAAGAAGTGCATATTTTGGATTCGGCTTCTTAGTCCGCATTCCTCTGCCCAATTCGTTTCCAACAACCGATGCTCCACTTGCACTATTGTCTGCTGCCCCTTCTCCTTTCTCTATTGTCGGATCTTCATCCTCTTTCCCAATCAGAATTGCGCCATCTTCTAGCAAGGTGTCAATCACTTCGGCCCCTTTGTCGTTGCTACTGATCTCCAACAGCTCCCATGGATCGCTGATTCCTTTAATGTTTGCTTTGTACTCGTCATTCTCAGCTTCATTCCCTTGCTGTCCAGCGTCTTCCTTAGCTGCCTGTGCTTGAAATAGTGGAGAGTCAAGCCCTGCATCATTGTCTTCAGAGGTAGGTGTTGTCTCATTTGGCTCCCACTCCCAATCCATCATCATGTGAGACTGGTCATCTTCATCCAGTTCCTCTTCTTCGCTTGATGTGTCCAATCCTTCGTTGTGGTTGTCATCCAACAGCTCTTCCACTCATTGGGGTGTAACGGGCAATGCTCCAGCAGTTCTTGTTGTTGTTGTCTTGTTTTATCCCTTCCAGTCCACGTAATTGAGGTCTTCGTAGAAAACAACATCTCTGGTTGCCGTTACAACTCCCGTCCCTGCGTCTTTGATTATCCACCATTTGCTCTCCGGGCATATGCCCAAGTGAACACCCCACTGGGCCCTTGGCATAAGCTTGTTTTCAGTTCCCCCTGGTGATTTGTACTGCGTCATACAGCCCCATACTTGAAGAAATTCCAGGTTCAGCTTTCTTTTGTAGAACGCCTCATGAGGAGTCGTGCTTGCTGCAAGTCCTTTACTCGGTAGGCGATTTTTCAGCCAGCATGCCCTGCCCAAGGCATCTCACCAGTATGCCAAGGGCAGTTTGCTTTCCACCATCATACTCCTTATGCTATTAAGGCGTGTCCGATTCACCCTTTCTGCAACACTGTTGTGCTGCGGGGTATGAGGAATAATTCGCTGCCGCCGGATCCCTTTGGCTTTCAAGTAGTTAGTGAAGTCCTTGTTGATGAACTCCCCTCCATTGTCAGTTCGGAGAACTTTCAGCAGTTTGCCAATTTGTCGTTCAGCTTCCGCCAACCAGTCAACGAAACTCGGGAACACTTGAGTCTTGTCTTTCAGTTCAGTCACCCAAGTGTGACGTGTGCCGAGATCCGTAAATGTAATGAAATATTTGCTGCCATGTCGTGATGCCACCCGCATAGGTCCGCACACGTCAGCAGCCACAATATCCATGGCACTATAGGGCTTCTTCGGTTCATGCTTTGGATGTGGCGCCTTTGTAGCTTTCCCCTCAATGCATGAGCTGCACTGCATCTTGTTCTCCTCCCCAGCTTTGAGCTTGACCCCTGCTGCCATGTTTTTTTTTTATCATGTCCTTGAGGTGTTGTATGCTGGCATGCCCCATCCTCTTGTGCAGCAGACTGATGTCAATTGCTTCCACTGCTGCAGCCATGGGGAAGGTCAGTTGCTGCAGCTCCTTCACTGGTGTCTGTTCCAACATGGTTCGTAGCTCCTCTCGTGCTCTCTTCCCTTCCTCCGATTCAGGTTGGTAGGTAACTCTCTATGTACTTCTCCAGTAGCTTCATTTCATGGAGTCCATGCTTCCGAGTGCCTTCTGCTATCAGTTTCCAATCAGGGCTGAAAACCCAAAGTTTGCTGTTATCGCTGTAGGTTTTGTAACTGTTGCTGTCCAGTTGGGTCTGACTGATTAAGTTCAGTGACAACTTTTCCACGAGGAGAACGCTATCCATCTTCACCTCTCCGTACGGGCTCTGTAGTATCAGGTCCCCTTCTCCTTTCACTGAGAGCTTTCCTTCATCTCCAAGTAGGACGTATGGGACGCTTGAGTCGTGGTAGTTCAGCAACCAGTCCGCCCGGTGCGTCATGTGCTGTGTGCAGCCAGAATCCATAAACCATGTTGTTTCCTTACAATCCTTTGCCAGCATGCACACCTTGGAGGCCCGGACGATATTTGCCTTGTGGCACCTCCCAAGATGGCGTCTTCTTCAGTTTTTTCTGCCACGGTTGCTGTTGCTTGAGCAGGGGCTGCCAAGGCAGCTGTCTGCCTCTGCTGTTGCTGCTGCCCTCCCTTGAAATTCTTGCTGGCAGGGTTGTGGTAGCAGTCGTAGGCCGTGTGTCCATATTTTCCGCAATGGTTGCAGTTTCCGCTGAATCCGCCTCTCGATTTGTATCCTTCTCCGCTTGTCCCTTCGCCGTATTGCGGCCTGGCTGCTTCTCTGCCCTTGTAGTTTCTTCCCTTTGGGTTGGTGAAGCAGTCAATTGCTTTGTGACCTTTCTTGCCATAGTGGTAGCAGGTCCCAACTCCTCTTGGTGCTGTTCTTGCATTCAGAATTGCAGGTTTTTCGAGCTCCACATCTGCTGCCATTGCCTCCCTCCGTTTGAGGTCAGACCGAACCAGCTCCAGTGCTTGAAGAATCTCAAGCAGCTTGGACATATTCGCAGGTGCATTGCAGGTGAGAACTCCAATTTCGGCGCTCCACTCCATCGGTAAGCCACTGATTATGTAGCCCATCATGTGCTTCTCCGATTCTGGTGCTCCCATTGCTGTCATGTCATCATTGTATCTTTTTGCTCGATTGACAAAGTCGATTTTCTTCTCCGATGGCTCCATAGCCAGTAGCAGCAAATTTTTTCTGACTGTTGTCAAGTTTGTGTCGGTCCGCCCGAGATAGACCGCTTCCATGTAGTCCCATGCACGCTGTGCTGAATTCATCTCCCCTGCGAACTGGTCCAATCCCACAGCGATGGAGTCTGAGATCGAGTGGCACAGTTGGTAGAAGGCCTAAAGACTCTTTCGTTTATATGCCCCCTTTTCTTGTGACGTTGCGCTTGCAGGTGGAGGAACTTCTTCTTCTGTCTCCTCATTAGGATGGTAGAGCGGCCAGAGCTCCACCTCTCTTGCTCGCCGGATAAACTCGAGGCGCCATGTCGAGTAGTTAACCCCACTGAAGCGATGTGCCTCACTAAGGCCAATTGTTGGTTTGGCCACGATATGCCCATGCGTTAGGGCATCCAATAGGGCTTGCACTTGAGGGCCTCCTGCACTCACAATGGAGCCCGTACTCGCCTCATCATGCTCGTCAGGCATGATGCAGGGACGTCTCTAGCCCTTCTTGGAGACTTAATGGAAACCAAGCTCTGAGACCACTTGTTAGACTTGGGGAGCGAGAGCCTCTGGCTATTCGCTAGGTCCCCAAGAACGCAGCGGAAAAACCAAACTTGATATGAGAAGTGCAGGAGAGCCAAGTGCTTTTCAGCTCAGAGTTCAACCAGAAAGTCTTACTCCAAAAAATGGTTACAAACGAAAAACTAAACAATAACATATAAGCATGCAGAAAGGTAAAGGGCGACTCGTGTAACGCGTCGCGTGCATTTCGTCTAAATCTTGGGCGGAACCAATATCGGTAACCGACACTGTCGGTGAAACCGACCCTCCGACATTCCGCCGAATACGACCTAAGTTTGGTTGGACTTTTCTGGCTGAACTGAACGTTCTCAACGTTCTCTCTTCCCTAGTTTCTCAGTCCATCCGTTTTTTCTCCATCTTCCAACCCTAATCTTACCCGTACGTTCCACCATCCCTTAGATCTAAACCAACTTCCAGTAACGGAAACAATTGTCCGGGTGTTTTGCATTAACTAGGGTTTTGGGGCTTTCCGACCACTGTACATAAAGTCTGGATGTTTCATGCTAGTACACTTTGGAAGGGGCACATAGTGGATGTATTCACAATGCTAAAATCTATAATAGTACACTGGATCTAACTCTGTGCCACAAGGTATACAAAGAGTACATCCGTACAATTGTTTCCTGGGACAAAGAGCAAACTTCCGAACAACGTTTCGAGTACCTAGTCCATCGACTCTTGGCCTTGATCATCATCCGCACCCTCTTAGGCATGTTATCTCTGAGGTTAGTGCAAACCTTTGCATGGATCTTCTTGCACTCTTCCTAGACCCGCCCTTTTACATAAGGGGGTGAGCACTAGGAAAGTCGCGAAGGATATGAGCGTATGCAATATTATTGTGCACGATTTCTGATTCAATGTGATCTCTTAGGCTAGCCATGCTAAGGTGTGACCAAGGGCGCCATTAGCCGATTGGTCCCGTCTTTTCATGGGTCATCTCCGTCGTAGGGTTGTAGGGTAAAACCACGAACAGATCGACAAAAACTAACGGATATGCAGCAAAACTTAGGGTAACGTAGCATGGTCGATTGTGCACCCTTACACCATTAGAATCACGCTAGGATCCGTAGGTCTCGTAACGGTGTAGCAATCGAAGAAGTCGTGACTGTTCGAGAAGAATGCTTGAGGTGAGGTCTTGTGAGGAAAAGGGTCACTCCAGTGCAACATACTGATGCTCTCCAAGCCATTCCAAGACATTTCTCCCACCTAGGCATGGAATGGCTTGGAGAGCACGTGTATGTAGCACTGGAGTGACCCTCTTCCTCACCAGACCTCAACCCGGATATTCTTCTTCACCAGTTGGGCTTCTTCGACTGCTGCACAGTGATGAAGCCAGTGGATTTTAATGTGATTCTAATAGAGAAAAGGGTGTTCAGTCAAACGTGCTATGTTACGCTAAGTTTCGTGGCGGATAAACTAGTTTTCGCCACTCTGCTCGTAATTTTACCCTACAACAGTACGGCGAAGAGGACCCATGAAAAGACGGGACCAATCGGCTAATGACATCTTTGGTCACACCTCAGCATGACTAGCCTAATGGATCACATTCAATCAAAGATCGTGCACAATACTCTTGCATATGCTCATACCCTTCGCAATATTCCAGGTGCTCACCCCCTTATGCAAAAGGGTGGGTGCAGGAAGAGTGCGAGAAGATCCTTGCAAAGCTTTGCGCTAACCTCTAAGATAACATGCTTATGAGGGTGCGGGTGGTGATCAAGGCCAATGGTCGATGGACTAGGTACAAGAAACGATGTTCGGAAGTTTGCTCTTTGTCCTGGGAAACAATTGTCCGGATGTACTCTTTGTATAACTTTTGGCACCAAATTAGATCCAGTGTACTATTATGGATTTTAGCATTGTGAACACATCCACTATGTGCCCCTCTCAAAGTGTACCACCATTAAACATTAAGAATTCATGTACAGTGGTCGGAGAGCCCAAAAACCCTAGTTAATGCAAAACATCCGGACAATTGTTTCCGCCACTGTAGATCTGTCCTAGTATTCCGCCAAAAACTTCGACTTATGACCGACTTTCCATGTGTCGACGTCGATGCAGCGGCGAACCACTCTTACAGCAGAATCTGGCTTTGACTCAGACTCAGAAGCAGAGGACGACTCACGAGAACCAAATTTGGACTCGGAACCGGAGTTAGATCTGCCAGAACTAGACGCGGACTCGGAACATTCAGTAGAATCACCCTCAGAACCGGAAGAGGAAGACTCGAAAGAATCCGATTCGGAACTGTCACTAAGAGGAGCGCTCGTCACTCCATTCACTATTTGCCTCTTCATCTACCTGATATAAGGTCGATCGGAGGAGGTCTCGTCGTCTCTGTCCTCGCGAATCAGCTGCTTGCCCTTGGACGCCTGCTTGTTGCGTTTAGGAGGAGTTGCACTAGAGTTAATCCGATTCTTGCCCTTGGAAACACGCATATTGTGAGGAGCTGCACTAGAAGGTTCGGAAATTGGCATCTTGCCCTTAGAAACATGTGTAGTGTTGCGTTCATGTCGCGGTCTACTCGGCGTAACATTACAGGATTTCGTCGCTTTGACTGGGGATGCTGCTGCTGCTGTTGCACGCCTCCGGGATGGACCAGCTTCGGAGGGTCTTGGTTCGATAGACTCCTCCTCTCCAAAACGACAGCTGGTAAAGCCTTGGGCTATACGACTTTTCATCCACGCAATGTACGGCGAATCAGAGGGAGTTTGGTCAACGTCGTCGTCGGGTCTCGGCTTCTTGCACTTGCATTTGGATGGCATGGCGGAAGGACAATCAGAAAGCTAGGGCTCTGTTGGGTTGCGAACGAAGGCAGGAAAGCCCTCGGAAACGTGACAATGGAGGGATGGACGGGAATACCAGCTCCCTGCAGGGTTTCAGTAGAAAAAAAAAAGGTGAGGGCAAGGCTAGGGAGGGGCTTCGGTAGAATAAAGCTTCTAAGCTCCTAAGAATGCTGCTACAGCACAGTAAGTGAAGGTGAAATTGTCTACTCAAGGCAAACCAAGTTATGGATAAGGTTGCGGTGGGTATGATTCGGTCGAGAGAATTTTTTATTGGTTGGCTCTGGTTTGGCGGGTGCTGGGGTGCGGTCCGACAACATTGGCTCGGTTCGGTTTGGTTTGAGGTTCGGAGGTTCAGTGCAGCGCTTGGGCCTCGAAGAGTCACGTTCAGGATTGCAGGAGCAAAAGGGAAATTATCAGAAAGGGATCTCGCTCTGCCAAGGGTGTGAGCAAAAAAGGTCCGTCTACCTCCGAACCTATAATGCACTCCGTTTTATTTTTAGTCATTACCAGTACACTCCATTTGGCACTCCGTTTTTAGTCTTTAGTTGTTACCTGTGGTAACGTTTATCAACGAAAAAGGCAAAAACATAAAACCCATTTGGGACCGAATTTCGTTCGAGATGGCATCAACCCTAAACACGCAGCTCTTTTGTGATTTTAGGGTTGATGCCACCCCGAGTCGCATGTGAGGGCCCTACGGGGCTGTGTGTGTGTGTATGTGTGTGTGTTTTTTTTTTTTTTTTTTAATGCCCTTAAGCTCTGTTCGTATAAATGTCCCACCTCACAGGGTCATGATACGACGCGCCCCACAAACCTGAGCTGTGTCGCGAACCAAAAATATTTACGTGTTGTATGACGAAGCCGTTGTATCACAGTTTCGGAGACAAGGTCTCCGGTTAGAAAGCTGCCGGACCTTTTTTGCTCACGCCTCTAGCGGGGCGAGGACCCTTTTTGGGTTGCGTAGCAACCTTTTATAATCGGTCGGTTAACCGATTGTGGTGGACCGATATAGCACTACATATTTTTCTAAATCTTATCGAGATAATAACCCATATTATTGTTTAGGGTCTAATGCATCCTTAACTCTAAAGATTTGTATTATTAGTATTATTTATTTCCACATACGTATTCCTGTTGTTTCTCGTGTATGTATTTGTTATGTTTTCTCTCTTTGTTGTTGTTGTTGTTATTAATATTATTATTATTATTATTACTATTTCTACTACTACTACTACTACTACTACTACTACTACTACTACTACTACTACTACTACTACTACTACTACTACTACTACTACTACTACTACTACTACTACTACTACTACTACTACTACTACTACTACTACTACTACTACTACTACTACTACTACTACTACTACTACTACTACTACTACTACTACTACTACTACTACTACTACTACTACTACTACTATTACTACTACTACTACTACTACTATTACTACTACTACTATTACTACTACTACTACTATTAGTACTACTACTACTACTACTACTACTACTACTACTACTACTACTACTACTACTACTACTACTACTACTACTACTACTACTACTACTACTACTACTACTACTACTACTACTACTACTACTACTATTACTACTACTACTACTACTACTACTACTACTACTACTACTACTACTATGCGGGCTATGGACATTGAAATGGTGAGTGCCATACAAATCTAAGAAGGGTTGAACACGGTTTTACTACGTACGTAGATACTGCTAAAATCAATGCAATTGGTTGCGAAGTGACACAGCAATGACGAAATCTATACTCGTAACAATAACACAATACACATTGATGTCTGCAGAAGCCAAAGCAGTCAGTGGGGTTGGAACGAATGTGATCTAGTGAATGGTATAATCCGGCTTGGTTGCGAAAATGTACAATTACGACAATAATGAATTCTCTACTCTTTACGATAAAAAGCATACCTGTTTCTGTCCACGAGAAACCAAAGCAGACAGCGGGGACAGAACGAATGTGTTCGGGTGAATGGCGTAATCCGAGTCAGTCAACAGCGCGCGTGAGACGCGATGGACCCATACAAGTTGTCTCTCATAGCCTCTCATGATGTACTTGTTATATGTATTTGCCAACGCACCATATGCGGAAAATAAGGGGAAACAACGCATGGAACAATTCGATTTAGCACATTTGTATGCGGACCTAATAACATGATACATTCGCTACGTTATTGCGGACAAGCACAGAGATGTTATGATACGAAGTTCGAATTATGATGGCATATGAATGGCACGATAACCAGTATGAGAATGATAATATATGTACACTTTAATATCCACTATGCAAGTATATTATTGGAATAGAGCATACTACGTAGACTTACCAACTTCACAAGAACAATACGTACTTCATGTCTTTGATTTTGGAGGAATCGACGTAGAGGAAGTCATACGTCTTCCCCAAAGTGAACTCCTTGGCAGTACTAGAGCATTTTTATGTGCTCCAGATTGGCTTTCCCCATAGAAGCAGCTCCATTACATCGCCATTGCGGTCCGCAAGAATAATGTTGTTTACCATTTCCCGGAGCAAAAATCCGTACCTCGAAGTTGTCACATTCAGTGTTGCAGCGTGCTCCCCGTAAAAGATTCCTATGTTCTGTTATGCGTCGCACCGATACAAAGAGGAATTTGACTTTTCTCTATTCAAATAGGCAGTTTGAACCTAACCGAATTTTTTATATAAAACTTTAAGACGAACCACGCAAACTACCTTATGGAGGTTAACTACAGTTCCTCCCAGACGGACGTGCCACCTAGATTGTGTTTGTTCTGGTGCATTCACCCGCGCGTGGATTCACCGCGGTGCCACCTTGCGTGCATTCACCATGGTGCATGCAGCTTGCGCCATTCGCGCTTCGATCGCAACTCGGGCATCGCCGACCGTTCTTCAGCACGCCGCGTCGCGTTCACACGACGTACCCTTTCCGAGGCGCGTCGAGAAGAATTTTAAAGCCACGATTTCAATCCCTCACCCACGTACTCCCGTACTGGTCGCCGCAATCCCCGCGGCTTCTCTCCTCGCCGCCCTGCCAGCGTCCGCCGCGGCGGCTCTTGCGGAGGAAGCAGCATCGACCGACAGAGTTAAATCCGCCGTCGAAAGCTTAGTATCCGCAGCGGGAGACCTGGAACGCGCCGCGGAGTCAGCAGCCGGAGCCGACAGAGCCCGATCCGCGGTGGGGAGTCTAGTATCGGCTGCAGAGGATTTAAGACGCGCCGCGGTGTCGGCGTACCTAGATCTTGCCGATCGTGCCGCCCCAGCACTAGCACCTGAGGGGGATAAGGCGCAGTTCGGATCGGCGGTGGGGGATGTAGTCTCTGCCACGGGGGACCTGGAGCGCGCCGCTGCGGATATTTTCGGGCGGGCGGTGTCGGTTGAAGAGAGCGTGTCGGAGCAGGTGGGTGTGAGGGAAACCGGGTTACCATGTGGTTACCAAGTGGTGACCTGGGGAAGGGGGGAGGGGGGAGGGGGGAGAGGGGGGGGGGGGGGGGTGTGGGTTGTTAGGAAACGTAGTGGGAGATGTAGTCTCTGCCACGGGGGACCTAGAGTGCGCCGCTGGTGACATTTTCAGGCGGGCTGTCTCAGAGCAGGTGGGTGAGAGGGAAACCGGGTTACCATGTGGTTACCACTCTACCTCCTGTTGCTGCACATATGGGTTAGGGGAACGTTTTCTGGAGCACTGGTTACCATGTTACCAAGTGAATTTCGTTATCTACTGCCCTGTTCAGGCAGGTAGACTCATTGGGTCGGGCACGGAGGCACTGCAGGTGGACACAGCAGGAGTGGCGATAATGGTTGGCGGTGATGCGGCTGGTGCAGGGATGATTTGTGCCCTTTACCCGTGCTGCTGTGTGCTTACTCCCCTACTCACAGGTTGGCAAGCTGCTTGGATCGGGCACGGAAGCAACTCAGAAGTTTCTGGAATCGGGCCCGGAGGCACTGCAGGTGGACACAGCAGGAGTGGCGAGGATGGTTGGCGATGCTGCTGGTGCAGGCATGGAGGCGATTGGGAGGGTACTGGGGGAGGGGGCTCCTGCGTTTGATGGCATAACTGACGGAATTTGGTCGGTGAGTGGATGAGAGACTGGTCGCTTTTGAGTCAACTCTAAAGCTGGTCGTGAGGAAAAGAGACGAGACGGAAGAATTTGGCCAGTGATGCAGCTGGTGGAGGCATGGAGGCGATCAGGAGGGTACCGGGGGAGGGGGCTCCTGCATTTGACAGCATAATGGATGGCATTTGGTCGGTGAGTGGATTGAGTGAGGTTTTTGGCGAGACGATGGTTGGCGATGCTGCCGCTGGTTTTTGTAACATGCAGGATTCAGTCGAGTGGGTTTATGAGAAACTGGAATTCAGGATGGTCGGCAACGTGGTTGGTGCAGGGATAAAGGAGGATCCATTTAACTTCCTTTTCTCCATTACATGGCCACGTCTCTGTTACACTGCCATGTCTCTGTTACACTGCCATGTCTCTGTTACACTGCCATGTCTCCATTACATGTGCATGTCTCATTACACCACCTCTGTGACACAGCAATGCTTCCGATGTTGCTATCAGCAACTTCGTTCATTACGATGCTTGCCAACCGTTCCTCTTTCCATATGTTTCTTTCACCTTCCCTACTCTCCTTCTCCCTCTCCTTCCCTACCCCTTTCTCCCTCTTCACCCTTCGTGAACTCATTCCAGCTCTCTCTCCCAACAAACGGAGCCATCTTCAACACTGTGTCATCAGCATCCTCGTTTGTAACTGCTCCTTTAAGCACAGCGTGGGATGCAGTGCAACTCACTGCAACAAGCTCTGCTCTCCAAACGGTCGCCTTTTATGCCTCTCTGAGCGTCTTGCTGTTGGCGCTGGCCAATCAGCCAAGAGAGTAGGGCAATGCAGATTCGACGAGTTCCTCCTAAGAAAGCCAATAAATTAATTGCATGAGTAGGAAGAATCCGGGAGCAGTTGTGTAAAGCCGCCAGTATTGAGTTTTATCATGCCGCGTCCACGCACCATTGATTTGATTTGTTGCCTACAATTCTTTACTTCTGAGCTTCAACTGTTGCCGATTTCAATTATTGCTTATGAACCTTGCCGAGGACTCCCAGGGCGTGGAACATACAATTCCGAACAGCCTTCGTCCGAACTTCCACCACACTATACCACGCGGATATCCAACTTTTATTCGTCAGAACCGTTTTAGAAAAGCATTTTACCACTCTGTCCGTCCGAACTGCCAGAAGTTCGGAACTGTATGCTCCACTCCACGCCCCCACTTTCGGGTACGGCTGACACCAAGGCATCCAATTTCCATTCGTCAACACCGAGGCATCCACTTTTCCGATACTGTACAGCCGCTCATTTCTGAATCATTTCCTGGCAGCTATGGCTGCTGCTGCTAGTACGACGGCTCCGTGCAACGGCTGTTTGTCGCTCCCGGAACTAACGGCCTCATCGTCCGGCCATAGAACCAGAAATCACGCTTCTCCTGCCTTTTGTAGCTCTTCGTTTGGTCCGTCCCATTTGCGATTCCAGTTGCGTAGATCTGTGACGACGCGCCGGAGGCAGTTTATAACGGGGTCAGGTTCTCGAACCGCGGTTTGCTCGTTCCACGAGTCGCAAATGGGTCAGCCGGACGCGATCAGCGATTTCGAAAAGAGCATTTCGGATGAGGAGTTGCAAGGAATGGTGGAGGAGTCGCTCGTCTGGTCGTCGCTCAGCGGACTAGTCGTCGGCGATCAGACGGTCGAGGTAAGCTAAGGGGGTAATCTGACGGTCGAGATGAAGTCGAACGTTCTTCAGGGATCAGAGGGTCAAGTAGGCTGTTTTGATCCGCCTCAAAGTCAGACGTTTCGAGAAGAGCATTTCCAATGCGGAGTTGCAAGGAATGGTGGTGTCGCTCGTCTGATCGTCGCTCAACGGGCTGGTCGTCGGCGATCAGACGGTCGAGGTAGGCTGCAGGGAAGATCAGACGGTCCAGATCGTTTTTTATAACATTAGACGGTCAATGCTGGATCTCGTAGAGACCAGACAGTCGAGGTAGCCTCTACTCAAGGGGATCGGACGGTCAATCAAGGTAGGCGTCTGATCGGACGATTAAGATTGGCCATTTCCCAGGGAATATGGCGATATGCTTAGACTACGGGTCCTCATAAATCGGACTGTTGACTCCATTTCCAATCTCAAATCATCTCTAATCGTTATACCCTTCCTCCTAAAACTTCTTTTCCTGTCCTCTGGGCTCGGGTTCGGTTCCTGGATCCAGGAATGTGACGGGTACTTGCACCAGGGTTTGGTTCCTGAATCCGACCTGGTGCTTGCACCCGTTCCATCGTGCTGTGGAGCTCGCTCCTCTCTTCAACGATCTGGTCCACGTCCCTTAGCGCACTTGCTCCATTTCTTGTAGTCCCTGGTGCAGGCCTCCTGCCTGCACCTGTGACGCTCCTCCCGACACCGTTTCCAGCTCACCGCTTCCATCGCGCCATGGAGCTTGCACGCTCTCTCTTCTACTAACGGCTTTCATTGTTATTTTTTTCTCTCTCTTTTCTTCATTTTCTTCACAGGACTCGGGGTCGGTCCCTGGAGCAGGCCTGGTTCCTGCACCCGTGACACTCCTTCCAACGCCGTTTCCCGCCAATCTCTTCCATCGTGCCGTGGAGCTTGCTCCTCTCTTCAACGATCTCGTTGATGCCGTCAGCCAAGACGCGGACTTTCTGCAATCCACTCTGGCAAGGTATGAGCTGCGAGGGAAATGCAGTGCCGAGGTACGTGTTGTATGAGAATCAGCTTGCTCCTCTCTTCGACGACCTCAACAATGCCGTCAGCCAAGGCGCCGATTTTCTGCAACCCACACTGGCAAGGTAACTGCTGCGAGCGAGGTGACCGCACTGGCATGGTAACACTTGCAACGTGGTTACACGAATTATGTCTCAACCAATCCAATTGCACCGTGTGTCCCTCATGTTTCTCTCCAATGGTCGATCCAAGATGCAATGCATTGACATGCAACATCTTGCATCTCCCTGTTTCACTGCAGGGCGTTACCATTCCTCAGCACCATGTGTTCCTCTACTTCGCCTATAAACGAGTCATCATGATGAGTCAACCCAAATAAATGCCAACGAGTCGTCAACCCAAATAAATGCCACGCCACTCATTCCCCTGATTTACAGCAGGGCGCTCTCGGACTCCTTCACGGCACTACATGTCCTCTTTTGAGTCGACTCAAAAGATGACTTTTGAGTCGACTCATAAGTCACGGCACTACACTACGTGTCCCCTTTTTTTCTCCGAAGAACGAGTTTTTACTTCACCTGAAAATTTGCAGCACCACCTCCCCCATCCCCCTGTTTCAGTGCAGGGCGTTCTGACTCCTTCACAGCCGGCCTTCTCCAAATACATGCAGAGATTCTCAAGCGCGGAATACGGCAGGTGAGCAGCCTGCAATGCTAGCTGCACATGAAGGGCATTTGAACAGTTCTGCTTTCAGGCGCCTCAAAACTGAAGGGCATTTGAACAGTTCTGCGTTGAGGCGCCTCAAAACTGAAGGGCATTTGAACAGTTCAGCTGAATAGTTGTACTTAGAGCATAGCCGTCCTTCTCCAAGAACATGCAGAGATTCTCACGCAGGGAATACCGCAGGTGAGCAGCCTGCGAGCTGCACATAAGCAGCATCTGAGGTGTAGTTCAGGTGGATATAAGCACGTAGTATACACATAGCTGGGCTACTCCAAGAACATGCAGAGATTCTCAAGCAGGGAATACAGCAGGTGAGTGAGCTCGAATGCTTTTTGAGTTCCAGATCCATGTGGTTCGTATTCGTTCACGCTTTGAACCACAGCAGGTAGATATCGAGACGGCACCTGAGTTGGATTTAGAGAATTCTCAGAAGCCAGCTCTGCTCATGTGGGGAATGCATGCAGTGCAGCAGACAGGGGAGTTCGTATACTGCAGGTGGAGCTCAACACACTGCCTGTTCTCCTCACTATCCCCCTCCCCTTCAGCCCATAAGGCTGGGCATGCACCGGTCAGACTACATGCTGGACACCGTTACAGGGAGCATACTGCAAGTGGAATTGCGGCGTATGGTCAACCCTACCCTCATAACTACCACCCCTTGTCTTCCCCCCTGCCCGCTCCCCCCATATGCCACCCCATCCTCCCTTAGCCCATAAGGCTGGGCATGCACCGGTCAGACTACATGCTGGACACCGTGACAGGGAGCATACTGCAAGTGGAGCTGAACACCATCTCTTCCTCTTTCCCTGGTCTTACATCCCGAGTCACAGACCTGCACAGGTGAGTGTGGGAGGTGGAGGGGGGGAGGAGAGGGGGGGAGGGGGTGTTGTTGGGCATTCGAGTGCGTTAGCTGCTTGCTACAAGTGGGGCTGAACACGATCTCTTCTTCGTTCCCTGGCCTTACAGCCCGAGTCACAGAGCTGCACTGGTGGGTGTGGGAGGTGGAGGAGAGGGGGGGGGTGTGGGGTGGGAGTTGGGCATTTGAATGCGGAAGGTTCTTGTTGCAAGTGGGGCTGAACATTATCTCTTCTTCGTTCCCTGGCCTTACATCCCGAGTCACAGAGCTGCACTGGTGGGTGTGGGAGGTGGAGGAGAGGGGGGGGTGTGGGGTGGGAGTTGGGCATTTGAATGCGAAAGGTTCTTGTTGCAAGTGGGGCTGAACATTATCTCTTCTTCATTCCCTGGCCTTACATCCCGAGTCACAGAGCTGCACTGGTGGGTGTGGGAGGTGGAGGAGAGGGGGGGGGGTGTGGGTTGGGTGTTGGGCATTTGAATGCGAAAGGTTCTTGCTGCAAGTGGGGCTGAACATTATCTCTTCTTCGTTCCCTGGCCTTACAGCCCGAGTCACAGAGCTGCACTGGTGGGTGTGGGAGGTGGTGGAGGAGGGGGGGGAAGGCATTTGAGTGTGAAAGGTGCTTGCTGCAAGAGGGCTGGACACCATCTTTTCTTCATCCCTAGGAGACTTGTTGCAACGGGACCTCGTTTTGAGGCGCCTCAAAACTGGACCTCACTAGAGATTCCTGCTGCTGCTAGTTCTCCTAGTTTTCTTTTTGAGGTGCTCTCTTCAAGAACACTGCAGCAACAGGCGTCGCTGATATACCTTCTCTGCCCCCCCGCTCCTCCATTCTGACCCATTCTGACCCTCCTGGGCCTCCCCTACCGAAATGAACAGGCTCATGGTGGCTTTTGAGGCGCCTCAGAAGTAGGCTCCTCCATTCTGACCCTCCCCTCCCTACCGAACTGGGCAGGCTCATGCTGGGAATGATTTTTGAGGCGCCTCAAAAATCATGCTGGGAATGTATAGCGAACTGGGCAGGCTCATGCTGGGAATGTATAGCGAGAATGTCGACTGATCCATGGATGCTATGCCTCTCATTACAGCAGCTACAGATATGATAATCTACCCTCCTCCTCCCCTCCCCTCCCCCCCTCCTCTCCTCTCCTCTCACCCCGCCCTCCATGCTGAATGTAATGATGTACTCCCTAAATCCTCCTCCCCCCCGGAGTCATTTTTTAGAATTCTAAAAATGTACTTCGCCCTCCATGCTGAATGTAATGGTGTACTCCCTAAATCCTCTTCCCTCCCCCCCCCCCGGCCCCCCCTCCCTTTGCCGTCCCCGTCCCCCCTGACAGGCACATGGTGGGAATGTATGGCGAGAAGGCTGGTCTATCAGTGGATGCCGTGCCTGTCAACACTGCAGCAACGAATATGATGACAAACTCCCTACCTGCCCCCTCCCCCCTCCCCCCCTTCGCCCCAATTGTAGGCACATGGTGGGCATGTATTGCCAGAAGGCTGGTCTATCAGTGGATGCTGTGCCTGTGAAGACAGCAGCAACTGATGAAAGGATTTACTCCCCCCCTCCCTCCTCCCCCCCCCCACCCCTTTGCCGTCCCCGTTCCCCCTGACAGGCACATGGTGGGGATGTATGGCGATAAGGCTGGTCTATCAGTGGATGCTGTGCCTGTCAACACTGCAGCAACGGATATGGCAGATGCCCTGGCAGCAGCATGGAGGGAACATGGAGATGAGAGGTAGGACAAGCTCCTGTATGGTAAGGCAAAGTGTTTTCTTAGCTGTCGTTGAGTCAATTAAGCAGATGCTTATATGTCAGATGCCCTGGCAGGCATCTGCATGGAGGAGTTAGGGGGGTGCAAGGTGTACACAATCTGTACATATACACGTCAATGGACTGCCTGGTGAACGTAGACCGATTCCTGTGAGCAGCAGATTCGATTTTTTCTTCTTCCCCCTCCCCCCCCCCCCCCTCCTCCTCCCCCCTCTCCCCGGCCTGCTTGCTTGAGTTTTTTTTCGTTCGAACACCTGCACTGCACCTGCATCTCTCTGTTATTCAATTCAACCCCTCATCATCCCTCGTTCATCCCAACGCAGAGCAGCTCTCTCAGGAATTGACAGTGGTGCAGAGGCCCGAGCGCCACGTGTGCGACCAGCACTGCCTCTCTCCGACCACTTCCGCTCTCTCTTTCCCCAACCCCTTCTCGTGTCAACCCCAAACTCCCAAACCCTGCCTCTGAGCAGCTCCCTAGTGTTGATGGTGGTGCAGAAGCCCTGCCCTAGCAGCTCCCTTGTACTCATGGTGGTGCAGAAGCCCGAGCGCAACATGTACGACCAGTACTGTCTGTCACATCACCTGTACGGCTGCCCAACCACTTTGTTGTGATCCTCCTGCCGCTTTCCTCTCGCTGCCCCTGAACCCCACCCCAGAGCAGTTCCCTAGTACTCATGGTGGTGCAGAAGCCCGAGCGCAACATGTACGACCAGCACTGCCTGTCGCAACACCTGTGGCAGAGGCATGGCATTCGAGTGCTGAGGAGGAGCCTGCAGGAGGTGCAGCAGCAGGGGGCGATTACAGACACCTTGGATCTGAGAGTGTGAGTGTATGTGTGGGTGTGTGTGGGTGTATGTGGGGGTGTGTGTGTGTATGTATGTGTGTGTGTGTGTGGGTGTGTGTGTGTGTGAGAGTGTGTGTGTGTGTGTATTTGAGTGTGTGTGTGTGTATGCATGTGTGTGTGAGTGTGTGTGTGTGTGTATGTGTATGTGTGTGTGTATGTGTGTGTGTATGTGTGTGTGTGTGTGGGTGTGTGTGTATGCGTGTGTGTGTGGGTGTGTGTATGTGAGTGTGTGTGTGTGGGTGTGTATGTGAGTGTGTGTGTGTGTGGGTGTGTGTATGTGAGTTTGAGTGTGTATGTGAGTGTGTATGTGTGTATGTATGTGTGTGTGTGTGGGTGTGTGTGTGTGTGCGAGAGTGTGTGTGTGTGTATTTGAGTGTGTGTGTGTGTGTATGCATGTGTGTGAGTGTGTGTGTGTGTATGTGTGTGTGTGTGGGTGTGTGTACGTGAGTGTGTGTGTGGGTGGGTGGGTGTATGTGTGTGTGTGTGTGGGTGTGTGTATGTGAGTGTGTGTGTGTGTGGGTGTGTGTATGTGTGTGTGCATAGGGGTGTGTGTGTGTGCGTCGGTGTGTGGGCCACGGTGCAACATGTACGGCCACATCAACATCTGGAGCCTAGGTGGGGGCCGTTTTGCATCGTGTCATTCGCTCTCTCCACAGTTTGTTTTGCATCCCCTTCACAGTGCCAGCCAACCATCACCTACCAATCGTGTTCTGCCATGCGTGCTTCCAGAAATCCCTTCGTGCGCAGTCCCCCACATATAGTATTGCGTACGCGCTTCTTCCTGCTTTATGGTTCCCCTCTATCCGATGCACAGTGACGGCCTTTGCATGTCAGTGGTGTATTACCATACCATGCAGGCTACAGCTCCAGTGTCTACCCGGCCGATTGTTTTGTTTTGTTCTGCTTTTTTTTTTTTTTACTCAAGACACACACTCTTCCTTCATTTTTGTTTTCCCCCTATCCCGCACACAGGGACAGCCGCCATTTTTGGGGGCGCGTCAAATTTTTTTTGAGGCGCCTAGAAAATCCCCCCTATCCCACAGACAGGGACAGCCATCACTTATCGGTGGTGTATCCATCACTTATCGGTGGTGTATCCATCACTTATCGGTGGTGTATCCATCACTTATCGGTGGTGTATCCATCACTTATCGGTGGTGTATCCATCACTTATCGGTGGTGTATCCATCACTTATCGGTGGTGTATCCATCACTTATCGGTGGTGTATCCATCACTTATCGGTGGTGTATCCATCATTTATCGGTGGTGTATCCATCACTTATCGGTGGTGTATCCATCACCCGTACCATGCAGGCTTTCACCACTCGTGTTTTACGCTTTTTTCTTTCTTTTTGGGGGGGCACACACACCTCTTCCTCCCCCTGACATCTACCCCTTGTCCCCTTACACAGGGACGGCCATCCCATATCGGTGGTGTATTACCGTGCAGGTTATGGCCCCAGTGACTACCCAACCGATCTTGTAAGCCGTGCTTTCGATCCCCCATCTCTTTTTCACCTTACCAAGCAATATCAATGTGCCGGGTTCTTTCTTTACCATCTGTCTCTTCCTCCATACCAATAGTCTATAACCCATTCTCTTCTCAGTAGCCCTCTGGTTGCTCAACCCCAACCCCCCTACCCAGTTGCCGCCTCCCTCCCTGGGGAGTTGGCTAGCCCGTCTTTTCTGGAGCAGCCGTTAGCCGCCAAGTGTCCACCCACCTTGCTTGACTGGTCCCCCCGTCCTCCTGTGCCTCTCTTCCTTATCTCGCCACCCTGCCTTCTCACCTATAGGTGATTTTTTAGTCGACTCAAAAATCACCTTGCTTGACTGCCCCCCCCCCTCCTCCTGTGCCCCTCTTCCTTATCTCGCCACCCTGCCTTCTCACCCATAGGTGATTTTTGAGTCGACTCAAAAATCACCTTGCTTGACTGCCCCCCCCCCTCCTCCTGTGCCCCTCTTCCTTATCTCGCCACCCTGCCTTCTCACCCATAGGTGATTTTTGAGTCGACTCAAAAATCACCTTGCTTGACTGCCCCCCCCCTCCTCCTGTGCCCCTCTTCCTTATCTCGCCACCCTGCCTTCTCACCCATAGGTGATTTTTGAGTCGACTCAAAAATCACCTTGCTTGACTGCCCCCCCCCTCCTCCTGTGCCCCTCTTCCTTATCTCGCCACCCTGCCTTCTCACCCATAGGTGATTTTGATTCGACTCAAAAATCACCTTGCTTGACTGCCCCCCCCCCTCCTCCTGTGCCCCTCTTCCTTATCTCGCCACCCTGCCTTCTCACCCATAGGTGATTTTTGAGTCGACTCAAAAATCACCTTGCTTGACTGCCCCCCCCCTCCTCCTGTGCCCCTCTTCCTTATCTCGCCACCCTGCCTTCTCACCCATAGGTGATTTTGATTCGACTCAAAAATCACCTTGCTTGACTGCCCCCCCCCTCCTCCTGTGCCCCTCTTCCTCATCTCGCCACCCTTCCTTCTGACCCCCCCCTCCCTGCCTGAGGAGTGGCAGGCCCGCCTCTTCTGGGGCGATCATTGGCTGTCAAGTGCCTGGCCGAACCATTGCACACCTTTTGAGGCGCCTCAAAATGTGCTTTTGAGTGCTTTTGAGGCGCCTCAAAAGCGATCATCAGCTGTCAAGTGCCCGACCGACCATTGCACACCTTTTGAGGTGCCTCAAAAAGTGCTTTTGAGTGCTTTTGAGGCGCCTCAAAGGCGATCATCAGCTGTCAAGTGCCCGACCGACCATTGCACACCTTTTGAGGCGCCTCAAAACGTGCTTTTGAGTGCATTTGAGGCGCCTCAAAAGCGATCATCGGCTGTCAAGTGCCCGACCGACCATTGCACACCTTTTGAGGCGCCTCAAAAGCAATCATTGGCTGTCAAGTGCCCGACCGACCATTGCACACCTTTTGAGGCGCCTCAAAAAAATTCTTTTGAGTGCTTTTGAGGCGCCTCAAAAGCGATCATCAGCTGTCAAGTGCCCGACCGACCATTGCACACCTTTTGAGGCGCCTCAAAAAAGTGCTTTTGAGTGCTTTTGAGGCGCCTCAAAAGCGATCATCAGCTGTCAAGTGCCCGACCGTCCATTGCGCACCACCTTGCCACCAACCACCACACATCAGTCCAGTCACCTTGACATCTCCTCTCCCCTATCCCCCGGGAGTGGCAAACCCACCTGCTTCTCGAGCAATCATCAGCTGTCAAGTGCCTCACTGCTGCATACCACCTTGCCTTATCCCCCCTCAACCCCCCCCCTGTGCCCTGCCTTTCCTTACCACCCCCCTACCTCCCCAGGAATGGCAAGCCCGCCTGCTGCTCGAACGGTCGTCAGCTGTCAAGTGCCCGACCATCTCGTACCACCTTGCTGGGGCGAAGAAGATTCAGCAGCAGTTGGCCCAACCGGGGGTGCTGGAGAGGTGAGAACTGCTTGTCGTCTGAGGTTTCTAGGGGGGGGGGGTCTCATGTGGGTCAGTCCTCAGCCGTCAAGTGCCCCACCATCTCATAACACCTTGCTGCAGGGGCGAAGAAGATTCAGCAGCAGCTGGCACAGCCTGGCGTGCTGGCGAGACTGGTTTTCCTGTGGTGAGACTGAGAGCGGATTATAGGGGAGGGATCTCATCTCATGCGGTTAGTCCTCAGCCGTCAAGTGCCCCACCATCGCGTACCACCTTGTTGGCGCCCAGAATATTCAGCAGCAGCTGTGTTTTATGAGTCGACTCAAAAATAGACTCATAACCCAGCTGTGTTTTATGAGTCAACTTAAAAGAAGAATAGTCAGCAGCAGCTGGCACAGCCTGGCGTTCCAGAGTGGCGAGGGTTCTCTTTTCCATGTCAGGTCAGGTCAGGTCAGGTCAGGTCAGGTCAGATCAGGTCAGGTCAGGTCAGATCAGGTCAGGTCAGGTCAGATCAGGTCAGGTCAGGTCAGATCAGGTCAGGTCAGGTCAGGTCAGGTCAGGTCAGGTCAGGTCAGATCAGGTCAGGTCAGGTCAGGTCAGGTCAGATCAGGTCAGGTCAGATCAGGTCAGGTCAGGTCAGGTCAGATCAGGT
Source organism: Closterium sp. NIES-67 (assembly GCA_027943415.1). Lineage (NCBI taxonomy): Eukaryota > Viridiplantae > Streptophyta > Zygnematophyceae > Desmidiales > Closteriaceae > Closterium > Closterium sp. NIES-67. Next base: position 25,834 of record BQMB01000279.1, read on the forward strand.
CAGGTCAGGTCAGGTCAGGTCAGATCAGGTCAGGTCAGGTCAGGTCAGATCAGGTCAGGTCAGGTCAGGTCAGATCAGGTCAGGTCAGGTCAGGTCAGGTCAGATCCCCTCTCGTCTCCCTTCTCTTTTCCCGAAGCCAGGTTTGTTGCGGACGAGACGTCTCTGCACGCCATGCGGCAATGCTTCGCAGGGCTGTGGAGCCTGGAAGGAAGGGGAGGAGGGAACAGGAGAAGGGCTTAATTTGATCCATTTATGCCCCTCCCTTTCTGCTGTGTCACCCTTTCACCCGAACCAGGTTTGTCTCCGACGAGACCTCCCAGCAAGCCATGCGTTAATGCTTCGCAGGTGTATGGTGCCTGGAGGAGGAGGAGGGAATGGGAGACGGGCTAAAATTGATCCTTCCTGTTCACCTGTACCAGGTTTGTTGCCGACGAGACGTCTCTGCGCACCATGCGGCAATGCTTCGCAGGGCTGTGGAGTCTGGAAGGGGAGGAGGGAACGGGGGAGGGCGATGATGGGACGGCAAGGAGTGCAATCATTGCAGAGGCGATCCGGGAACCAGCGGCGTTTGTGCTGAAGCCGCAACGGGAGGGGGGAGGTGAGTTATCAACAGAATCCACTTCCTGGCTATCTGAGCCTAGAAGAGGAAGGGGAATGGGAGAGGGCGATGATGGGGCAGCAAGGAGTGCGATCATTGCAAAGGCCATTCGGGAGCTGTCTGAGTTTGTGCTCAAGCCGCAACGAGAGGGAGGAGGTGAGTCGTTCAAAGTGTTTATTCCTTCTACTTGAAACTTTTGAGTCGACTCAAAAGTCACCTTCTACTTGCTAGACTCCGCTTGCTGCTCGCCTGGTTGGATCTAATATGTATGTGTGCCGAATCTGCAAGGAAAGGGAGGAGGCTTCTGAGTCGACTCAAAAGCAGACTCATTACACACGGTTTTTTTCAGTCGTCCCAAAAGCGCTTGCTGCTCGCCTGGATGAATCTAATATGTATGTGTGCTGAATCCGCGAGGAAAGGAAGGTTTTTAGAAACAGGAGGTTAGTAATCTGAACAGAAACAGTTTCTGCCCGTTGGGCTACAGCTTTTACAAGGAAATTACCAGGAAGTTGACAGAGCCACGTCAGCAGGGGAATCTAGCAGCATTCACCCAATTCGAAACCATGTCCTCTTCTTGGGTTGTGCAGGCAACAACATCTACGACGAGGAAATTTCCAGGAAACTGACGGAGCTGACAGCAGCAGGGGAGGCGGGGAAGCAAGAGCTAGCGGCGTTCATTCTCATGCAGCGCCTCTTCCCTCCCATGCACCGCTCCGTGCTCATCCGCTGCTGCCATCACAGCTGGAACGATACACTCTCGGAACTGGGCATTTACAGCACATATCTCAGGTGTGTGTGATTGTGTGAGGCATTGAACAGTGGTACCCCTTCTGCCCTCCCACGAGCTAGCAGCGTTCATTCTCATGCAGCGCCTCTCCCCCCCCGTGCACCGCTCCGTGCTGATTCGCCGCTGCCAGCACAGCTGGAACGCCACTTTGTCTGAGCTGGGCACGGCACTTTGAGCGACACTTTGTCTGAGCTGGGCGTTTACAGCACATACTTGAGGTGGGTGTGTGTGAGGTGTGGTTGCAGCAGCAGGGCAGGCAGGGTTGCAGGGGATGGGGGGGGCAACGAGGCGAGGCAGGCAGGGGAAGTAGGGAGGCACAAGCTAACAGTGTTCAATCTACATGAGATGATCCGCCCTGCTTCCCCTGCATGAGATGATCTCATGTAGGTTCAATCTACATGAGATGACCCGCCCTGCTTCCCCTGCATGAGATGATCTCATGTAGGTTCAATCTACATGAGATGATCCGCCCCTCCCTTCCTTCCTTCTCTCTCTTCCCTTCTCCTTTCCTGTCTGCTCCAGGAATGGGCACAGGGTGGTAATCAACAGGGCAGCAGGCCACCTCTAAGAGACCTTCACACAGATGCCTAACCCCCCCTCCTCCCCCCCCTCCCTCTCCCTTTCCCTCTCTCCCTCTCCTTCCACTGCCTCTCTGTATTTTCCAGAAATGGGAACAAGGTGGTAATTAGCAGTGCAGCAGGCCACCTCGTGCGCACCAACACACCTTGACACACGTACCCTACCCCCTTCCCCTCGTCTCCTCCCCTTCTGCTGTCTCCCTGTCTGCTGCAGCAACGGGAACAAGGTGGTAATCAACAGGGCTGCAGGCCACCTGTTGCGCACCAAGACACCTTGACACAGATTCCCCTCCCCCCTCCCCCCCTCTCCCTTATCCCTCTTCCCCTTCCCCCCCTCTCCCTTATCCCTCTTCCCCTTCCCCCCCTCTCCCTTATCCCTCTTCCCCTTCCCCCTCTCTCCCTTATCCCTCTTCCCCTTCCCTTGTCACAGAAATGGAGACAAGGTGGTAATTAACAGCGCAGCTGGCCACCTCTTGCGCACCAAGACTGCAACTTCGAATGAAGGAGGAGTGGCTTCTGGGTTTGCTGTGCTCGATTCTCCTTACCTCGTCTAAGAACAACTGTGTGAATCTAATCATCAACCTGAAGCTACCATACCATATTTGGCCAGATGGGAAACTTGGGGGGTTGAAGCCGCATGCCTCCCCAATGGGGGGCGGGGCAGCTCTTGACCCGCAGCACTTGGTTAAGCACTTTGATAATCACTTTTATAAAACCCCCCTCAGGGATGTTTGGACTGGTGGCAGGCACTCGATGTCGAGCCTTCTGGTACCAGCCAAGGCATGGTACGTATATGGTCCGGATCTCGTCCCAAAGACGCACCAAACTGGTAACAAACAGTCGGTGCTGGCAATCAACACTAGGACACCAGCTTGTAGTGTTCTGTCTCGCACACGGGTGCTGGCTGGCGGCATGTGACATCTCCCTCATTTTGCACAGGGCACATTCGCCCAAGCTGCAGTGCGAGATGCTTGTGCTGAGTTCCACCCACATTCAGTCAGCATACCACCATACGATGATCTGTAGACTGTATTACTTACAACAAAACCTTGAGAAAATAAGTCACCGCAACTAGGGAGGATCACTCACCACAATTTACCTCTGTCCTACAAGTGCCTGACCATGGCAAATGGGTGCGTCATCACATACTACAAACCGCAACCCCGCTCTAATCCTGCCGATATCCGACGTAAAAGACGAGGCATCGGTCCCTGAAAACACATCAGCCATAGCGCATATGACCTTATCGAGCATCGCTTGCACTGTAGCCATGTGGGAGAAATGCGCTTGCTCAAGCACTGCCGCCCATCCCTCGCCCTTGAGGAACTCTGGTTGCCGGACCAGTCGCAGGTTCGGGATGTAGGTACGCAGAACTTGGTCCAGCTGCTTCACCTGCAGAAAAAGAGCATGGGGAGAGGGATGAGAATGGCTTACGGTAGGTGCTTCTGAGACGACTCAAAAGTGAAACGCAGGTATGCAGGAGAAGGCAAGGGGACATAGCTGTGGACAGCAAGCCTTTTTGAGGCGCCTCAAACCTCGGTCCAGCTGCTTCACCAACAGGAAAAGAGGATAGGGAGAGGGATGAAAATGTCTTGGGTGCCTGAAGGCTGAAATACAGGTGGGTGAAGGCAAGGGGACAGGAAGCAGCTCTACATAGGGCCTATGGTGTGGGTGACATATCCCTGTGGTGTGTACATAGCTGCGGACAGGAAGCAGCTCTACTTTAAACAGGACATGACCGAACATGGAGTGCATACGTGGCAGTACAAATTGAAAGAGAACTTTCTATGCACCGTAGGAATATACGTATCATATAGGTACAAACTGCGTGGTACACACACATTTGTTACTGGAATGGCGGGTAGCAGGAGTCTCTGCAGTAAGATACCCATGCCTCCACTCCAGCAGCACAGCATACCAACTCGTCTCACCTCATCATCATTCGTGGCAGTTGCCAAATACAGCGTTGTCAGGATACCAGACCCGACATCCGTATAAAACAGAGGAACTTAAAACCGGCGTTAGTGGACTCTATAGCAGACCAGACCAGACTTCCTTTGAGAATTCTATGAAGCAGCGCTGTCAAAATACCAGACCAGACATCCTTATGATACAAACAGATTCCTTAAAACATAGCATGCTAGTCGGACTCACTCACAGCCTCATTTGTGTCAGTAGCCAGAAACTGCATGCTCAGGTTACCAGACATCATTACGAGTCGTAACAAAAGAAAGAAAGAAAAAAAGAAACAAAAACAAACACACACACACACACACACACACACACCTTGACAAAACGGAATAACGTTCTTTTTTTCCTTCACCTCAGCTTCATTTGTGTCAGTAGCCAGAAACAGCATCATCAGGTTACCAGACATCTAAACGAGGATACCACACAGCATAACGATTGCTCTCACCTCCTCCTCATTTGTGTCGGCAGCCAGAAACAGCATGGTCGGTCAAGTTATCAGAGATCCATTTGAGTTGAGTCTAACGAATAAAACACCAGACATAGGATAACGCCTTGCCGAGTCTAACACGGCATAACGATTGCTCTCACCTCCTCCTCGTTCGTGCTGGTAGCCAGAAAGAGCGTCATCAGGTTACCAGACACGTTACGAGTCGTTACAAAACAACAACTTGATCGAATGGGAAACCACTTCTCACCTCTTCCTCGTTTGTGTCGGTCGCAGAAACAGTGTGGTCAGGTTACCAACCGAATCATTTTCCGCTACTGACAATTCTGTCTCTGAGCCTCAGCCTGTCTCTGAGAATTCTGAAAAACACCCTGTAAAACAGTGTAACGATTGCGGAAACGCCCTTGTCTCACCTCCTCCTCGTCTGTGTTAGCAGCCGGGAACAGCGTCGTCAGGTTACCAGACCGGATCATTTTCCGCGCCACACATCAGCCTGTCTCTCAGGATTCTGAAAAACACCCTGTAAAAAAGCATAACGCTTGCGGAAACACCATGTAAAACGCCCTTGTCTCACCTCCTCCTCGTTTGTGCCGGTAGCCAGGAACAGCGTGGTCAGGTTTTGAGTCGACTCAAAAGCAGGTTACCAGACATTGTTACGAGCCGTCATAAAATGCGTTACTGCTCTTTCTCACCTCATCCTCATTTGTGTCGGTAGCTAGGAACAGCGTCGTCAGGTTACCCGACCGGATCATTTTCCGCGCCACGCATCGACCTGTCTGCTCCACCGTCAGATGCGATCCAGGGTCCTTGAAACTGTTAATCAGGTCCGTCCGTCTCCAGTGTATTGCCATGTACCGCCCAACCAATGCACTGATGCCGTCCCCCCCCCTGCCGCTACTTTCTGCTGTGCCAGTTTCCGTGCTGCTGCTGCTGTCTGTGCTGCTGCTTGCTGTGCTGCTGCTCGCACCACTGCTACTGTCACTGCTGCTGCTATTTTTCACTTCCCATTCCCGGGGCAGCCCCTGCAAAACTTTCTCCCTCACAAACGCATCCGCCGCTTCTAAAATCGCTGGATGCGGTTGGACGGCCAGCGGGTTCGGGCAGCCCGGAAGCCGAACAAACGGGAGGTCTAAATTATTCATGTAAGACCCATCCTCTGTCTTAGAAGCATCCAGAATTGTCGCTCCGAGATCACTAAATGTGATCAAGCGAGCCGTAGGCAGTAGCATGGAGTCTATTTGATGGAAATCAGTGATGTTGATTGGATGGCTCGGGTGGAACCCTCCGTTCGTCCACTTCAGGTTCGGCGAGATGCCGATCCCAGCCAGGTTCGGCATGCGGTCCGGGACGCCCATGTCCTCTTGGTTGTAGCAGTGGCCAACGAAGCACACAATCTGGTCCAGATTCACCGTACCATTCCACTCCCCCTCTGACCCATCAACCACCCTCCTCGCCCTCTCTTCCCCTAGCATATCGTCTCTGGAGATCACCGTGCGGGGCCCATAGCAGCGGCGCGTGTGGTTGACGTCAAAGTATGCGCGGCGCTCGTAGTTGAGGTGGATCTCGCCTGCATGGAGAGGAACCACCAGCGTGCGGTTTAAATACCCCGCAGCGATCAGGTAGTTCTTGATGCACCGCACGCGGTTGCTCATCTGGTGGGGTGGGATGGGAAGGGGGGGGGGGGGACCGGGGGTTGACGTGGAAGCAAGCGCGGCGCTCGTAGTTGAAGTGGATCTCGCCCGCGTGGAGGGGCACCACCAGCGTGCGATTTAAAAAACCCGCAGCGATCATGTAAATCTTGATGCACCGCACGCGGTTGCTCATCTGGTGCAAGGGAGGGGGGGGAGGGGGAGGGTGGGGTGATGGATGGGTGGGTGAATGGGAAGGGGCAACACTTGTGATTCCGGCGCTCATAGTTGAGGTGGATCTCGCCCGCGTGGAGGGGCACGACTAGAGTGCGGTTTAAATACCCTGCGGCAATTAAGTAGTTTTTAATGCACCGTACAGGGTTGCTCATCTGGTACAAGGGAGAGGAGGGGGAAGGGGAAGGGGTAAGGGGGAAGGGGGAAGGGGCACCACTTGCGATTCAGGCGCTCGTAGTTGAGGTGGATCTCAATAGCCAGCGGAGATCAAGTAGTTCTTAATGCACCGCACAGGGTTGCTCATCTGTTACAAGGGAGAGGAGGGAAGGGGGAAGGGGGAAGGGAGAAGGGGGAAGGGGGAAGGGGAAGGGGCAACACTTGCGATTCCGGCGCTCGTAGCTGAGGTGGATCTCGCCCGCGTGGAGGGGCACGTCTAGAGTGCGGTGCAGATACCCTGCAACGATCAGGTGGCTCTTGATGCACCGCACTCGGCTGCTCATCTGGGTGAATGGGAAGGGGGAGAGCGGGAATTGTGAGGTGGATCTTGCTCGTGTGGAGGGGAGCCGCCAGCGTGCGGCTTAAATACCCTGCTGCAATCAGGTGGTTCTTGATGCGCCGCATGTGGTTGCTCACCAGGTACAAGGGGCGCTGGGGGGGGGGGGGAGGATGGGGGGTTGGGGGGGTTGTGGAGAGGCACCACCAGCATGCGGTTTGAATAGCCTGCGGCGATCAGGTAGTTCTTGATGCGCCGCACGCAGTTGCTAATCTGGTGGTGGGGGAAGAAGGCGGTGGGCGTATGTGGTTATTGGGGGGGGGGGGGAGGGGAAGAGTGTGGTTGTATTGGGAGGGGGTTAGCTGGGGCGGGTGGGGTAGGGGGGGGGGGGGGGGTGGGGGGGGTGGAGGTCGGTAGGTGGGTGGGTTGGGGGGTTGGGGGAAGGGTTCGAGGAAAGAGTGGGACAACAGTGTGATTGAGTGCGGTTGAAGTAGCCCACGTCAATCAATTAGGTAGTCCTTAAAACACATGTATGCTCTTAATTTCCCCACTTCCCGCCCTCCCCCCCTGCCCCCCTCCCTCTCTCCCAAATCCCATCACGTGTTCTCCATGGCAGTCAGTCCATGATGACCACATATCTATTTTCCTGCAGCGCTGCCATGCGATGGGGGCCGGGGCCCATGCTGTGTACTTTTCTCCCCTCCGACTCCTCTCACCCTCCGTGCTCTCTCCTTATTTCCCCGCTCCGCCCGTCCAAACGCCCTCACCTGGTTCCTATGGCAGTCCGTCAGTACGTATTTGCTCCCTCTTATCACTTACCGCCAACCGCAAACAGCGGTTGCTCCCCCCTTCTCCCTACCCAATCCCCTCTCCTGGTTCCTATGGCAGTCCATCCGCACATATTTGTTGTCCTGCGGCTGCCAGGCGATGGGGCCCACTGGAATGCTCTTTTCTACCTACCAATCACTTCCAAAACGTGCCCCAAATCCCCTCACCTGATTCCGGTGGCAGTCCATCAGTACGTATTTGCTCTCTCTTATCACTTACCGCCAACCGCAAACAGCGGTTGCTCCCCCCTTCTCAATCCCCACCCAATCCCTACCCAATCCCCTCACCTGATTCCGGTGGCAGTCCATCAGTATGTATCTGTTGTCCTGCGGCTGCCACGCAATGGGCCCCACGTTGTACAGCTTGTCGTAGCTCTGGCTCTTCTCACACACGCCTGCCGCCACCTTCTGCTTGTCGTCCTCCGACTTCTCCTCCTTAGTCACTGGCTTCACCCTGAGAAATGGGAGGCAGACCAAAATTCAAGGCAGAGGGATAGGCACAGAGAGAAGCACAACAGTTCCCTGGCTGTTCTCACACACGCCTGCTTCCACTTTCTGCTTGTCGTCCTCTGACTTCTCCTCCTTAGTCACTGGCTTCACCCTGAAGGCGTGAGAGTAGCGGTAAGAAGAGAGAGCATTGAGGGTACTTTCCTTCTCACACGCGCCTGCCGCCACCTTCTGCTTGCCGTCCTCGGATTTCTCATCCTTAGTCACTGGCTTCACCCTGCGAATTAAGAGGAGAGCCGCAGAAGTGAAGGGCAGAGGTGAATGCAGAGAGAAGCGCATCTGTTGGTCTGTTCTCTGGCTCTTCCCTCACACACGCCTGCCGCCACCTTGTGCTTGTCGTCCTCGGATTTCTCATCCTTAGTCACTGGCTTCACCCTGAAGGCGTGAAGGTAGAGGTGGGGGAAGAGGAAAGGACGGAGTTTGAAAGAGAGAGAGAGAGAGAGAGAGAGAGAGAGAGAGAGAGAGAGAGAGAGAGAGAGAGAGAGAGAGAGAGAGAGAGAGAGAGAGAGAGCACTGAGCGTCCTTTTCCTTCTCACATACGCCTGCCGCCACCTTGTGCTTGTCCTCCTCGCATATCTCCTCCTGGGTCACCCGCTTCACCCTGAGAGGCAGAGGCGAAAGGCTGGTAGGGGCAAAGGTAGAGACACGGACGATAGGGAGGTACAGGCACAGGGAGAGAGGCAGGGAAGTGGACGGGAGCGAACTCACCCACTCCCTCACTCACTCACTCGCTCGCTCACTCACCAGTCGAGTCTGATTGGTCGGCTGGCAGCCCCTGCATCCCCAGAAACATCTCTCCCAGCTTCTTGATTCTGCTCCTCCCCATGCTCCTTCTCCTCCTTTCCATCTTCAGTGACCTGAACTCCATCGCCCCCTTCACTGCCTCCAACTCCCGACCCCACTTCAGTGTCTCTAACCCCATTGCCCTCCTCATGCTCCTTCTGAGTTTCTCCCTCCACCCCTTCCTGGCTCCTCCCTCCTGGACCCTCCTCTCCTCCCGTTGACGGGGTCGGCGCCTGTGTCAGATTCTCCGGCTGCGTCAGCCCACCGTCACCCTCTGACGATGACGTCATGATCTGCGTCAGCTCGTGTCGCACCTCTGACACCCGCTTCAGCAGGTCGCCCCTGTCGTCCCCGCTGCTGACGTCAGCAGCCGCCGTGCTGACGTCACTGCTGCTGCTGACAGCCCCGTTAGTAGCTATCCTCTGTTCCGCCAGGGTGTCGTGAATCTCTCTCTCAATAGTCTCAACCCGGCCGATTCCAGACTCATCTACTACCGATTCTTGCAATAACCGCCTCCTCTTCCAATTTCTCAGCCCAACTCCCATTCCTCCTGTTTCTTGAACTATCAATGCTGTATCCTCCTCTACTTCGACTGCATCCTGGTCTGAGTCGGCTTCGTTTTGCCCCCAAAAATCCTCGCCCTTCGTTTCCTGAGCCAAATCCCCGCTCCTTTGAACAACCTCGAAAACCTGAGACGACGTTTTAGGCGACTCAAGCCTACCCTGAGCCAAATTACTGCCTCTCACGCTCTCGTGCGACCCTCCTATCAACTTCAACGGCAATGCAGGTAATCCTGCTAATCCCGTACCTGATAGCACTTCCACCTCGGACTCGCCATATCCCGACTCACCACCCCCCGTTTGCCCTAAAAGTCCACTCCTCTTTCTCAATCCAGCAGTAGACCCCCTACTGACGCCGGCCTCTCCCACCTCCGACTCGCCATCTGGCGTTGGCTCTAAAAGTCTACTCCTCTTTCTCAATCCAGAGTTCGATCTCCTACTGAAACCGACGTATCCTACCAAAGACGACGTCTCGCCTTCTGCCGACTCACCACCCGCCGTTTGCCCTAAAAGTCCACTCCTCTTTCTCAATCCAGCAGTAGCTCCCCTACTGAACCCGACCTCTCCTGCCAATTCTCCTCTAGTTGCGAACCCCTGATCCAGCCACTGTAACGATAAGATTATAACGAGGATAGCGCACGCTATCCGCAGGCGACAACTCATCCCTGCATCTGCTGCTCGTAGCCGACGGCGTCGGTTTTAGAACCCTTTTTAGGCGTCGATGCTCGTCCCTTCGCGTGAGTCCGCTAATGAAGCAATTGTAGAACAACGCTCACTTAAGTAAGTGGAAACGATGAAACGCTCAGAAGCGGGGTTGTCGAAGCACAACGGATGAACAGGAGAGAACAATGGACCACTTATAACCGCTGGACCAGACTAGCTGCTGATGATGATTCCGGCCTTCAATCCAGCAACGTCGTCATCGCGCCTATCGCACAATGGGACCGGCCATCCCCCTCATCCTAATCTGTCTAACTACAGTCCAGCGGTGATTCCTATGCTCCTACAACCTACCGCTTCAAGTCTGGCGCTCGCTGGCCGTCATCGCGCCAATCGCGTGAGGCTGCCAACCAGCAAACCTCAACCACAGAAATACGCGGGAAGTTGGTCGAAAAGCTCGAGGTTCTGATGGGTTTAAAAAGGCTGATAGCTACACTGCAAAACATCGAAGAGGAAATTTACAACGTTGGAATACCATGTCCCCAAACTAAGTCCACCATAACAAGAGCCAAGAATTAGTTTCTTATGAACATTAAGTATGCAATACATCAGGACAATCAATGTGACAGTAACCAACCCGCTCTTAATGTAAGTATCCATAGCACCCACAAATATAAAATGGCAAACTTTTAGTTATCTAGAACACTACCGTGTCCAGCATCGTACCTAGAGTCTGCACAATATTGGAGGACATGAGTGTGGACACATGCTCCTCCAGGTGCTTCTTGGCGTCTTGCCTCCCCACACTCGCAATAGCAAACTTCTCACTTGACAAGGTATCCTCCTCCTGCACCGCCTTGTTGTACTTCTGGGCCAGTTCCAACATGTCCTGTTGAGCAATAGGGAGGGGGGGGGCGTGGGGGAGGAGAGGGGGGGGGGGTGGGGGGGTTAATAATACGTCCAAGGCGCCTCAAAATAGACAGGGTATCCTCCTCTTGCACTTGGAAAAAGACAACGTGCCAAACCACCAACAGAGCCTTGTCCACGCAATCTGCTCATTGCTGTGGCTCTCAAAAGGCTGCAGGGTGAGCTGTCGTGCTTCTCCCCTTTCTCCCTCTCTTCTTAGCTATCCTTCCTCCCTGCCCTCCTTCTTCCTTTGTCCATTCCGCCTCTGGTAGGTGATGACTGCTGCCGTGGGACCAAGCGCTCTTGTCGTTACAAGCCTCTTCCTGGCTGCTCAGATCCACTTAGGACCGAATTCCCGTACTGCTAGACCCTAGTAGGCGTAGAGCGTAATTGCAGTATAGTAGGAAAACTTACAAGCGAGAAACGATAAGCCTACAGAGTCCCATTCTATTTACACTTCCCTCTCTCCTGCTCCACTAAACTTCTTCCCTTCCTCCCCTTGGGAACTGAGATTCCCTTGACACATCTTTGCGTCAGATGGGGCCTCTGCTGACGCCCTCCACCTCCTTCCTGCTCGCGCCTCGAAGTTTTGATGTTCCATTATCCCCGCGCCTCGATCCCTTCGCTCATTCATACTTTGTACAGTGCAGTACTGTACCTCTCCCTCTCGCACCTTATATTTCAATTATACATGCAATCTCTTTCCCCCAATCATTCTCTACTACACTCACCTCTTCCCCTGCTGCTGTGTTAACCGTGGGAAGGCTCATGCCTTTCCACGGGTAACGCGACAGAGCCCATGCGCCCACATAGTCTGATCCTTGTTCACCCAACAATAGCCACACTGGTGAGTCGTGAACACCCCCCTCCAGTGCTCACCTGCACAATCTGCCCGTTCCTCCTGCTCTGGTGCAAAAAACGGCTGCAGGGTCAGCCCACTCGTCCACATTATACCACATGTGATGTTCCTGTACACATATGGCGGTGGGTGTGATGTCCCGCCCACTCGTTCCTGTATCCAGTGACAGCGATAACATTGAAGTGATCACCTGCACAACCCTCCAAAGCTCACCTGCACCATCTGCTCGTTCTTCCTGTTGGGGCTCTCGAACGGCTGCAGCAGGAGCCGGTGCTCCCACCTCTTCCCATAACTGATCCCCTCTGACCCAAAAACGCACAAGTGTTGCTAAGCTAAAGGGGCCTTACCTGCACGATCTGCTTCTTCTTCTTGTTGTGGCTCTTAAACGGCTGCAGCGTGAGCCCAGCTCACGTGCCCACTTTGTACTAGAGCTGAAGACTTTGACAGCTGGCCTGCACGATCTGCTCGTTCTTCTTGTTGTGGCTCTCAAACGGCTGCAGAGTGAGCACGTGCGCCTACTTCATTTGAATAACGAGCCCTAAATGACCAACCCTCACACATACATCACGGTTGCTACTAAAACCAACCCTCACCTGCACGATCTGCTCGTTCTTCTTGTTGTGGCTCTCGAAAGGCTGCAAGGTGAGCCCGTGCGCCCACTTTGTATGAGAGCTGACCCCTGTGGAGAACATTGCTAATTGACCTACACACTGCTCACCTGCACGATCTGCTCGTTCTTCTTGTTGTGGCTCTCAAACGGCTGCAGAGTGAGCCCATGCGCCCACTTCTTCTTGTGCAGGTTGAGCAGCATCTTCTCCTCCAGCTCGTTCTTGCGGTAGTTGATGCCAATCGAGTAGTAGTGCCGGTTCAGGCCGTGGATCAGAGCCTGGAGGAACGTACAGGACGGGAGAGGGGGAGGGTCAAGAGCAGGTCGAGCAGCATCTTCTCCTCCAGCTCGAGTAGTAGTGCCAGTTCAGGCCGTGGATCAGAGCCTGGAGGCAAGGGAAGACGAGAAGAGAGGATGGGGGAGAAGGACCTCAACAAGGTCCTCAACTACTTCCTCAACAAGGTCCTCCACTACTTCCTCAACAAGGTCCTCAACTACTTCCTCAACAAGGTCCTCAACTACTTCCTCAACAAGGTCCTCAACTACTTCCTCAACAAGGTCCTCAACTACTTCCTCAACAAGGTCCTCAACTACTTCCTCAACAAGGTCCTCAACTACTTCCTCAACAAGGTCCTCAACTACTTCCTGGATGGACGGCTTGTGTGTGAGGCAACCATACCTGGATGGACGGCTTGTGCAGGTGCCCCAGGTTGGACGTGGTCTGCCTGGGCTCCTGCCCCAGCATCATGGTCAGGGAACTTACTTTTGAGGGTCATGCCTCAAATGCCCCAGCGTCAGGGTCAGGGAACTTATCCCAGCACACCCCGTCTAAGCAGGCGCTTGAATTTTCCATACCTGAATTGATGGCTTTTTGAGGCGCCTCAAAAATACCTGAATTGATGGCTTTTTGAGGCGCCTCAAAAATACCTGAATTGATGGCTTTTTGAGGCGCCTCAAAAATACCTGAATTGATGGCTTTTTGAGGCGCCTCAAAAATACCTGAATTGAGGGCTTTTTGAGGCGCCTCAAAAAGCCCTGAATTGATGGCTTTTTGAGGCGCCTCAAAAATACCTGAATTGAGGGCTTTTGAGGCGCCTCAAAAATACCTGAATTGATGGCTTTTTGAGGCGCCTCAAAAATACCTGAATTGATGGCTTTTTGAGGCGCCTCAAAAATACCTGAATTGAGGGCTTTTTGAGGCGCCTCAAAAATACCTGAATTGATGGCTTTTTGAGGCGCCTCAAAAATACCTGAATTTATGGCTTTCTGAGGCGCCTCAAAAATACATGAATTGATGGCTTTTTGAGGCGCCTCCAAAATACCTGAATTGATGGCTTATGCAGGTGCCCGAGGTTGTAGGTGGTCTGCCTGGGCTCCTGCCTAAGCATCATCGCCAGTGGGTTGAACAACCTGTTTGAGACAACGCTCAGCTTGAGAGCATGGACCGCAGGTATGCCAACAAATCAAGTACCTGGATGGATGGCTTGTGCAGGTGCCCCAGGTTGGACGTGGTCTGCCTGGGCTCCTGCCCCAGCATCATGGTCAGCGGGCTGATGATAGCACAGCTGTGCACTCAGCTGCCGTACCTGGATGGACGGCTTGTGCAGGTGCCCCAGATTGGACGTGGTCTGCCGGGGCTCCTGCCCCAGCATCATGGTCTGCGGGTTGATGAGGCGGAACGCATCGATGACCACCTTGCCCTTCACAGACTGGATGGGGTCCACCACTACTGCCACAGCGCGCTGGTTCAGCGCCTCGAAGCTCTGAAAGGAAGGGGAAGACAAAAAAAAAGAGAGTGGATGGAGGGGGGAGAGAAAAGTGTCGACGACCACCTTGCCCTCCACGGACTGAATGGGATCCACCACCACTGCGACTGCCCGCTGGTTCAAGGCTCCAAAGCTTTGAAGAATGGGAAGGAGTAAGTTTAGGGGGTATGGGAGATGAGAGACGGCGTGGAGAGAGGAGGGAGGACGGGGAGGTGTCGATGACCACCTTGCCCTTCACGGACTGGATAGGATCCACCACCACCGCCCGCCACTGCGCGCTGGTTCAGAGCCACTTTTGAGTCGACTCAAAAGTCTCCACCACCACCGCCTGCCACTGCGAAGTGGGAGGGGGAGGAACACATAGATGAGCACCTTGCCCTTGACGGACTGGATGGGGTCCACCGCCATCCGCCACTGGGCGCTGGTTCAGCGCCTCGTAGCTCTGAAATAAGGAGAGAGAATGGAGGGAGAAAAAGAAGGATGGGCAGGTGTGAATGACCACCTTGCCCTTCACGGACTGGATAGGATCCACCACCACCGCCCGCCACTGCGCGCTGGTTCAGAGCCAACTTTTGAGTCGACTCAAAAGTCTCCACCACCACCGCCCACCACTGCGCGCTGGTTCAGAGCATCGTGGCTCTGTTGGGGCGGACGAGGGGAGTGGGGGAGGGGGCGAGGGGGGAGGTAGGGGAGGGGGGAGGTGGGGGAGGGGGGAGGTGGGGGAGGGGGGAGGTGGGGGGGGAGGAGAGGAAACGGAGGTGGACTCATCAGGCAAAGGAAGAGGAGGGAGAGGCGGGCGTCGATGACCGCCTTGCCCTTGACGGGGTGAATGGGATCCACCACCACCGCCCGTCACTGCGAAGTGGGAGGGAGAGGAACACATAGATGACCGCCTTGCCCTCGACGGGGTGAATGGGATCCACCACCACCGCCACTGCCTCTAAGCTCCAGTGATAGGGGAAACGGTGAGTGGAAGGAACGGGAAGAGGGGTTTAGTAGGTGGAAGGTGTCGCCGACCACGTCCCATGAATGATGGCGCGAGTTTTGAGGAGCCTCAACACTAAACTTCCAGCATGCGGATTCCAGTGGGCAGAAGGCGTCGACGACCATGTCCCATGACTGAAGGTGCGTGTTGACACCAGGGCCTGAGAACCAAGCTGGAAAGGCAGCACAAACCTTTGCAGGAGCAGGGCCATATGAAAGTGTGTATCCTTCACAAATAAACTTTTAAAACACCAACATCACAAAGTGCATACCTGCTGCGTGTTAATGTCGACGCCCGAGAGCCAGCAGCCGAAGCCTGGATGCGAGTGGTACCAACCCACCACCATCTCAGGCCTGGTGAAGGGAGGAGGAAGGGAGAGGTGGGGAGAGGAAGGAGGAGGGGAGAGGGGGGGAGAGGAAGGAGGAGGGGAGAGGGGGGGAGAGAAAGGAAGAGGGGAGAGCGGGGGAGAGGCAGGAGGAGGGAGGAGGTGCAATGAGAGGGGCGCACAGTTAGACAATCAGCAGCCGAAGCCTGGATGAGACTGATAACAGACCAACACCAGCTCAGGCCCGGTGACTAGAACAAGCGGAAGGAAAACGAAGATAAACCACAACTTCGGATCTGGCAAAGAGACGACAGAGATAGATGTGGACGTCTGATGGCAGGTAACAGTTGTCATTTTGCCTGCCCGTCTTGAATACATCTTTTCACGCGCACACCTGGTGGAGCCAGTCTCTCCACAACCCGATTGCTTAAGCCAGTCTTTCTAAATTCCCGATTGCTTAAGCCAGTCTTTCTCAATTCCCGATTGCTTAAGCCAGTCTTTCTAAATTCCCGATTGCTTAAGCCAGTCTTTCTAAATTCCCGATTGCTTAAGCCAGTCTTTCTAAATTCCCGATTGCTTAAGCCAGTCTTTCTAAATTCCCGATTGCTTAAGCCAGTCTTTCTAAATTCCCGATTGCTTAAGCCAGTCTTTCTAAATTCCCGATTGCTTAAGCCAGTCTTTCTAAATTCCTGATTGCTGGTGGAGCTGGTCTCTCCACAAGCCAGATTGCTTTAGATTGTCAGGAGGAGCCAGTCTCTTTTAAATGATCGACAATGTCGATTCGACATGCCCTTTTCACCTGCCCAGTCTGTTTGAGCATGTCGATCATCTTGGTTTGAAAGAAAAGATCCACCTGCACTCACGCCCGTGCCGCTTTGCGGCATGGCGAACACATCGACACCCAGACATTTGTTCACCTGCCTGCTTGCTCTTTTCACCTGCCCGGCTGGTATCTTCACCTGCCCGTCTGCTTGAGCATGTCCAGCATCCCCGTTTGGAAGACAGGGTCCACCACCTCCACACTCACGCCTGTGCCACACTGAGGCACGGCGAACACGTCGACACCCAAAAGTTTCTCACCTGCTCGTCTGGTACTTTCACCTGCCCGTTCGAATTTCTCACCTGCCCGTCTGCTTAAGCATGTCCAGCATCTTGGTCTGGAACACAGGGTCAACGGCCTCCACGCTCACGCCCGTGCCGCTCTGAGGCATGGCGAACACATCGACCACGCGCACAGTATAGTCATCCACGAATTCACCGAGCATGAGCCCCATGACCTCCATGGGGACACCAGCGCGGCCTGCAAGAGAAAAAGGCAGCAAAGAAACCGGCAGGTGAAAGAGCAGAAGGGCGGAACCATCTTGACATTGTGCACTACCTGCTGATTCGATGTGAGCACATGCTGATGTGAGCACATGCTGATGTGAGCACATGCTGATGTGAGCACCTACTGCTGTGAACACACACTGACTGAAGTGAGCACATGCTGATGTCAGCACATACTGATGTCAGCACATACTGATGTGAGCACATGCTGATGTGAGCACATACTGATGTGAGCACATACTGATGTGGCACATGCTGACGTGAGCACATACTGATGTGAGCACATGCTGATGTGAGCACATACTGATGTGAGCACATGCTGACGTGAGCACATACTGATGTGAGCACATGCTGATGTGAGCACATACTGATGTGAGCACATACTGATGTGGACTGATGTGAGCACATACTGATGTGGCACATGCTGACGTGAGCACATACTGATGTGAGCACATGCTGATGTGAGCACATACTGATGTGAGCACATGCTGACGTGAGCACATACTGATGTGAGCACATGCTGATGTGAGCACATACTGATGTGAGCACATGCTGACGTGAGCACATACTGATGTGAGCACATGCTGACGTGAGCACATACTGATGTGAGCACATACTGATGTGAGCACATACTGATGTGAGCACATGCTGATGTGAGCACATGCTGATGTGAGCACATGCTGATGTGAGCACATACTGATGTGAGCATAACCCCTCCAAACTCAAATTTGACACCTTCTGATGAAAAATCAATACGAACCAAAAAGTGCGGACAGCTCCACGCAAGGTTCGACAGTCTAACAACGGCCACAGACAAATGGCAAACCTTGCGTTGATGAACGGAAACGGAAACGGTAACGGAAACGGCACAACAGCTCCTCCTAAATTGCAAACGAAAAGATGAATCCAACGGCCAGATCGTAACGGAATTTCACTCATCGACTGACAAACTACGCTTTTCACTTAGTGTTCTCGGAGGAAAGGTTGTAAAGAGCAACGAACCTGACACATCCGATCGAGAATCTGACGCAAGAAAGTGAGAATCTCACGAGGCGTTTGATAATTTTCACGAGAGCGAGCGACGAAAAGTAGACCCGCTCTGACGTGTCAACCATCGTTAGGAGCATCTACTATCGCTACTAATCTGACGTACCGTATTTGAGCATCTTCAGTAAGGCGAGCGACGAGAAGTCGACCTGCTCTGACGTGTCAACCATCGACGCATCTTCGATCGCCATTTATCAAACGCACCGTGTTTAAGCATCTCCAGCAGTGCGAGCGACGAGATGTAAACCTGGTCTGACGTGTCGACCATAGGGCGTGTTTAATCGCTACTCTAATTGCTACTAATCAAACGCACCGTGTTTGAGCATCTTCAATAAAGCGAGCGACGAGATGTAAACCTGCTCGGACGTGTCGACCATAGGAGCGTCAGGCTGAGGCCCCATGCCTCCCCCCGCGCTCTGGAATATCCGCTGAAGCCGCTCCATGATCTAAACCCGGCAAACAACCGCCGTCCGATCTGGACTTGCAGATCTCCACGCCCTGACCTGCCAAACGACCGCCGTCCGATCTGGACGTGCGAATCTGTGAATTCGGCTGTCAGAGCGCTTACGGAGGATCCGAATGGCTTCGCAGAAGGCTCAAGGATCGGCTTAGCACGGCTAGAATAAGTAGCTCTGCGAAATACTCGCGATGAATGTACTAACGAGTACTAGCCGACAGTAAGTAGAATCTGAACTCTTCGAGATCACCCCTGCTCGCGAGTGTTTCGAGAATGTGAACTAAGGGAGTTTCCAAAGTTGCTCCAGGTGCGAATTGTGTCACACTTTATACACGGTCATTTCACATACCCGAAACGAGACTCCGAACCAGTGTCCATTGCGACGAATCGATTTTCTGTAACTGGCTTCGTGACCGGATCGTACGTTGTCTCGAACTAAAAACACACATCTCAGGGGGAAATCGCAACTTCGTACACAACAGCACACACAAATTCTGCAGTTTGGACAAAAGACCAGAATTCGTACATTCCAAATTTCGTTACTGAAAGTGAATGTGACTGTGCCAGTACAGTTACTCGAAACGAGATCCAACTTGTGCCAAAATTCTCTGGCAGGAAACTCCCTGAGCGTTTTTACTGTACGGGGTAGTCTCGACATTCGATGCAGTGCAGCTTCTACTTTCGCGTAAAAGAGCGGTAGGTATTCAATCGATATGTACGAAAGAACGGTATTCAATCATAACAAAACAAACTAGAGCCCCCTGAACAAACAAGAAAAGTCATTTGGAGCTTGCCTTACGAAACCAGATGAAGAGCCCCTAAGTCAAGCAAGTGGGGTGCCTTGATTGCACAGTATCAACTCGCTTCAGTGGGTATCGTATACATTTGGATATTAAATTTCCAATATCCCACTTCCCCAACCAACCACCCTCGGCCCAGGCCCCACCCCCGACCCACCCATTTTCCCAGGTGCTTTACCTGGTGCTCTCAACCCCTTTTCCTTGGGTTGGGTGCCTAGTGTCGAATTTTAAGCTTGGAGCAAAGAGACTGCTCCAGAGGCTCGGCCACTGGTGATCAAGTCTCTTATCAGAAATATCTTCTGCTCTGGGTTTGGAATGAAGCCTTCTGGGTCCAACACATGTGGAACGATTCGGTCGCACACCAGTGCTGCTGGTGTGGTTATGCCCTGCCAGATTGAAAACAAGGCATAAGATAGCCGCCCATTCCAGCTCGCACTTTTGCCCGGACCGTAAACTCGAAAAATAATTTCCAACAGGTGATTCTTATCCGTTCTCTCATGTGGCAGTGCATGCACCCGCTTGAACCCACCTTATATCGATTAATATTGATCTTCCTCGCAGATATATCCACGCCTTCATTATTAGGCTTTACAGCAGCATGCGGCTGTAACACCTCCACTCGCCTGGGGTTGAACAGTAACCGACGGTAACCAGCAGCACCCAGGCAGTGGTCTGCAGCTGAGGCGTTTGTTGTGGGGTGGGAGCAGGTGGGAGTGGGCATGCGGTAGACCATCTGCTGGGCCAGCCACTCTTCTCCAGCTGAGGTTTAGCAGGGGTTCAAGGATGGGCGGGGAGAGTAGGTATTAGGTGTAGTGAAATCACATGTTACTTCAGTGGTGGGATGGGGGTAGGAAGGAGTGGGTTTTCTGCTGGGCCAGCCACTCTTCACCGGCTGCGATTGAGGGGTCATATGGGGGAGTGGATTCAGAAGGCACGGGAGAAGGTGCGCATATAGACATGGTTGGTACTGACGTGGCAGCAGGTTGGGGTGCACATGCGATATACCACCTGCAGTTGCAGCCACTCCCCTGCTTCTGGGGTGTAGAGACAAGCGGCCGTGGGACACAAACCAGAGCTCTTCTAACGAGGATGAAAGGACGCACGAATGAAAACGTACAAGAACTGCAGGGAAGCATGCACAAACGTACAAGAACTGCAGGGAAGCATGCACAAACGTACAAGAACTGGAGGGAAGCATGCACAAACGTACAAGAACTGCAGGGAAGCATGCACAAACGTACAAGAACTGCAGGGAAGCATGCACAAACGTACAAGAACTGCAGGGAAGCATGCACAAACGTACAAGAACTGCAGGGAAGCATGCACAAACGTACAAGAACTGCAGGGAAGCATGCACAAACGTACAAGAATGCATGAATGCTTCCCTGCATAGCCTGGCAAGGAGACAAACCAGAGACAAGCCAATTCAGGCAGAGGGTTTGAAGGATTCGAATCGCAGCAAGCCGTGTGTCCTCAACTAGTCTTAGCTAAAAATCGTGTGTCCTCTCTGCAAGAGCAGACCCCTGCATAGTCTGGCAAGGAGACAAAGCAGAGACAAGTCAATTCAGGCATGCATGAGACTCACCTCTGGGGTGTCGAGACAAGCGGCTGTGGGACACAAACCGGAGCCCTTCTAACGAGCAGGAGATGGCTGAGTGCAAGCCTGCATCCTTGATCCAGGGGGTGTCGCCGTTGTCCTCTAAAGCCATGCGCAAAATACACGTGCTGCTTCAGCAAAAACCTCCCCCAAGCAGTGGGTGGAGCGCACAGCTCGATGCTCCACTCGTATGCCAGTGCCTTATTCAGAATGGGCAGGTTTTTGAGGTGCCTCAAAAACCAGTGCCTTATTCAGAATGGGCAGCTTTTTTAGGCGCCTCAAAAATCAGTGCCTTATTCAGTTGTATTTTGAGTCGACTCAAAATACAACCAGTGCCTTATTCAGAATGGGCAGCAGGGACCCAACGTTGCGTAAACTCACCAGAGGGGTTGGGCGGGGCGCACAGCTGGATGTGCCAGTGGGGTGATATGACCACAGATACAGCCAGCCAGGTGGCATTGTCCCAAGTGTCGTTAGCCATGATCGAGACGAGTGCCCCTCTAGAGCCATGCGCAGTTTAGTATTGAGGCGCCTCAAAACTAGAATCCAGTCGGGTGTTATGACCACAGATACAGCCAGGCGGATTTCGCGGGCATCCAGTCGTGAGAATTCTCAAAAACACCCTGCAGATATAGCCAGCCAGGCGGCATTGTCCCTCTAGAGCCATGCGCAGAGACAGCCTTCTGCTGAGCACAAAGGGGATGCAAGGACCCATTGCAGGGACCCATTGCAGGGACCCATTGCAGTTTCATCTCACCAGCAGCGCTAGGGGGAGCGCACAGCTTGATGGTCCACTCGTACGACCCCAGAAATATCCAAGGGGGGTCCTCATTGTCCACCAGAGCCATGCGCAGCAGCAAATTACACGCATCCCTGCATCGACTTACCAGGAGCACTGGGCGGGGCGCACAGCTTGATGCTCCACTCATACGACCCAGGAGATACCCAGGGGGCGTCCTCGTTGTCTTGTAGAGCCATGAGCAGCGGCAGGCGTCCGTTGAACACAAAGGGGAGCTCCTCTAACGAGACAAAGGGGAGCTCTTCTAGAGATGGTAGAACGGGAGAGGAGGACATTTGTGCGCGCACCATATCTTGACCTCTTACCAGGGGCACTAGGTGGGGCACACAGCTTGATGCTCCACCCATACGACCCAAGAGATACCCAGGGGTCGTCCTCGTTGTCTTGTAGAGCCATGCGCAGCAACAGGCGGCCTTTGAACCCAAACGGGCTGCAGGCAGTCCAAGGTGGCCGAGTGCAAGCACGCAGGATATCCCGGCATCTTCTTGCCAGAGGAATAGGCGGGGCACACAGCTTGATGCTCCATTCATACGACCCCAGCGATATCCAGGGAGCGTCCTCGTTGTCTTGTAGAGCCATGCGCAGCGACAGGCGGACGTTGAACACAAAAGGGAGCTCCTCTAACGAGGATAGGACGGAAGGGGAGCACATTCGTGCGCGCACCATATCTTGACCTCTTGCCAGGAGCACTAGGCGGAGCGCACAGCTTGATGCTCCGCTCATAGGACCCCAGAGATATCCAGGGGGCGTCCTCGTTGTCTTGTAGAGCCATGCGCAGCGACAGGCGGCCGTTGAACACAAACGGGCGCTCCTCTAGCGATGATAGGACGGGAGAGGGGCACATTGGTGCGTACTCCATATCTGGACCTCTTACCAGGAGCACTGGGCGGGGCGCACAACTTGATGCTCCACTCGTACGACCCCAGGGATATCCAGGGGGCGTCCTCGTTGTCTTGTAGAGCCATGCGCAGCGACAGGCGGCCGTTGAACACAAAAGGGAGCTCCTCTAACGAGACAAAGATGGCCGAGTGCAAGCATGCAGGATGCATCCCTGCATCTTCTTACCAGGGGCACTAGGTGGGGCGCACAGCTTGATGCTCCACTCGTACGACCCCAGAGATATCCAGGGGGCGTCCTCGTTGTCCTCTAGAGCCATGCGCAGCGACAGGCGGCCATTGAACACAAACGGGAGCTCCTCTAACGAGACAAAGATGGCCCAACGAGAGGTGAAGCGCGTGCGGTAGAGGCAGTCGTTCGTTATAAGCACGTCCAGGTGAGCTGAAAGGCTGTGGGACGGGGGATTGATTGCACGGACAGAGGGAGGGATGGAAAATGTGCTTCGTCTTTAAGGCAGACAGATGGCCCAACGTGAGGCAAAGCGCGCGCGGTAGAGGCTGTCATTCGTTACACGCACGTCCAGGTACATTGCAAGGCTGAACAGTACGGGAGACAGAACAGAAGAGAAGGAGGATACATGGGGCTGGCGGGCGGGCGGGGAGCACAAGGCCAGCACAAGGGGCGGGCGGGCGGGCGGGCGGGCAGGGAGCACAAGGCCTGTAGTGTCGTGTTGATGTGGTCAAGACTTGCAGTCATTCTTGAGAATTCTAAAAAATACAAGCACGTCCAGGTGCGCTGGCTGCAAGGTGTGATATGGCACGAAAGGCATGACAGTAAAAATATCAGAAGCATTAGAGGAAAAGTGTGACAAGCCTATAAGGGGTACAATCCTGGATACCCCTGCCTTGACATGCGGTCTTGAATTCTTCCATAGCAGGTCAACCATATGTCAACCATCAACACGACAGGCCTTAGCAGGACTTGAAATCCTTGCATACCTTCCATCCAGCCCCCCCCAGCCGCACAACTTCCTCTGCCCCTCCCTCCCTCCCGACTTACTGCAACAACCACATGAGGGGTACGATCGTGACCATCCCTGCCTTGACATACGGCCGTAGAGCTTCCCTTAGTGAGTCGTCCACGCCTCCCCAATCGCTCACCAGAGAGCCATCAGCACAATAGTAGACCATCCACCCTTCCCCCTTCCCAAGCCTCAGAGCATGCATCAACACGCCATCCACGCCTCAGGGCATGCATCAACACGTCATCCACGCCTCAGCGCATGCATCAACACGTCATCCACGCCTCAGCGCATGCATCAACACGTCATCCACGCCTCAGCGCATGCATCAACACGCCATCCACGCCTCAGCGCATGCATCAACACGTCATCCACGCCTCAGGGCATGCATCAACACGTCATCCACGCCTCAGCGCATGCATCAACACGTCATCCACGCCTCAGCGCATGCATCAACACGTCATCCACGCCTCAGCGCATGCATCAACACGCCATCCACGCCTCAGCGCATGCATCAACACGTCATCCACGCCTCAGCGCATGCATCAACACGTCATCCACGCCTCAGCGCATGCATCAACACGCCATCCACGCCTCAGGGCATGCATCAACACGCCATCCACGCCTCCCCAATCGCTCACCAGGAAGCTGTCAGCGCCATAGTAGACCATCCACCCTTCCCGCTCTGTCTCCTTGTCCCCAACCCCCCCCTCCCCCCCACCCCCCCCACTTACTGTGACAACCCCATGAGGGGAACGATCTTGAGTATCCCTGCTGTGATGTACGGCCTCAAAGCATGCCTCAACATGTCGTCCACGCCTCCCCCATCGTGCACACGGAAGCTGCCAGCGGCTCAGCGCCATAGTAGACCATCCACCCTTCCCACTCAGTCCCCACCTCTTTCCCACCCCTTCCCTCTCCCCCTCCCCACTTACTGCGACAACCCCATAAGCTGCACGATCTTGACAATCCCTGCTGTGATGTACGGCCTTAGAGCATGCCTGAACATGTCGTCCACAGCCTCCCCCATCGTACACCAGAAAGCTGTCAGCGCCACAGTAGATGACCTGTCCTTCCCACTGTGCCCCCTTCCCCCGCCCAACCCTCCCTTCCCTCTTCCCCTCCCCACTTACTGCGACAACCCCATAAGCGGCACGATCTTGACTATCCCTGCTGTGATGTACGGCCTTAGAGCATGCCTCAACATGTCGTCCACGCCCCCCCCGTCATAGATAAGGAAGCTATCAGCTCCATAGTACGCGAAGAGCTGGATCTGCTCTAGCACTCGCTCCACTCGCACCTGAGCAGAGGAGGGAGGGGCACGGGGGTTGAGGGTGGATAAAGGGCTCTGTTGCAGCCCATCGTGCACGAGGAAGCTGTCAGCGCCATAGTAGGCGAAGAGCTGGATCTGCTCTAGAACCCTCTTCACTCGCACCTGAGGGGGGGAAGGGGAGGAGAGAGAGGGGGAGGTGGAGGAGGGCAGGGGAGGGAAAGTGGGGAGAGGGCTTCAAAGCATCCCATCACACACCAGAGACCTGTCAGCACCATAGTAGGCAAAGAGCTGGATCTGCTCTACAACCCTCTCCACTCGCACCTGAGAGGGGGGGGGGGGGGGGGGAAGTTGGGGGGAAAGGTGGGGGGTGTGGGGAAGGGGCGGAAGGCGAGGAGGACAGGAGGGGGGAAGGGGGGGGAGGGAGGGTGAGAAATTCACAACCCATTGTAAACGAGGGAGCTGTCAGCGCCATAGTAGGCAAAGAGCTGGATCTGTTCCAGCACTCGCTCCACTTGAACCTTAGAGGGGGGAAGGGAGCAGAGAGACAGGGACGGGAGGAGGGAGTAGCAGGACAAGGGAGCAGGAGGGGGGAGGGCTCTATTGCAACACATCGTACATGAGGAAGCTGTCAGCGCCATAGTAGGCACGGAGCTGGACCTGCTCCAGCACTCGCTCCACTCGAACCTTAGAGAGTGGAAACGAGAGGAAAGTGGGGAGAGGGGGATGGGGGAAAGGGGGAGGAGGGGGGGGGGGGGGTACTTAGAGGGGTTTAGGAAGCTGTCAGCACCATAGGAGGCGATGTGCTGGATTTGCTCTAGCACTCGTTCCACACGCACCTGAGGGAGGAACGATGGAAGGGAAGTGCTGGGGGTTGGGTATGGCAGGGTGGGGTATCCAAAATCCAGAGGGCTTTAGGAAGCTATCTGACAGTTAGCCGGAAACTATCTGACAGTTAGCCGGAAGCTATCTGACAGTTAGCCGGAAGCTATCTCACCGTCTGATGGTGAGCCGGTGGGGGAGAGGAGAGGAGTCTATTTTTGAGGCGCCTAAAAAATAGACTCCTCACGGAGGGGTGTAGGAAGCTATCCGACAGCGAGCCAGTGGGGGAGAGGCGTCGGGGGTCAAGAACCAGAAGACCAGCAGAGTCACATAGTCTAATATAGCACATTATCGCACTCAACTGTACAGCACCGCACTGCACTCACCGGTTGGGCGATGAGTTGGGTGCGGACTGTGAGCCAGTGGGGGAGAGGCTTGGGGGGTTCGAGAACCAGAAGTCAGTCAGAGCACATATTAACATACTGCTGATAGCAGAGCCACAGGAACACATTGTATCGCACATTACCACACTGTACCCCACCGCAGATTCGCACTCACTGGTTGGGTGATGAGTTGGGCGCAGGCGGCGGTGAGCCAGTGGTAGAGAGACGTGGGGGGTTCGAGAACCGGAAGACCAGCAGAGCACAGCATCACACAGTCTAGTATAGCACCGCACCACGCTGGACCGCACAGCACGCACGGCACTCCACTCACTGGTTGGGTGATGAGTTGGGTGCAGACTGTGAGCCAGTGGGGGAGAGGCGTAGGAGGGTCGAGAGCCAGGAGACCAGCAGACCCATTCCTCCTTTCCGGAATATCCTCCCTCCTTATAAGCACCTCGTCACCGTGAATAGTGAGGAACAGAGACCCACCTGCCCAGGAGATTGCAACAGAAACCACGTGGGTAGCATTTTTCACCAGCATTAGAAGGAGTGGGAGCACTGGGCACACACTGTACAGTCACAGTCTCGTACAGCAACATCCTGCTGGGGTCCCTAGGAGGTAATCACCCCCCTTTAGAGAGCCAGTTGTTGAATCACTCTATACAACACTCACCAGCGTCAGCAGGGGTGGAAACATTAAGCACACACTATGCAATCACAGTCTCGTACAGCAACACTCTGCTGGGTTCCTAGCAGGATGTAACCCCTGGCCCTCAGAGAGCCAGTTGTTGAATCACTCTATACAACACACACCAGCGTCAGCAGGAGTGGGTGTGTTGAGCACGCACTGCACGGTCACTGTCTCTCGTACAGCAACACTCTGCTGGGTGTGCATGTGGCAAGGCAACCCGTGCATGCATGCACGCATGCTTTCCTGTTCCAGCTGTCTGTGCCCATCGCTCACCAGCGTCAGCAGGAGTGGGTGGGTTGAGCACGCACTGCACAATCACAGTCTCGTACAGCAACACTCTGCTGGGGTCCATACTCCATAGGAGGAAACCTGTCCCTTTTTGAGCCAGTCGTACATTCACTCCACTCCACACAGCATCGCTCACCAGCGTCAGCAGGAGTGGGTGCATTGAGCACGCACTGCACAATCACAGTCTCGTACAGCAACAGTCTGCTGGGGTCTTTAGGTGGTAACCCGTCCACCTTAAGCCCAGTGGTGTCCTCTGGAAAGTAGTAGATCAGAGTTCCCTGGGATTAGAACGAGTGTGTGGGAGGGGGTGCGGGGAGTGAGGGAGGTGAGTTGGAGAGGGAAGAGCAGGAGCCAATTCATCATTCAGCACAGCAACGCTAGGGTAAAAATCCGTCCTCTTAAAACCAGGGTCCAGAGTTTCGAAATTTGTTGGCATGTGTGAAGCTTGACTGCATATGATTGGTCCGCCAATTCGTGAGTGAAGGTTCCGAAAACGAACGGGCTTGTTTGTTCTATCCCGAACCAGTCAGGCACGGCACCATTGCTGGATCCGGATTTTGGCTCTCTGGTGCTCCGAACCTAAATTTCCCCAATGTCGAAATGTGAGACGCGAATGTCAAGCATTCTGGTCAAATGTTTTGCGCTTTTTGGGGGGGAGCAGTGTGCAGAAGCAGCCCGACCAATCACATGCCTCCCCAAACCAAACAAGCACTTGGACAATCACCCCAGTTAGCTTGTTGCGGTTTCCGCCCTTCGCCCTCCAATTACAACCAGTACGGCCGTTCATTCGCAAAACATTAGAGAAAACCCAGGAGCCTGGTTTTCAGTCCAGTGCAACCAATGGGATTATGCCACTTGTCATTTCCCCCAGCCAAGAGGATGATGCCACGTGTCCTCACCAGGATAGCCCTGTATCCATCCAATGAGATCCAGAGGCATTTCTCCTGCCTGCTCCCCCAAAGCTACCCTCACTCAATGGGATTGTGCCACGTGTCTTCACCTTATTGCTCCTTGCTACCTGTCATTACCGGGATAGCCTTGGGTCCGTGCTTTGAAATCCAGAGGCACGTTTCTTCTCTCCTCCCCCACAGGTACCTTGCTGCTCGTGCTCCCAGCCATTGGGTGGGAATGTGCCAGCCACATACCTCTACTGATTGAATGCCACGTATTCTTACCGGGATAGCCTTGGGTCCGTCGAATGAGATCCAAAGGCACGCTTCTTCTCTCCTCCCCCACACACAGGTACCTTGAAGCACATGCACCCAGCCTCACATTCTGTTGGAAATTTCCACGCGCTCTTACTGGAATAGCCCTGGGTCCATCCAGTGAGATCCAGAGGCACGTCTCCTCTCTGCTCCCCCACAGGTACCTCGCTGCTCGTGCTCCCAGCCCCACAATTGCAAAGGCGGATGCATGAAGGCGATGGGAGGAGGCGAAGACGAAGGTCGGCATGCCGTGTGGGGTGAAGAGGGCTGGATGGAAAGGCGGGTAAATGCAAGGGGGAAGATAGGGGAGAAGGTGTTATATGCTGGCTCGGACACACATGGAGGCGTGGGGGGAGTGGGAGAAGGCGACGACAAAAGTTGGCATGCCGTGTGCGGTGAACAGGGCTGGCCAACGGGGGATGTGAGAACAGGCAGAAATTGGATAACAAAGTAAGCTGTATTTTGAGTCGACTCAAGTGCCTGTCTCTGCTCCCCCACAGGTACGTCGCTGCTCGTACGCCCAGGCCCACAACTGGAGGGCCGAGGCATGATGGCGATGATATGGGATGGGAGGAGGCAAAGAAAGAAGTGGTCTTACCATCTGGGGCGAAGTGGGCTGGGGAAGGTGATTTTTGAGTCGACTCAAAAAGTGGGCTGGGGAAGGTGATTTTTGAGTCGACTCAAAAAGTGGGCTGGGGAAGGTGATTTTTGAGTCGACTCAAAAAGTGGGCTGGGGAAGGTGATTTTTGAGTCGACTCAAAAAGTGGGCTGGGGAAGGGAGGACATCAGATGGTTATAGGAAATCGAAGCAGGAGGAGCAAAACGAGGCATGTTGGTTCTTGAGTTGGCCCGAGTGTTGTTCCCCGGCTGGTACAGTAGCTGGGTGAGACTGTGGCACTCCTTTCCTTCGGAATTAGACATTGCATTGAGGGAGTCTGGGCAGAGTATTCTTGAGAATTCTCACAAATACCCTGCAAACTTAGGCATTGCATTGGGGGTTTCTGGGCAGAGGAGTGATTCTGAAGCAGCTGGTCAGGGCCAGGGTAACCTTGGGGATTGTTCGCGGGCTGGTAGGGCAGCTGAGCGAGACTCTGGCACTCCTTGGACAGAAACGTGATTGCAATGAGGGACATTGACAACAGAGTGACTCCAATGTGAGCGCAGGATGGTTAGGGTTACCTTGGGGATTGTTCGCGGGCTGGTAGGGTAACTGGTTGAGACGCTGACACTCCTTGGACTCACAAGTGATTGCATTGAGCGACACTGACAACAGAAGTGACTAGCGCAGGATGGTTAGGGTTACCTTGGGGATTGTTGGCGGCCTGATAGGGTAACTGGGTGAGGCTCTGGCACTCCTTAGACAGAAACGTGATTCCATTGAGCGAGACTGACGGGAAGAGTGACTTAAAAGGGGTCGGTATTATCGAGGGGAGGGCGGGGTTGGGGAGGTTCGAGAGCGATCGCCGGTGCCAGATGTTGTGCGAGACGAGGACGAGGAGGCAGAGCACGAAGGAGTAATGGAAGAGTGGGGACATTTTGTCTAGTCGTCTGCGTATAACGGTTCTGCTTATAACGGGTGCCTCTTAGCGAACCATCTTAACACGATCTTCGAAGCTAGATGCTGTGCGAAACGAGGACGATGAGGCGGAGGACGAAGGAACCGCGGAAGAGCGGCGACATTTCGCGCGGTCGTCCTTTAGTTACGGGCATTTTCCCGCGCCGTCACGGCTGTTCCTAGTTTCTCAACTGTTCTAAGTCCCCATGCACCTGCGTTGTTCAAAGCGCGCCGGATATCTCCAAGCGGCTTACGTGACGCTTGCGGAAACGCCTAAAGATTGTCAGCGACCACAAATTGCTGTTATCGTTCTGCTTCCATATCTCGTTCAGGTGACAGGGTCCGAACCGAAAGTAACTTCTCCCAAACCCAACAATATGCCACTTAAAGCCCGGGTCTCCTATTATTCAATTGTACAGCAGTTGGTGAGCTTGGTGGCGCCTGATTGGATCGCGAGTGCGAAATCAGGTTGGAAAGGTGACGAGGTTTGCGACACACGTCATTTTCGTTAAAAGGAACCAACCCAGCCGATGAACGTGGGGCTGTTTTGTTGTCAGACCTCAGAAGCCTTCCACGTAATTTACGCTTAGCCCACGCTCTAACAACCCGATTTTGGGGCGAACTTTTGTGACCCTTGTGTTCATCGATACGAAATTTGGAAAGTAAAAATATAACTCAGCCGAAAACCAACCCCAATCTCCGTGAAGTCGAGATTCCCAGATTTCAGAAGTCTGCTTTACGGATGGTTTGGCCTCGCGAGACCCAATCGCAGATGGGTTGTCGCTGGAAATTCGTCAGGCAAAATCGAGTTACCCCTTATCGACTGCTATACATTCGGCGTCCAATGTTGAAATATGAGAATCGGGCTTTAAAAAATCCCCAGGTTTCCCGCCAAAATACCACCTTGGGAATTCAGGCCCAGCAGCACTTGGCCTAGATGTTTGGTTTGGTTGGGTTCACAGTGTCAGGACCAGCATCAGGTTAGACAGTACCGCCTTGGAGTGTACACATCCCTCTTCTCTGCCCCAATTCAGGTATGTGCTGCTTGCCCAAAATTCACAACCTGATGTACGAGCGCGGGAAATAAAAACAAAATATCTTCCCACCGTAGACATCCACAACCATGCCTGAAATATTTCGGGAAGCTGGCTTTTCGGGTCATCCACGGGGCTCGGGCGGGTGGATGTCTGACACGAGCGTCTGACAGCCGCCTCGAACAAGCCCTGAACAAATTCTCGATTTTACCGAAATTGTTCAGGCCTTTGTCCCGAGGCGAGCTTGCATTTCATTTTCTCCTCCCAATTTCTGATTCCCAAATAAGCTGGTCTCGTAGTCCGTAGTCGGGTGAACTGGGCGAGACTTTCAGTGGTTGTCGCTCGATATCTTCAGCCTTAGGAACCCACATCGTTTCTTCAGCCAGTTTATCGTCGATAGTAGAGTAAACGGCCAGGCTCGATCTAATAAGCGGGATTCCGAAGAGTCTCATGACTCGTTTCCTCTAGCTTTCCATAGCAACATGTATCGTTTAGGTCCGTGTTGTCTCCATTCCTAGCATCCGTCAACCGATTCCGTTGTTTCGGTTCCCCTTAAGCCGATTCCGTTGTTTCGGCTCCCCCTAGAACTATTCGCAGCTACCAACTCAACGCGTCGTGACTCACGTAACCTCGTGTCGCACCTCCTTTTCTTAGGTTCCGACCTCAGAGTCCATGTCAACATCCACGTCAGCAGTCATAGCTGCAACGTCGGATGCGTACGAGCAGTCGGTGGCGATCCTGACACGTCTGACCGGGAAATGGGGTCGAATGGAGGAGGAGGAAGCGAATGTGCGACGAGCAGCTGAGGCGAGCAAACGGCTCGTTGACATCTTGGCTGAGAGGGAACAGGCCATGGCCAGCTTGATTGACCGTAAGCACTCCGACAACAGTTGCTGGTTGTGTGACGGCTTTTGAGTCAACTCAAAAGTCACCTCGTTGGTGGGTGTGTGACGGCTGCACTGCCAAACGAGCAAACGGCTCACCGCTATCTTTGCTGAGAGGGAGAATTCCACGGCGAGAATGATCGACCGTATGCATTCCATGGCTAGGAGGTGTGCGCGTTATCACGGTGGGTATACCATGCCTGCAGTGCAAAGTAGCTAAACAACTGGATGATGTTTTAGCTCGGGGGGGGAGGCCATGGCGAGATTGATCGACCGTATGTATGTCATGGCTAGGAGGCGTGCGCGTTATCACGGTGGGTATACCGTGACTGCAGTGCAAAGCAGCTAAAGGGCTCATGGTTGTCTTTGCCGAGAGGGAGAGTGCCATGGCCAGAGTGATTGACCGTATGCCTGCCATGCCTAGGATGCGTGCACGTGGGTGTGGCTGTATTGCAAAGTGGCAAACTGTTCACGGATGTCTTTGCTAAGAGGGAGGAAGCCATGGCCAGAATGATTGATCGTGTGTACCCATGGCTAGGATAATGGCACTAGGTAGGCTTGTGATGAGTCATGACTGCAGGGCAAGCGACGGAGAAGCTCATAATAACACCAGGTAGGTTCGTCATGGGTCATGACTGCAGGGCAAGCGACGGAGAAGCTCATAATAACACTAGGTAGGTTCGTCATGGGTCATGACTGCAGGGCAGGCAGCCAAGAAGCTCATATGAGACTACTTCTGAGGCGCCGCAAAAGTATGGCTAGGATAGTAACACTAGGTAGACTCGTCGTGACTGCAGCACAAGCGGCCAAGAAGCTCATATGGTTACGTCGTGCCTGCAGTTTGTAACAGGATAGTTACCCTGTGCTTGTGTTGCAACCCTCATCTCTCTCCCTCCAAGGCTCACAGCAGGTGGTATCAGATACGAGGGAGAGGGTGGGGGAGCTACAGAGGAGCATGCAAGAGGACTGAGGGGGAAGATTTTTGCAACGACCCGAAGGTCATCTTGTGTTGCACCCCTCGTACTACCTTTCCCTCCACGCTTCCAGGCTCGCAGCAGGTGGTGTCAGATATGAGGGAGAGGGTGGGGGAGCTACAGAGGGACTTGCAAGAGGATGCAGAGAGGTTGGAAGAGGTGAATGAGCAGAAGAGGGAGGAGCAGGTGGAGATTGACGCGCTCCTGGAAAAGGTTCGTATGCTTGGGTGTGTGCCTTGGAGTGTGCAAGAGGGCAAGGGGGGAAATGTATGTGGGTATCTTACTGTTCTCCACTTCCATATCCTTTGTTTCTCTGAGCTGCATATCCTCTTTACAGTCACATCCTCTGCTCCTCTTTCGCATCCTTTGATGCACTTCAACCTTTTTTACTGTCAAAATCTTTAACTGCCTTTGCTGGCCCATCCTCTCTCTGTTCAACTGCAGGTGAAGGCGTATCAGGCCAGGATTGATCATCTCGTGCGGAAGCAAGGCGAACTTCAGGTTAAGCGAGGGAAGCTCGAGGCAGACGCTGATTTCCGCACCACCAAGATACGGTGAGGAAAGAAAAGGAAAAAGAAAGAAACGAAAACTGCCAGATGTACACTTCGTTTTCCTGAAATGGCAAATGCAAATCTCTCATTTCCTTCTTCAAAATTGCGCAAGGGACGCGTTCTCCTCTCAAGCTTCGTTGCATGATGCACCACAGCCTCCATCCGTGCCCCTTCTTCCACCACTTCGTCCAGGAACTCGTTCGCTGTCCACGCTTTTGCCCGCACGTGATTGAAATCTGATGCCAGCTGGAAACAGAGGATATTCGGCTCTGACACCTGCTAATCCTTGTCCCACCTTACCTGATCCCATCAAACCACCCCTCCACCCCTCCGCCCCTCCTTATCAATTTCAGAGAGGAGCTGGTTTTTGTCTCAAACTTCCAAAA
The DNA here is from genome assembly GCA_027943415.1 of Closterium sp. NIES-67. Lineage (NCBI taxonomy): Eukaryota > Viridiplantae > Streptophyta > Zygnematophyceae > Desmidiales > Closteriaceae > Closterium > Closterium sp. NIES-67. Next base: position 59,280 of record BQMB01000279.1, read on the forward strand.
TTTTGAGCCACACATCGCTTTCATCCCTCTTGCCCTTCAGCAAGGAACTTCGTTCACTTTCAGGCTTCACCAACATTCAGTTGGCTCTATGCGCCATGGATTAACCTTTTGGAACAGCATAGTTTCTTCTTTCTCTTTAAGGAATGCTCTCATCTACCCCCTAATCCCCTCCCCTCTCTTCCCCTCCTCCGCCTGACGACCACACCCATTCTCCAATTCCAGCAAGGAGCTGATTCTATTTTCAGGCTTCACCAGCATTCGCTTGGATTTAGACGTGCAGGACCGATTCGTTGGCACGATGGCACACCCTTCAGGGAGTCCCGAGCTGGCCAGGCCTCTTGACTTTGACGTGGCTGATGCTAGCACCACGACTGCCACTGCCTACCAGCTATGGGACATGCTATGACACGTTTGACTATTGACATGACGGCACACCCTTCAGGGAGTCAACAGCTGGCCAGGCCTGTTGACTTTGCCACCTCTGATGCTAACCTTGCTGCTACTACCAGCTATGGAACTTCCTACGGTTTGTTTAGACTTTCCAGTTACTGTTTCCTAGCCCAATGGCACAGCCTTTCTGGAAATGCAGAGCTGGCCAATAATCCCTCATCTATGGTACCATTTATCCACCACTTCCACCTAGCGGATGTGGAACATAATTTGCTTGAGTATAGTTTTTGAGTACGAGATAGCTAGATGTTTGGAGGCGTGATTGTTCTTGTACATGTGATGTTGTAAGGTTATAGCATTTGCTCTTTATAAAATCATACACGGCACATGCTTGCTGCATGGGTATGCCTCACGTGCTACCGAAGCTTGTTCTGACACTCTTTGTCGCGTATATTTGAGGCTAGACCCTGTTTTTGTAAGTTGAGTTCGGTCACTCTTCGTTCTGGAATGAAACCCTGACTTGAAATACTGGATCGAGAACAACGATCTGTGGACCGACCCACCGTAAAGGCTCGAAATTGACACGCAAATTATAGGACACCTGGTTTCTAGCGATGAATTTAGGATACGCTCCCACGCTAGAAGGCTCCTCCTGTCACCAAAGAGGGAAGCCTCGTTGTAGTCAAGGTTGATATCATACCCTCACAGCTCGGTTTCCAACTGCGAAATCTGGCTACCATGGCTCGCATTCCTTCGTCAGTTGCCGTTTCAGCGTTCTCCTTGGTTCTCATGATACTCCTCTCATTATCTTCCGCTACGGCTGGAAACACGACCGTTTCATTGACACCGTTCGATGAGGCCGTTCAGAAGCTGAACGCTTCAGGCTACACCAGCTTCGTGTCGCTGGTCAAGCTTTACGGTACATAACAATGGTGTTTTTCTATTGACAACCACGCCGAAGGTCGTAACCAACCTTCTGTTTCAAGCAGGGAAACGGAAGGAATCAACAGATGCGCTGAAGAAACCATTGACGATGCTTGTGCCGGACAACGCTGCGTTTTCCCAAGGAAATCTGACTCACTATAACAGCGTCCAGATTGCTACTCTTGTCGGATTTCACGCCATCAAAGGCTTTCTGACCAAAGCCGAGCTTCAGATGTTGAAGCCTGGAACTCAAATTGCCACCATGGCAACAGACACGAAGACCAAGAAGCCTTTAATGCTCGTCAAAATCTCCAAAGCCAGTACGAAGAGCAAAGTTATTCTTCAAGGAAGGCGAACCCCTGTGAAGAGCACTCTCACGATCGTCAAGGGAGACTTTTACATGAAACCAGGAGTACTAGCAATTCACACCACTGACGCCATTGCCTTTCCAACAGGGTTGTAGTGAAAGTTGAATGCTCAAGCCGACAAACCAAGACCAAATAAGGCATGGATTGGTACTTGTGATATTAGGTTGGGATTTCAACGATTCATGAGGGAACTTACCATTGGGCTAGAGAGAATAATCCATGTCATGCTAGTTCTAGAGTTTCACCAGTCAGTTTTTTTATTGCACTCCTGTAGTTCACTCCTTTCTTCCTTGAAAGCGAAGTGTGCTTGTTTATGGTAAATGATTGGCTGGGAAGTGTCAAGTCCGCTGTATAAACCGAAACTTTGTGTCGTATCGAAACGTCCTCGTCTTGTGCATCTGCTTTCCATCATGGAACCAGCAGGTTCTCACACCTAAACTGCAGAATGCGAATTGGTTTCATGGTTGGCCTGGATCCAATTGAATTTCGTGCTGAAAATTCTTTGCTCCACTACACTTCGCCTCACTTTCTGTACCTCATACACACTCCTTTCTGCTGGTTATACCTCGGATTATCTAAATCTCCGTCATGGCGGGAAAACGAATTACCTTACGTGTACGAAGCCGCGACGGCCTGGAGCGAGTTCAGCTGGACGAATCAAAGGCCACGGTTTCCGGCCTCCGCGCGCAAATCTCGCAGCAGCTCGCCATTCCGCTGGCCGAACTGATCCTCTCTACCGACCAAGCCCTTCTCCTCTCCTCAGACCCGGAAAAGTTTAAAGACCTAGCGAATTCTTCCGTTTCGCTAGAATCGCTAGGTATAGGACATGGAAGCATAGTGTTCGCGAAATACAGTGTGTCGCGAACTGTCGCAGGGCCTCCAGTGCCTGTCGTCCCCGCGGGGTCGTTCGGGCGACACATGACGGTGAACGACATGGTCGCGCGACAGATGCGTATCGAGCGACAGGAGGCGTCGCACTGCCAGCAGGTGTCATTCGATCGTGATGCTGCTAACGTGTTTCAGGTGAGGGGGCTGTAGCGAATTGAAATTTCTGGGAAGTGAGATTGCTGATTGAAAACTTATACTTCTGGGAAGTTGTGATTGCTGAAACGAACTGAATCTGCTGGTTGCGATTGACTGACTTGCCAGCAATTCTTCCCCTCTCGTCCTAACGTTGTCCCTCCATGACAGCGCCGTGGTCCGACCTTCTGTGTACTGAGAGCGGCGTTCCTGTCTGGGGAACTTCTCTGACTCGACTCAACGCTCATCATCCCCTCCGGTTCCCAACCCCAACAGCACCACGTGCCTGACAGCCTGACCTTCTTTATACAGAGGGCGGGGTTCCTGTATGGGGAGGTGCGGGAGGATGGGCGCGTGCTGGTGGAATTCATCTCAATCGGTCTAGATTTAGTTTACCAGAAGCCCCGTTGAGGATGGGCACATGCTGGTGGACTTCGCCTTTAAGCCGCTCTCTCATACCCCCTCCCTTCCCAACCGTTGTTTTTCCCCTGCATGTCACAGCACTATGTGCATGACACTTTAACCTTCTCCATAAAGCGAGGAGGGTTTCTGTACGGGGAGGTGCGGGAGGATGGGCACGTGCTGGTGGACTTCATTTACGAGCCTCCCTCCAATATCCCACCCTCTTCCCGACCGCTGTTTCTTCTGTTCTTCACAGCACTATGTGCATGACACTCTAGCCTTCTCCATTAAGCGAGGAGGGTTTCTTTACGGGGAGGTGCGGGAGGATGGGCACGTGCTGGTGGACTTCATTTACGAGCCGCCACAGCACGGAACAGAGCACACGCTGCAGATCTTTACTAATGAGGGTACGTCCTCCAGTTACACACGTATACGCATGAGAGTGTGTATATTCTCGGCTTGTATAGATTCAAAGTACTGAGAGCCCCTCAGCTGCCTGTGGGGATGGGCATGTGCTGCTGGACTGGCCATGCAGTCTGTGGGCTGAATGCTCTGTCACCCTCCCTGTGACCCAGCTAGTCGTACCCCCCAATTGCCCCCAAACCCTCTCCCCATAATCAGCTGAGAGGGCAGTGGCAGCAATTGCTGCTGGACTGGGCATGCAGTCTGTGGGCTGAATGCTCTATCGCCCTCCCTGTGACCCAGCTAATCGTACCCCCAAGTGCCCCCAAACCCTCTCCCCATAATCAGCTGAGTGGGCAGTGGCATGGCATCAATTGCTGCTGGAATGGGCATGCGGTCTGTGGGCTGAATGCTCTGTCGCCCTCCCTGTGACGCAGCTAATCGTACCCCCAAGTGCCCCCAAACCCTCTACCCATAATCAGCTGAGAGGGCAGTGGCATGGCATCAATTGCTGCTGGACTGGGCATGCGGTCTGTGGGCTGAATGCTCTGTCGCCCTCCCTGTGACCCAGCTCATGATAACCCCAAGTGCCTCCGAACCCTCTTCCCCTCCAGCCGAAGAGAGAGCAGTGGCGGCGATAGCAGCAGGGCTGAGCATGCAGTGTGTGGGGTTCATCGTGACTCGAACTCTAGCAGAGGACGAGAAAGCCCAGGAGCACTCCTGCACTCTCTACCCATCTCTTTCCGTCTCTCCCCCCCCTCTCCCATGCACACTCTTCCCACAGCCGAAGAAAGAGCAGTGGCGGCCATAGCATCTGGGCTGGGCATGCAGTGTGTGGCTTCATTGTGACTCAACCCTTGCAGATGACGAGAAAGCCCAGCCCAGGAGCACTCCTTCACTCTCTCTCATACAGACACACCCTCTCACTCACTCACTCCCCCCTACAGCTGAGGAGAGGGCAGTAGCGGCGATAGCAGCAGGGCTGGGCATGCGGTGTGTGGGGTTCATCGTCACTCAAACCCTAGCAGAGGACGAGAAAGCCCAGGAGCACTCCTTCACTCTCTCTGCCTCTGACGTCCTCCTGGCTGCTAGATTCCACTGCGCCACCGCCATTGATAGCAGTGGGGGGAAGGCGGGCGAGGGGGGAGAGGGAGGAGAGGGAAACGGGGAGAGACGAGGCGAAGGGGAAAGAGACGGGGGAGGAGGAGGGAAGGAGGGAGAGAAGGAGGGGGAGAAAGGGGGCGAGCCGTTTAAGGACTTTGCAGTGGTGCTGGTGAAACTGCTAGTGGACGAGGAGGGGGAGGGGGGCGGGGACGTGCACTTTGAGGCCTTTCAACTAAGCGACCAGTGCCTAAAGCTGTACCGAGAGGGGTGGTTCGCTGGGGATGGGCGAGACGAGGGAGAGGGAGCGGAAGGTGGGAAGCAGGACCCAGGGGCGGGTGGGGGAAGGGATAAGGGGAAGGGGAAGGTGGGGGAGAAGGAGGGGAAGGGAAAGAATGCGGAGGAGAAGGAGGAGGAGGATGATCCCAAGGTTTCGAGAATGCGAAAGCAGGTCGTGGTGGCGGGGAGGGACACGTATGAGGTGGACAACGACTTCTTCCTCATGCCGGTTAAGATTGTGGACCACCAGGTGAGGTCACTGAGGTGCACCTGCTGTGGTGTGATTCGTCCAATCCAGAACCATGTGATGCTCATGTTCCTCTCCCTCCTCTCCCTTTCTCTTTCATGGCCCTCCAGCGCCCTCTCACTACATCGTTTCTAGTTGAGAATCTTATAAGTTGAAGTAGCATTTGGAGCACTCTTGCTTCACAGCATAGTCCGACCGACCTCCTAGCTGACTTCCACCTGCTGCTCATGTCCTCTTGCTTTCCTGTGGCATGCTCTTTCCTTCCCTGCAGGGTCCTCTCTCGCCGTCATTCCCCATGGAACACCGCATAATTCTTCCCACTCAGAACGACCCCAAAAACAGCAGCATCTGGAGCGCAGTCGCTCCAAGGCATGGCCCGAAAGCCGTGGTGACTTCCCCCTGCTGCTCATGCGCCCCTGCTCATGTTTTCTCTCTCCTTTGGTATCATGTCTTTTCTCTCCTTGGGCTTGCTTTTCCCTTTCCTGCAGGGTCCTCTCTCGACATCTTTCCCAGTGGAAAACCGCATAATTCTTCCCACCCAGAACGACCTCAAGCAGCATTTGGAGCGCAGCCGCTCTAAGGCGTGGGCCGACCGGCTGGCTGACTTCCACCTGCTGCTCTACCTCAGTAACTTCCTGGACGCTTCCACAGACATGCCCATGCTGGCGCAGGCAGTGCGCACTAAGGAGCCAATCAGCGAGGGCCACCAGCTCATTATCGAGCACTTGGCATAGTGTAGCGTCTGTTGTAGCTTCTAGTGTAGCTAGCTACCTTTTTTGCTACAACTCACCTAGGAATCACGAGGTACCCACTTCTAGTTAAGAACCCCCCCACTCTTGACGATCAGAAGGAGCATTTGGAGAGCATATCCAAGGTGTTGTGCAACAGCTTGCTTTCCTGCACCCGCAGCTCTACCTCTGCAACTTTCTAGATGGTTCCACTTTCACAGACATGCCCATGCTGGCGCAAGCAGTGCGCACTAAGGAACGGATCAACAAAGGTCGCCAGCTGATTATTGAGCATTCAGCTATTCTATCTTCCAATGTAACGCTTTTACTTGGGCTCATATTTTAGCCTCGTACCACAAGACTCATTCTGAACCTAATGTCACAAATTCGTTGTGGTAATGGAATGAGGATTGAGCAAGGCATGGAATACCCATTGTAACGAAGCTTAATCAACGAGCCTGTAACGCGTATATTATAAGGGTGCTGGGGAGATGCGAAAGCATCGAGAATTCCGCTGACACCTCTCCGCGCACGCATCCCCCCGCCGTCCCCCTGCGGCCCTTCTCGATAAATCAGAGTGAGCAGTACAAATAGCCATTATCATCACACTGCATCGAACTGAACCTAGTCAGCGCATCAGCACACATGGTGTGAATTTTCCGCCTTCTCCCTTCCGCCTTCCCCCCTTCCACCTTCCCCTTTCCGCTGTCTCCCTTGCGCTTTAGGACGTGTCCCGCGCGTACATTTCTAGGTCAATACCCTACCCAACCGTTTCATATTGTTATTTGAACCTTCTTACAAAAAAGAGCACCTCACCCAACCGCAATTAAACGTACTCGCGGGCAGCAGATTTTGCTGGGCTACCGCTTTCCGCCATTGGGCGCACTTCGGCTTCCGCGAGTCTACTAAAGCTGTCCATCCAGGAAGGTCTTTCTGCCTGGTCGAGTCAAACTCGTTTTTCCTGCGGTGTTGAAATGAGTCACTGGGCCCTAGAAAAGTACAGACCATCACTTGTTTCGCTTGACGATTCGCGGTGTTTACTTGCTCTCGCCTGCTCCTGTGCTCCGCGGTTAGTGTTTAGCTGCCTGGTGTGATTCGATTGCAGCATCGTTAAAGCCGTCGGTAAGCCGTTTGCCAAAAGACGGAATTAGTTGATCGACCGCTCGTAGCACTTGGTGCGAGCGAGCCTGGTACTGTACCTGAGGCAAGCGAGCCTTAGCCTACAGTGAGCGAACTTAGTACCTGGTGTGCTCCGAACGCAGCGTTGAGTTTCCGTTGTTTTACTTTCTTTCTCTCTACGACTTCTACCGCCTCGGAACTCGTTGTTTAGATTACTCCGTCGCGTGCATCATCAGTTGGAAGACAGTCATTATAATGTACATTAATGTACATTATTAGTAGGTCGGAATTAATGTACATCAGTCCGTACTAGTGTTCAGTCGTTTGCCTAATCGCTTAGGGTAAAGCCTGGTCGCGTTAGTCCCCTCGTGCAAAAATCTGTACTAAAGTGTTATTTCCCCGTTTCTATCCTATCCTCCGTCTCCTCCCTAACGCTTTTCATCCTAAGCGTTTCCCTTACATGCTGTTTCGTTAGGTCAGACCGGGGAAAAAAAACCTATCATGGCTCCTCCTAACCCAGCAGGGCTGGGTGTGGACAAAAACTCCCGGAAAATTGGCAAGGCGGGGGGTAAGAAACAGAAGGAAGTGAAAGCATTTGTGCCTGAAACGAAGGTGATTCAAACGGATGTGGCGCATTTCCGGTCGCTCGTTCAAGAGCTCACAGGCGCAGCCTCCCAAGACGCGGACGGGGGACCCGCGCGGGGTTCGGGGGGGAAGGCGCGCGGAAGGGGGGGCGAGTCTGGGGGGAAGGCACGCGGAGGGGGTGATGAGCCTGGGGGAAGGCCGCGCGGAGGGGGGGGTGAGCCCGGGGGAAGGCCGCGCGGAGGAGGGGGTACAACTGGCGGAGGGGCGCAACAAGGGGGGGCGGCGGGGGAACTACGGGCGGCGGTGCAGCCTCTGCAGATGCAATGGCAGCAGCAGCAGAGGCAGGCGCAGCAGCCGCAGGGAAAGGAGCAGCAGCAGCAGCAGCAGCAGCAGCAATGCTTGGAGCAGCAGATTCTGCAGCGTCAGCGACCCCAGGCAACACCCTCAAGCGAGAAACATCCACCGGTGGTAACCAGCACAGGCGAAGTATTCACAGGACTAGCGACCAGAGAAGCAGCCCTGCAGTCGCAACAACAGGCTGCGCTTAATAATGCGGCTGGTAATAGCGAATTTGCTAATAGTGGAGTTGCCAATAGCGGATTTGCTAATAGCGGAGCTGCTGTTACTGGAGCTGTAGCTAAGCAAGCTTTTGGTGGCCATTTTGGTGCAGGGAGGTATGAGGTAGCAGCTGCGGGGATTACAGGGGGAGGAAATGCCGAAACAGAAAGGCGTGGTAATACAGAACATGCAGGAGGTGTGGCCGCTTTTGAGTCGAATCAAAAGCAAATTACAGGGGGAGGTAATGCTGAAACAGAAAGGTGTGGTTATACAGAAAATACAGGAGGTGTGGCTGCAGACTCTAGACTATCCATGTGCCTCCAGCTGAACCCAGATATCCTTTCACTGTTGTCACGTGCCGTTAGTAGCAGACAGGGAACAGGTCAGCACCAGCAGCGGCAGCAGCAGCACGTGCAGCAGCAGCAGCAGCAGCAGCAGCAGCATGTGCAGCAGCAGCAATCAAAGCCGCAGCAATTGCTGGCGCAGCACCGGCTAGAAGCTCCCTCTCATCAGTCACTTAGGGAGTATCATGATGATTTCGCATCACCCAGTATCGCGTTTCTTCAGCCGAACGAAGTGCCTCCTCTTTCGCATCCTCATCCGAATTCGGGTTGGGAACAAGCGGGTGCTCCCACTACGGAGCAGCAGCAGCGGCGGCATTTTCCGTTTGAGCTGACCGGAGGGACACCCCTTACGGAGCGGCATTTGCCATTTGATTTTGTTCCAACGGCACCCGACGGCGCGCGGCAGCTTGCTCTTGAGTCGGCCCGAGAAGCACCTGGACCACCAGAGCAGCGTTTGAGGGGCATTGGGAATCATCAGCAGCAGCAGCCGCAGCAGCAGGAGGAGGGAGCACTGTCGCCTGCGAGGCTGGCACTTGGTGGGAGTCAGCAGCAGGGTACAGCACTGTTGCCTGCAAAGCTCGGAGATGGATGGAGAGGGGGAGGAGGGAGTGGGGAGGAGGCAGGAGCAACTGCAGGGGCGGGTCTATGGGCGGGTCTAACAGCTGGAAAAATAGGAGGCCAGGCCAGAACAGATGTGAATGAGAGGGAGCGGGCGCATGTAACTTTTGAGTCGGCTCAAAAGCACCAGGGGGAGGCGCGGGCGGCTGCAGGGGCGGATATATGGGGAGGATCAGCGGGGAGTATACAGGGTCAGGCCAGAATAGATGTGAATGGCAGGGAGCAGGCGGCGCAGGTAGCTGGCACACAACTCGCACTGGCCGTGGCTGGGGGTGTAGGGGTGGGTGGGGCGGCAGTAGTAACTGGAGCTGACGTGGCGGGAGAAGAGTGGCTAAGCTGTGAGGCGGTTGATAGGGAAGCTGGCGTTCAAAGTAGATTGATCATAGGAGAAGCAGGAGGTGCAGGAGGTGCAGGAGGTGCAGGAGGTGCAGGCGCAGGAGGTGCAAGAGGTGCCGGAGGTGCAGGAGGTGCAGGAGGTGCAGGAGGTGCCGGAGGTGCCGGAGGTGCGCGTGAGAAGGGGTTGTGGAGTGAGCCGCGGGACCAGAGGAGTGGAGGGGTGTTTTGGGGGAGCGTGGGGGAGGTGGGTAGGCAGGGAGAGGAGGTGAGAGTGGGAGAGGGAATGGAGATGGGAGGTGGAGTGCGGGAGTGTGAGGGTGGGGTGTTGGGGGATATGGAAGGCCAGCAGATGCAGATAGACGAGCAGCAGCAGCAGCAGCAGCAGCAGCAGCAGCAGCAGCAGCAGCAGCAGCAGCAGCAGAGTGAACAGCCGTTTGCACAGCAACTTCCAGGGCAAGGACAGCAACGACCAGGTGAAGAGGAGGAGAAGCAACAGCAGCAAGCGAAGCAGCAGGAGCAACAGGAGAAAGAGCATCTCCAGCAGCAGCAGCAGCAGCAGCCCCCTTCTGCCCTTCCTCCTCTCGTACCTCGACCCAACGCCCCTTCACACGTCCCTCCACCCATCCCTTACTCAGCCAGCAAGCCACCTCTCCTCCCCTCCTCCCTCCTCCCCTCCTCCATGCTTCCCCGTAAGCCTCGCCCCCCTAGGCCTCGCCAAGTCACCCGCCTGCAATCCCTAGCTCCTCCCCCCATCCGCCCTCTCATGTCCACCCAGCCTCCTCTCATCCCCTCCTCCTCCTCCTCCCCCTCCAACTCCTCCTCTCCCTCCCCTCCCTTGTTCCCCCCTGGCCCTACTTCTGCCACTGCTGCTGCCGTTGCTGCTGCTGCTGGTGCTGCTGGTGCTGCTGGTGGTGCTGCTGGTGGGATTGCTTCGTCTGCTGGTATTCTTGGTCCGAGCCCTAAGCCCTCACCGGGTCTTTTCTCTCGGCCTCTGGTCTCTCCGCTCGTTCCGTACCCACACCCATCCCCTTTCTCTGTGTTTTCCTCCTGTAACTCGCCTCTCCTCCCCACCTCCTCTCCTAGGGGGTTCTTATGGGCGGGGTTGCCTGAATCCCCTGCGAGTGTGATTGTAAGGGAGGAAGCCATGCTGGCAGCTGCACAGACGTCAGAAGATCCAACGGCTGCTGCTGCACCGGGCTCAGGAAATCCAATGGCTGAAGCTGGAGGATCCGGAGAAGATCCAACGGATGTAGCTGCTTCTGGCCTGGCTGCTGCGGTATCTGCTGATGCTGCTGCTGCTGCGGCATCAAGTGGAGATTCTGCATCGACAGATGCTGGCACTTCAAAAGCAGGTGCTTTTAAAGGAGATGCTTTTAGTGGTACACAGCCTGGCGTGACAACACCGGTTGGTAAACAAGCCGCCTCGTTGCAAGGCCATGGGGATACAGGGAGGCTCATGGGCTCTGCAGCAGTCAGCCCGGCCAAAGCAGAGGCTTCTGATGGGTCGGTTGACGCTGGGAAGTTGCCAGAAACCCTCACTCTGTTTGAGTAAGGTTCTGCTCTGCATTGCTGTGTGCTGCTAGGGGATTCTGGAAACAGATTTCCAGCTCCCGTTGCACACAAATTTACAAGGAAGGATTGGTTGGATTGGATGTGGCCAAGCGACCGTACATTTGGCTGCAATGGTTTCTCGTACCGGTACTGGTAATACCGTAGTGACCCACACCAGACTGCTATGCCAGGAACAAGATACTGTCAGAATAAGCTAGCTAGGAAGAGGTTGTCAACTTATACATATATTAATGTAGAAGTTATAGGCTAAATAGGGTATGTTCTTAGTGGGTACAACCCAAACGCTATATCTCCCCTGTTCTCCATTCTTCTAATCATTCTTTCTAGTCTTAACACGGTATAACGAGTAGGTAGGTCCACCCACCTGCTTCCGCCCCGTTTCGCCACCTAACGGCCCCTCGCGCCCCTAGCTGGCCCCGCGCGCCCCTACGGCCCCGTCGCGCCCCTAGCAGGCCCCGTCGTGCCCCTACGGCCCCATCGCGCCCCTGATCGGCCCCGTCGCGCCCCTAGCTGGCCCCGCGCGTCCCTATGGCCCCTTGCGCCCCTAGCCGGCCCCGTCGCGCCCCTACGGCCCCATCGCACCCCTACCGGCCCCGTCACACCCCTACGGCCCCGTCGCGCCCCTACGGCCCAGTCGCGCCCCTACGACCCCGTCGCATCCCTACGGCCTCGTCGCGCACCTACCGGCCCCATCGGGCCCCTAGCCGGCCCCGTCGCGCCCCTACCGGCCCCTTGCGCCCCTAGCCGGCCCCGCGCGCCACTACGGCCCCTCGCACCCCTAGCCGGCCCTGTCGCGTCCCTAGCCGGCCCCTCGCGCCCTACGGCTCCTCGTGCTCCTACCGCCCCCGCCCCCCGCGCCCCTACTGGCTCCTCGCGCCCCTAGCCGGCCCCAATCGCCCTTGCCGGCCCCGCTCGCCCTAGCAGGCCCCTTGTGCCCTAGCCAGCCCCTTGCGCCCTAGCCGCCCCCTTGCGCCCTAGCCGGCCTCGTCGGGTGAGCCGCCGAGCCGCCATGTCCCCGAGCCGCCGAGCATCCACGCCGCCGAGTCGCTGAGCCGCCGAGCACCCGCGCCGCCGAGCCGCCTAGCCGCTGAGCCGCCGAGCCGCTGAGCCACTGAGCCCCCGAGCTGCCGAGCCGTCGTGTCGCTGTGCCGCTGTCAAGCTGTGCGATGGCGGACGCCGTACTTCGCTTGGACGCTGAGGGGCACGCGATCGACTTTGCCGCCTGGCTCGTCGACCTCCGCCGGCACCTCACAGGTCAGCGCCAGGATGAGCACTCCCTGGCTATGCATGTTGATGGTTTGCTTCCCCGCCCCCCTGCGCCTGATCCCCTCCCTGCTGACCCTATCACTGCTGAGAGTGAGGCTTTTGCTGCTGTTGTGCTCGCTCGCGCTGTCTGGGATTCTCGCGATGCGGTAGCGCAGCTTGCCATTAGCCATGCCCTCCCCCTGTCTGAGCGGCCGCGCTTTACCGCTGTCGCAAACGCCAAGGAATTTCTCGCTGCAGTAGTTGAGCGTTAATCCACACCTGCTTCCGCCTCTGCTGGCCGCTTGATCCTACCCATGCTCTTCTCTGATCTTTCTGCTTTCCCCACGGTAGCTGACCTCGCCACTCACCTCCGTGCACTAGAGACCAGCTACCGTGCTGCTAGCTCTGCCGCCTAGCTTACTGCCTTTCCCCCACCTTTCTGCGCTACCCTATACCTCTTCGCCATGCGCCTGCCTGACCGCTTAGCCACTGCCCGCGACCACTTCCTTAGTCAGCACCCTGCCGACCTCACCCTGACCTCCTTTGTCACTACTCTGTTTGAGATAGAGACTCGCTAGCGCACTATCGCTCAGTCGAGCGGTGTTGCGGCAGTCCCTATCTTTCAGGGCTGTGCCCCCTCCTAGTGCACGTACGCTGACGTCTCAGCCGCAGTTGGCACGACTGCGCCTGCACCTGAGACAGCATCTGCGGCTTACCCGCAGCAGCGCCAGCGCCAGGGCCGCCGTGGCCCAAAGGGAGGACGTGGAGGTGACGCTAGTGGTGATGGTGGCGGGGACAGTGGTTCTGACGAGGAGGTTGGTGCTGGTGCCCAGGAGCAGCAGCAGTCGCTGCAGTCGCAGCCGCCGCAGCAGCAGCAGCCGTCACAGCAGCAGAAGCAGCAGCCGCAATAGCAGCAGCAGCAGTAGCAGCTGTGGGCTCGTCTCCCGCCCGGGTGGCCGGGAGCCCCTGGCGGTGGTGGTCGTGGTGGTGGCCCTCGCAGCTCGGCGTCTACCGGTAGCTTCGGTGCTGTGAGCTGCCAGTACCAGCTTCAGACCGGGCCCCTGCGTGGCACGGTGTGCCGCCGCCCGCACCTGACCGCCCGCTGTTTCCGCCGCCTCGACGACCTCTTCCGTCGCCGCTTTGGTCCCGCCCCGGACCTCCCTGACTGGCCCAGCTTGCTGCGCCACGGTGTGCCTGTGTTTGACTTAGACATGGGTCAGATTAGTTCTGCCTTGCATTCTCTGTATGCTGATGCTTCGAGCGTTTCCGGATCATATTGCCCTGTGGTCTCTAGCTTAGGCGTAGCATCTGTGTGTAATCCAGACTTGTTAGGACAGCTTGCTTTGTGTAGCCTAGGCTCTACCCTTGCTCCTTCGTCGTCTGCCACTATGGCGTCGCTGTCCTTCACTCTAGACTCCGGTGCGTCAGCCTGTTTCTTCCGCGACCACGCCGCCCTCACGCCACTTGCTACGCCTGCCGCTGTCGCCCTTGCGGACCCCTCCTCAGGTCCTGTAGTTGCTCGCAGCTACACTACCCTTCCTTGTCCGGCGGTTCCCTCGGGTTCCCTTACAGGCCTGCACATCCCTTCGTTCTCCAGGAACTTAGTTGGTGTCGGCTGTTTTCAAGACCTCGGCGTCACCACTACGTTCCCTGATCACGAGCGGTACGTGGTTTGTTCCGAGGCCGCCTCAGGTGCCCCCCTTGCGACATTCCCCGGGGACCCTGTGTCTGGCCTGTTTACGCTGGACACTGCTCCCCCCCTAGCGGGCAAGTCCTCCTCCGGTCCTGCGGCCTGCTCGTGTCGGTCGCTCACTCACCCGTCACTGTTGTGGCACCACCGCCTAGGTCACCCCACGCTCCCCCGCCTGCATCGCATGTCTCAGCACAGTCTAGTCATCGGCCTCCCTACATCGCTCCCTGCTTTCCCTCCCTCGCCTGAGCCGCCGTGCACGCCCTACGTCGCAGGCCGGCTGCGCTGTGCTCCTCACTCCTCTTCACTTCGCCCTGCCACTGCATCCCTTCAGACCCTGCACTTGGACGTCTGGGGCCCACCCCCTGCACTTGGACGTCTGGGGCCTCGACCGCGTCTCGAGCGCTACTTTCTTGTGCTCGTTGACGACTTCACTCGCTACACCACGGTGTTTCCCCTGGAGCGGAAGGCCGACGTGCTTGACGTTCTTTCCCGTGGCTCGTCGCTGCGCGCCTCCACCGCGGTCTCCCTGTGCTATGTCTCCACTCCGACCGTGGCGGTGAGTTCGCCTCTAGTCGGCTGGGTCAGTTCGGTCGTGTGGAGGGCATCACCCAAACGTACACCCTACCGGACTCCCCGCATCAGAATGGGGTCGCTGAATGACGCATCGGTTTGGTCATGGAGGTGGCTCGTACCTCCATGATCCATGCTGGTGCACCCCAATTTCTGTGGCCGTTCGCCGTTCCCTACGCCGCTCACAACCTTAACCTCTGGCCTCGCTCTCAGCAGCCGGGGCTTCGCCGACCCGTCTTTGGACCAGGTTCCCTAATGACGCGTCTGCGTTCCACGTTTGGGGATACCTTGCTCACGTTCGTGCCTTCGGCACGGACAAGCTCACTGCCCGCACCGTCCCCTGTGTCTTCCTCGATTTCCCCCTTGACTCGTCTGACTGGCACTTCTACCACCCGCCATCTCACCGCTTCCTTCTCTCTTGTAACGTCACTTTCGACGAGTCCGTCTCCTATTTCCACTGCTTTCCTCACCAAGGTCTCTCGGTCCCCCCCCCCCTGTTCCTTGTTCCCACTCCCCCGGTCGCCCCTAATCTTGTCCCTCCCTGTCCTGCTCCGTCCGGTGTGTCTCACATCACTCCCCTCCCGTCGATTGTCCCGGTCGAGCAGTCGTCTGACTCCGGTGGCCCCGCGGCGCAGTTTGCGCCGCCTGTTCCCCCCCCAATGTCTCCTCCTCCCTTGTCGCAGTCGTCGCCGCAGCAGCCGCTGTCACCGCCGCCACACCCGCAGCCATCACCGCAGCCACAGCCGTTCGTGGACTCTGGGGGTGCTGGAGTTGGAGAGGGTGCTAGTCCTAGGGCTCCTGCCCCGGCTTGTCCCGGCGGGCTCGGGGGTGGCACCGGCGCTGGAGACGTTTCTCGTTATGGGGGTGCTGACGTGGAGTGTACCGGAGGTAGCGGTTGTGCAGCTGGTGGTCCAGGTGTCGGCGTTGAGAAGCAGCAGCAGCAGCAGACGCCGCCGGTGTCTGCCCTTCGCCTGCTCGGCCTTCCCTCCCCTGATCGCTCGCCTGCGCCTCCCTCACCGTCTCCCCCTCTTCCTATTCACGGTCCCATGTTTCCTCCGCCGGACGTGTCCCTGGCTCGTTTCCCCTCTCGTTCCCCTCCTATTACTCCTCCTCTGTCTCCTGACCCGACGCCTCCGTCTCACATCTGGTCTCGCCGTCCCTCTCGTGCTCGTCCTGTCTCTCCTGTTCAGCGTTCTCACCCTATGTTGCTTCGTTCCCACGCGTCTCGTCCTCCGCGTTTGCCTTCGCCTCCTCCGTCGTCGCTCACTGTCGCGCCTCCCCCTCTGTCTGACTACCTTCGTGCTGGTCGTCCACTTGTTCCTCGGGTCCTTGCCTCCCTTGTTACCGACCCGACTCTTCCTGTCTCCAGTCTCGACGCTCTTGTCGCTCCTGTCACTGACTTTGCCTCTACTCGCCGCCTTGACTTCGCTACCGCTCTGGTCTCTGACCCTGCGTGTCCTCCGTCCGTCGGGGGTGCTCCTGCCCTTGGAAGTGACGTCTTGGAGGACCGGCAGTACGAGCTTGCTTTCCTGTCAGAGGCTGCTCCCCATCTCTGTTCCATGCTGCTAGTCCCTCAGGGTGACCTCGACGCCTTTGACATCACGACCCCTCGCACCTACGCTGAGGCGACCTCGGGACCCTAGACCTCTCAGTGGATAGCTGCCATTGAGCAGGAGATGGCATCTTGGAGGGCTACCTGCACCTACGTTGACGCAGTTCCCCCACCTGGGGTGAACGTAGTCGATGGCCGCTGGCTCTTCAAGGTGAAGCGCCCCCCTGGAGAGTCGCCTGTGTTCAAGGCGCGCTACGTGGCTAGAGGCTTCAGACAGCGAGAGGGGGTGGACTTCTTTCAGACCTTCGCCCCGACCCTGAAGATGACTACTCTTCGGGCGCTGCTACACGTAGCAGCACAGCGTGACTGTGAGCTCCACTCCCTTGACTTCTCCACTGCTTTTCTTCAAGGTAGCCTGCACGAGCAGGTCTACCTGTGCCATCCTCAGGGCTTCACCTGTCCCTTCCCTCCTGGGACCCAGTGGCTTCTCCGGCGCCCGGTCTACGGCCTGCAACAGGCGCCCCGTGAGTGGCACGATACGCTGTATGCTACGCTAGCTGACCTGCAGTTCTTTCCGTCCTCTGCTGACCCTTCGCTCTTCGTTTGTGCTGGCCAGACTCCGTTCTACATCCTTGCCTACATAGACGACCTGGTCTTCGCTACCTCAGACAGAGACGCACTGGCCTCCGTGAAGGCTGAGCTGCTGAGGAGACACACCCGCACTGACCTAGGAGAGCTGCGGCGCTACCTTGGTGTGTAGATCTCCAGGGACAGAGCAATGCGCACCATCACTCTTACACAGTCTCACTTGGTGCGCTAGGTCCTTCAGAGGTTCTGTCTTCAGTTCTCCTCTGCACAGCCCACACCTCTGCCGGTAGACCACAGGCTCTCAGCTCTAGTTCCCGAGGAGTTAGCAAAGCCCAGTGGTCCTTACGCAGAGCTGGTGGGTTGCCTCATGTACGTGATGACTTGCACTCGCCCATATCTCGCATACCCTCTCAGCATCTTGGCTCGCTTTGTGGCCACATGCAGACACCAACCACAGCATTGGTTGGCCGCCAAGAGGGTTTTGCGTTATCTTGCAAGTACAGCGGCCATGGGGCTAGTGCTGGGAGGACGCAGGCCAGTGGACTTGACTCGGCACACAGACGCTTCTTTGGCAGACGACGCTGAGACCCTCAGGTCGTCTCAGGGCTACAGCTTCAGCCTTGGTTCTGGTGCGGTACTTCCTCCTGCGCAAGCTTGAGCAGCGTCGCCAGGCCCGCGTAGTAAACTTGGCCTCCGGTGCCAATACAACTGATATCTTTACTAAGGCGCTTCCGCTTAGAGATCATTAGTGGCACTGCTTGCAGTTAGGTCTAGTCCCTATTGAATCTCACTTTCTAGGCCCTTGATTGTGTACTTCTTTCTATTTATGCCTTCCAGACTGGCCTTGTGGCGTTTCTTCCAGTGGTTGGACTAGTAGTGCCGCCCTGATTTGCTCTATCTTGCTTGCACTCTTGCTGAATGGTCTTCGGGCCCCTGCCTCAGAGGTTGGACTAGTAGTGCCACCCTGTGCTGCGTGTTTCTTGCTCAGCACTACCCCTTATCTAGCCTAGGGGGTGTGCCAGCTTATACATATATTATTATGTAGAAGTTATAGGCTAGATAGGGCATGTTCTTAGTGGGTACAACCCAAACGCTATATCTCCCGTGTTCTCCCTTCTTCTAATAATTCTTTCTAGTCTTAACAGAGACGCCATGAATGGCGAGAGGTTTAAGGTGCTAGGAAAATTACGAGAGAGAAGAGACTTGGAATAGAAGAGAGAGGGATACAAGAAGGGGGGTTGTACCCTCTACAGTAGAATCCAGTAACACCTACCAAGCCTACCATTTTATATATATCTATTATATAATTGAACAGATATCTACCATTGCCAGCTGCAGATAAAATGTTGATCCCCCCCGCTCGCTCCTTCGCAACCGGTACCACGCGTGTTGTTCCTTCAATAGTTCTCAACAGATACAGAGCAATCGGTCTTATGTAAGGCATGCACCTACCTGCACGGCGCACGAGATTGGATCAAGAAAAAAATCCCTTGGCCACCCCTGAACCCAAAGCGTATGACAAGCGAAACCCAGCCATCCCCCACTTAAATACTCTTGGGTGCTTCCATCCACTCTGTCAAGTAGCGCATTTACCTTTTCGGCCAGGTCCGTTTTTTGCTCTTGCTTCTGAACATTACATGGCTGCCGCTCGTCCAGCCTTAGAAGCCCACACATAATTGCTCTCCTCCTCACTCGCCCCGGTCTATTCTTCACTTCCGGAACCGACAGTATTCTTGAGTGCTTCCACCTTATCAAGCAATGCATTCAAGCTCTTGGCCAAATTCCTTCATTGCTCTCGTCCAAAGTCATTTTCACACGACTGCAGCTTGCCCAACTGTAGGAGCCCGCTCATAATTGCCTCTCCTCACTCACTCGAATCTATTCTTCACTTCCGGAATAGGCAGTGTTCTTGAATGCTTCCACCTTGTCAAGCAATGCATTCAAATACTTGGCCAAATCCCTTCTTTGCTCTCGTCCAAAGTCATTCTCACACGATTGCAGCTTGTCCAGCTTTAGAAGCCCGCTCATGACCGTCCCACTCACCCGAACCTTCTCCTTAGGCTCAGAAACCAATCTGCCTCAGAACTTCTCATCACCAAGCCTCGCCTCCACGTCCCGAGCCAGCTTCTGGAGCTTAGAGATTGTATTGCCGACTTATGAAGGCAGCAAAGCTGAGTGAGAGAGTCCTCGTGAGCCGTCCGTCTCTGCTGTGGCTGCTATGGCTACTGTGGCAGCTGAGCTCTTGACATGGCGTTCATCAGCTTCTTACTTCTGCCGCCTCGCTATTTGTTCCTATTCATGCTGCTGCTGCTGTTGTTGCCACTGCTGATTCTGCTTCTCCCATTTTTTCTGCATCCAATGATGTCGTCTCGCTTCTGGTCCAGCCGGTCGTGCCGCCTGCTTTGCTTTCATTGTCTGCTCCACTTCTGTCGCCAATTCCGTTTCATCCGGTGCGACCCCATCTTGTCGCAGAGCCCCTTCGCGACGGTCGTCTCCACGACGCTTGGGTGACGGCGCGAGGAAAGGCGACGTGAGAGGATCCCACGGCGACTACTTGGCCCCTTGCAACGCGGTGAAAGAGTCAACAGGAGACAGGAACGTGGGCGAAGCGTGCCTGTGAAGAATCCAATCTGGATCGTCCTCAAAACCCATGACTCCCACTGCTGTTGTAGAATGAAAGCTCCGAACAATAGATGTTGTAAAATATATATCTATACAACATGCATGCCTAGATTAGGAGGTGTAGTCATTATAATTATTGGGGGGTTGTTGGTTGGGTTGACCAACCCTGTTATGAAATAGGAAGTGTCAATGTACTATAACGTGAGAATACAACAGTCGCTATTGCAATGAGGACACGAGGTTATATAGGAGTTGGCGTACTAGGGCGATAACCTCGGAACGTGGGTAGGTTCGACAATGTGGCGACAGTGCCGGGCGCGACTCGGAAAAGGGTTGGGCCGATAATTGAGGCCGAACGTGACGAGTCGAGGAAGTCGGGTGTACGCGCTAGCGTACGACTCAGTAAGGAATGGAAATTCCTTACACTACCCCCCCCTCCTAAACGAGACCGCGGGCATCGGAAACATTCTAACACTGATAATACGCTGTTAGAATCGGATGTGATTCTAGCTCAGCGAGCGGCACCCAGCTGTCGTCTTCGGACGTGCGATCGCGCCGGTGGACGAGAAAATCAACCATCCGACGGTTCAGCTGCGTCGTGACTCGATGGCCCAGTATTTTCAAAGGCTCAGTTGTCGGTTCCTGCGGAGGTGTCAGCTGCGGCACAGCGCGTTGGCGCGCCAATTCTGACGAACTGGGGACGTAGGGCCATAAGAGGCTGATGTGGAACGCCGGGTGGTGACGCCAATCAGCTGGGAGTCACATGTGAGCAGTGGCAGGTGTCACCATATTCGTCACTTGAAAGGGTCCGCAGAATCTGGGGCGGAGTTGTCGCGGAGGGCGCGTTGTTATACGCGAATTCCAGCAGCGGAAGGGATTTCTCCCATGTCTGTGGGTCAGTACAGGTAGTCCGAATAAGCTGTTCCATAGTTTGGTTGACTCGTTCGGTCTGCCCGTCGGTCTGTGGGTGGTAGGCAGAGGAAAACTGTAGTTTGGTGCCGAACTGGTCCCACAGGTGGCGCCAGAAATCCGATGTGAATTTTGGGTCTCGGTCAGAAATAATTGCGGTAGGCAGTCTGTGCAGGCGAATGATGTTGGCGATGAACAATTGAGTAGTTTGCTCGGCTGTGATTGTCTGTTGGCAAGCAATGAAGTGCGCCATTTTTGTGAGTCGATCGACGACCACGAGGATGGCGTCGTTTCCGCTGGGACCGGCTGGCAGTCCTGTCATGTAGTCCATCGTAATGTGTTGCCATGGTCGCTCGGGCGGATCCAACGGCTGCAATAGTCCGGCTGCTCGCTGATGAGAAGATTTCATGATCTGGCAGGCGGTGGAGGAGGACACGTACTCACGCACGTCGTCAGCCATGTTCGGCCAATAGTAGTTGCGCTGCAACGTCTTCGTAGTTTTGTCGACTCCGAAATGCCTGGAAGTAGGGTTGTCGTGAGATTCCTGTATTAAAAGGGTACGAAGTAAATCGTAGCCGCGTACCCAAATGCGGGAAGTATCGCGCTTATTAAAATAGTGTCCCATGGCGGTAGTGTGCTGTTGATGAATAGCGGAGCGGAAGAAAGGGTCGATCTTGTAGCCGTGGTTAAATAGTCCGGCAAGTAAGGGGTTGGTCTGGGCGATTAGTATGGCGGCGGTATGGGCAGTAGGTCGGGTCAAGGCATCGGCGATATTGTTGGCGCCCCGTTTGTAGGTGATGGTGTAATGGAAATTCGACTCGAGGAAATCAAGCCATCGGATCTGTCGCGGGTTGAGGTTCGGTTGGGCTCGCAGGTACTGTAAGGATTTGTGGTCAGTTCGCACCGCGACGTCAGCGCCTGTCAAATAGCACCGCCAGGTCTTGAACGCGTGGACCATCGCCAACATTTCCTTGTCGTGGACTATATAATTTTTCTCTGCGCCCTGCAGCTTCCGTGATTCGTAGGCGACTGGCTGTAACCCGTCGCCGAAATCCTGTAGGAGAATTGCACCAATGGCGATGTCGTTGGCATCGGTGATGACTTCGTATGGACGGTCAGGATCGGAGATGCGAAGAACGGGCGGCGACGTGAGGGCGACCTTCAGTTGGTCAAATGCAGCTTGCTGCTTCTCTCCCCACCAAAAACAATCGTGATCCTTCAATCGGTCGGTTAGCGGGGCAGATAACCCAGCCATATTGGGTATAAAGCGGCGGACGTAGTTGACGAAACCGAGAAAACTCTGCAATTCCTTGAGGTCGGTCGGCGGCTTCCATTCATAGATTGTCTTGATTTTCTTGGGGTCGATTTTCACTCCTTCGGTAGATACGACGTGTCCCAAAAACTCCAACTCCTGCTTAAGAATGTTGCACTTAGACCCTTTTGTGATGAGGCGATTCTTGTGCGTCAGCGTGAAGACTGCATCAAGATCCTTTAAGTGTTGCTCCCTGCTGCGGCTGTAGATTAGGATGTCGTCGAGGTAGATAATTACGCATTTATCCAAGAGTTCCCTGAAAACGCCGTTCATGGTCATCTGGAATGTCGAGGGCGCGTTCGTGAGGCCAAAGGGCATCACCAGGTATTCGTAACTGCCGTAGCGGGTTTGGAAGGCAGTTTTGTGACAATCTTCGGCGGCGACGCGAATTTGATGGTAACCTCCTTGCAAATCGATTTTCAAGAAGAACTTGGCTCCGCGAAGTTGGTCGAGTAGATCGTCAGCTCGCGGGATTGGGTAACGCGACTTGATTGTGATCCGGTTGAGGGCGCGGTAGTCGATGCACATGCGGAATCCTCCATCTTTTTTCGGGGTGAACAGGATTGGGGCGGCGTATGGGGACGTGCTGGGCCGGATAAACCCCTTCGTGAGAAGATAATCCAATTGCTGCTGCAGTTCTTCCAGTTCCGGTTGGCTGAGCCGAAATTGTTGCTGTACTGTTGGTTGGGCACCTGGTTCCTGCTCGATGCGATGGTCTTCTGGTCGGCTCGGCGGCAATCCAGCGGGTAGGTCGTTCGGGAAAATCTCGGGGTACTTCCGAATTAGGTCCGCTAAATCCGGAAGAACGGCATCGCACAGCTTTGCGATATCTTCGGCAATTGTTGGCGACGTCACCTCGCGAAGATGGATGGCGTACGCTGCGGCTCCCGCTTTTATTGCGCGTTTGAAAGTTATCGCATGGACTTGGGTGCTTCGCATGCGAGGCCCCGTCCATTTCGGAAGTGTGCGATGAATCCTGTCGATTTTGATGCTGCAGCCGCCCGTCGTCCAGTCAAACTTCGGGTTGTACTGTCGTAGCCAATCTCTTCTCAGCAGTACGTCGCATCCGTCGAGTGTAGTCGCCAGCAGCCCCATCCAAAATTTTACGTGCTCCCCGCAGTGGAAACCGACGTTCTCCACTCGTTCCCGTATGGCCAGCGGTGTTCCATCTACTAGGCGGGCGTCATTTTTTGGTAGACACTTAAGTAGGGGAATACCCAATTTTTTAGCCCTGTCCAGTTGTATGAGACTGTGACTCGTGCCTCCATCCACAAATATTTTCAGCAACACCCCGTTGCCTTTACCCTCCACCAACACAGGGTGATAAGCAGTTTCGTCCCCCTTATTCATCCGGGTCCGGTCGATTGCAGCAATCGGGATCACGACCCGGTGGGGACTGTGTGGTTCGGGCGAAGAAGCCTGCCCGTTAGTAAGGGGCCCGGTACTTACTGACGCGACCCATTTCCCAGTCGCTCCTCCGGCTTCTTCCCCATAGAATTCTGAGTGGCTACGATTTCTGGGCAGTTGCGTCGGATGTGACCCGGTCGGCCACAGTGGTAGCATAACCCCGTATTTCGCGGAGCAACTGCGTATATATCCACTGCGTCCATCCCTTTTATCGTGGCGCGCTGGTACTGTTCTCGAGGGCGACCTCCGTCGTAGAAGTTTGTCCTCGGCTTCGTGAGCGAATTGGCGGCTCCGGCGAGCTGGATAAAGTCTTGTAACCGATTCGCAGGGCGTTGCAGTTTTATCTGGTACTGTATTTCAGGCTTCAGCCCGCCCATGTACCTGTCGACCTTTTCCAACTCGTGCATGTAGCCACATCGATCCACCAACGTCAAGAATGACGCGGTGTATTTGGACACAGATCCCAGCTGCTTCCACATGCGTAGAGTCTCGTGCGCTTTGTCTGAGTCGGGAGCGTGCTCAAACCGCTTGCGAAGTTCTGCGCACCATGTTGCCCACGTGCGAATGTGGGTTGCACCAAACAGCAAATCTGCCTCGTCTTCGTCGCCGAATTCTTCGGACCACTCATGCTGTCCTTTTGTGTGAGTTGCCACTGAGTCGACGATGACCTTCCACCACTGTAGGGCGGCCCCTTGCAACAGTGTCAACGCATGGCTGATCCGCTTCTGATCGTCTCGGATGCCCGCCGCATTGAAATAGATATTCATGGCGAATATCCACTGCCGCACCGTCACGCCTTTATTATCTCGGTCGAAAAGAGCGGGTTGCTGATATCTCACGCCGCCACTTGTCGAGCGCGAGGCTGTTGCCGCTAGTCGCGCCAGCTCCACTGGCGCCGGTTGCTGCTCACCCGCCTTGCTTCGTGCATCGTCGCCCGGCTCCTCTGAACGCCTTTCCTGCACCTGGCGAAGTCGTTGGTTTTCGTCGCGGAGGTTGTTGACGACGCTTGTCAAATTGTTTAACTGCTCCATTAATGCTTGCAGGTCCACAGTTTCCCGGGCAGAGTTCGCAGCAGTCGAGGTCGTCTGTTCCTCAACCGTCGAGTCTACCGAGGCCATGGCGGTCAGGACGGGGCAGAAACTAGCGCACACGCTATAGTTGTTGACGTAAAAATATTTACGATCGAAGACAACTGCTGTGCAGCCGTGTTAATCCCCTCTGACCACCCTTCACTAATTAAACAGGAAAACGGAAGGTTCTTGGAAAGTTCGGGCTCTGATACCAGCTGTTATGAAATAGGAAGTGTCAATGTACTATAACGTGAGAATACAACGGTCGCTATTGCAATGAGGGCACGAGGTTATATAGGAGTTGGCATACTAAGGCGATAACCTCGGAACGTGGGTAGGTTCGGCAATGTGGCGGCAGTGCCGGGCGCGACTCGGGAAAGGGTTGGGCCGATAATTGAGGCCGAACGTGACGAGTCGAGGAAGTCAGGTGTACGCGCTAGCGTACGACTCAGTAAGGAATGGAAATTCCTTACAAACCCCACATTTGGGTTGGTCAAGTTTGGATTTGGTCTTAGACTTTTGGTTGGGACTATTCCAACCAAATGGTCTTTGGTCCTAAGAACCAACCAATCACCAAGCACCACACTTTGTGGTTGCTTGCCTTCCAAGCAACCTCCCCCATTGGTCCACATTGTGGCCAATCGGAGAGCACCACACTTTGTGGTTGCTTGCCCTACAAGTAACCTCTCTCATTGGTCCACTTATGGCCAATAGGAGAGCTTCTCTTCCAACTCTTCCTTGCTCCTTGTTTTGTACAATAGAGCTTCTTGGCTCTCTACT
The DNA here is from genome assembly GCA_027943415.1 of Closterium sp. NIES-67. NCBI lineage: Eukaryota > Viridiplantae > Streptophyta > Zygnematophyceae > Desmidiales > Closteriaceae > Closterium > Closterium sp. NIES-67. Next base: position 84,021 of record BQMB01000279.1, read on the forward strand.
GAATTCAACCATTTCTCCTCTAAGCTACTTCATTCAGTAGATGCCTTGATCCTATGAATTGATTCGAGCTAACGAGAGTTTGGTTGCGGTGGCGTTAGAGGAAAAAAAGAAGAAAGAAGAAGAAGAAGAAAAAAAGGAAATGTGAGGTTTACAAGTCATGAGTCATGACTATGAGAGCTGGGGTGAACTTGCGTGCTTCTTTTATGACGCTCCGTGTGCCAAACCCTAGCATTTCCCATGTGCACCGTGCATGGGACCTGGGCTCTGCTTGTACGCGCCCTGACAAGAGGGCGCCACGTGGAAAAGGAGCATGCATGATAAGAGTGAGCGGGGGGCAGCATAGCAGCTCATGCATTGATATCTGTGACTGTACATGTGGATGGGAATGGTATCTGAGACTATGGGCCGAGTATTTGAATCAGGAAGGCGTGGGAGATTCGGTGCTGGAGGTGGGGGAGGAAAGAAAGTGTTAGGGCGTGTCCAGCGCGTACATTTTGGGATTTGGACGGTTTCGAAACGTACTACGAAAATGCCGGAAAAATGTACCATCAAATGTAAACGGATCATACCGTGTCCCTGAAACCCATGAGCCGTGTCCAGCGCAAATGCCTCCCACGTGGACACGAGCCGCCCAGCGATGCATACACCTGGTGCATTATAATAAAATCCCTCCGGTTACAAGCTATACGGCAGTTTCACCTGGAGAATAAAACTAGAACCGGGCAATTCCCTCGACTGAGCCCCACGTGCGTCAATCAGAGTTTTTGGCCCACCTGAGCTCGTCATTTTTGCGCAGGTCGTTCGTTAATTCACCCACGGTGAATTGGTTTCCTGGTATCCAGGGCAGGTGGACAGTAGCCCCTTTCAGTCATTCTTCGGTACATCCCCCCTTGCTATAACTTTCCGCACCGTGGTACAAGTCATGTATACGCGCGTTTCGTAGCCAGAAATGTGCATGTCCGCGTGGGTGCTGATTTTCACTGTTGATAGTTTTTCGGATGTACTGTACCGCCTGCTGTTCGTTAAAGCCACCGTGCAAGATTAAAAAAAAACCCTGAACCCGTAGAGGTAGTTGGGTGTTGGCGAGTTCAGCGAGGTGGTATGGAAAGAACGAAGCACGTGATTGGGTGGGAATTTGGTGATTTCGCCACGGTGTAATTTGATTTTGGTCTTGCCTGTGGGTCCGAGATGGATGTTGCGGGTTAGGGGGAAAAGGCAGGGGGAGTTTTGTGGGCGGGGTGTTGAAAACATTTTGAAAATTGTCGCTGGCGGAAATGATTGGGCCCCAAGGCGGAATCGAAATCGCCCCTTGTTTATATTCCAACTTGAAAACGCAGTGGCGGGAGTGGGGGAAGTGTCAATATATATATATATATATATATATATATTTGTTTAGGCTTGGTAGGTTTGCTGCATTGCTGGATCCTACTGTAGAGGGGACAACCCCCCCTTCTGGTATCTCTTTCTCTTCTAGTCCATCCCTATTCTCTCTCGTCAATTTCTACTAGCACCTAAAACCTTTCGACCTTTCATGGCTACCTACCTAACTCCTTCTTAACATGCTATTAGAGCAGGCCCTTAACGCGTCAGCGCATGGGCAGCAGCGGGCTGCGCAATGTTTTAACCGCCGTCCAGCTCGCCCGCACGCCAGTAAACGCCGTGGCAGCCATGGCGTCTCGCTGAAGATTCCCCCCCCCCTCCTTTGCCTTTTTCCTCCTCCCTGCCGCAGCTGCTAGCTGTCTTGTCCCATCCTCCCCATCGTCGTCGCAGTGTGAGCCACGCCGCTGGGTGCCTCGGGCGGCGGCGCCGCCACCGCTGCGACCCTCCGTCGACATCGCCGCCTCGATTGCCAAAGGGTCGACCTGCTGGTCGACGCCACGTCTGCTGTTGGGCATGGGGGTGCAAGGGTGTGGGGGTGTTGTGTTTGGGGTGGGCTTGCCACTACCAAGCCTAGGGGGTGTGTCGAATTATATATATATTTTTATATATATTTGCACCGCAGCTTTAAGCGTACGCGCTGGACTCGCCCTTATGATGCACGGTTTTCTGCTAGAACGGGAGCTTCTGCGGAAGTGCCTGACGCAGATAGAGCTCTCTAGCTCAGTCGCTCTCGAAGGAGAAAGTTGCCTTCAGAATTGTGTGTTTCACTCAGTAGCGTTTGAGAAAGCTTAGGCACACAAATTCACTAGAATCAAGATTACAAAGTATGGTACACAAGGCAAACACTAGTACTACCCCATTGAACCTCATTGAACATGGCGAGAACGTTCGCACAAGAACGTTTACATAACTACTTTAAGCTGCGCTTAGCCAAGTCAGCAATGGCATGTGAAAAAATTACAGCACATGCTTAGTTGGTAATTTTTTACCCAGTTAGAAGTAGTTGTTTTAACAGTTTTAGATATGAAACTGTCAGATACTATGCATATTTCCGCAGTTACGAAATGTGCGTCCCGTGTTCAATTTCTCAATGTCGCAGGTAGATTTTGCCCTTTTTTGGTCCAGATCGGTTGGAGGTTAACTTACGAAATCGCAAAATTCTCGCGATTTCGGAACATACCTTCATCAGAAAAAACTAAGTCCTCGTTTTTCTGTCAAAGGGGTCGCTCGCAGAAGCGAAGTTCGAGATGACTCTCTGCCGCGCTTCTGCCGAATTTCGTTTCTGCCGAGGGGGTCGTCAACAGAAGAGATAGTCGAATTGCCTTTCTGCCGAACTCCCGCAGAACGCAATTCTACGCGAACAGGTTCTTGCACCAGACCTGCAAAAGCGGGCCTGCAAGATTAAGGAGGCTGATGGGTCAGGCATGCCGATCCCTCAACCCATCTTGGTCAGGCCTGCCCATTGCTCAACCCTGAATTTTCAGGAAGCCTGACTTATCAGGCCTTAGTTTTTGTCTTGTCTGCTTTTCAACACCACTAACTTTTTGCGGGAAATAATGTTCGAGAGAACTTACCCTTGCACACTGACGTGTTAAGGCAAATTCCGCAGCGAGTCTCAGATCCGAGGTCGACCCGCGGCCAAAGGAGCCGCGGGTTGTCACAACCTAACTGCGAGTTTAATTTTCTTAACGGTGCAGCGGCTGCATAGTCGCGAACTTTCGCAGGGGGAAGGTTGCGACTATACTGGTAGAGCTTTTCAAGTCCAACATAAATTTACGAAGTTATGACTGGTGGAAGTTCATTTGCGCGACTTTGTTAGCTGTTCGGTTTGATAGCTGCTTGCACACTTACCAAACACTTCGTTAGCTGTTCGGTTTGTAAGTGTGCAAGCAGCCGTCTGTTTTTCGCAAGACCCAAGGCAATTTTTTTCCAGCCTCGGATCTTCCCTCTAAACCCTCCGGTCTAACACTCGCTGCGGAATGGACCCATAAACTCTACTGCCCTAAGTTTGCACGCTGTTGGCCGAAAGAGCGCTGGGTGATAGAGCGTGATTTGGTCAAGGACCAATCACGCTGCTGGCACACTTACCAGTACACCTGGAGCACACCTAAGGCCCAGCTCAATATGCGGCCCAATCAGAAACCACCGCCCATTAGCGTTGGCACACGGGCAATGGCCCACTCAACGTGGGCCGTGAACAGAGCCAGCCGTGCAGCGTCATCATGACAGCGGTGACGAACATGCGGCACAAGACGAAAGATGTGCGCCGCAACCGTTTTCGCCACAAACTTCCAGCCGCGCTCGGAAGAGCGCTCCGGCGAAGCTCAGCGAGCCTTTCGTTGAGCTCGCAAAGGTGCGTACGCCTTGCTGGGTTTGTGAGCATCACCGCATGAAACCGAACACTGACTTGGCAGCGAAATGGAGTCGCGATGTCCTGATGCCAGGGGTCGTTCTCAACATCCGACAACCAACCAAGGAACAAACTCGAAAACAAATTCCCATAATCTACGCAACAGTTATTTTTGCGACACGAACCTTCAATTTGTAATGTAATAAATCTTTAGAACACGCCCCTAACACTTGGAAATGAAATGCGACTCCAAACCCTTGCTACATTTCACTGAGTATAAAAGGGAGCAAACCAAACCAGAGAAACTCACTCAACGTCTCACCCGTCAACCACCACTCTGGTGCTATACCAGAGAAACTCACTCTCGCTTGAAAGCGCCGAAATTTAACACAGGGTAACTAAGTGAACAATGGCTCGCCAAAATATGCCACTCAAACCTACCCCGCGAAACATCAAAACGGTAACCTTCGTGCCCGTGCGAAAGGCCCACATGCCTGTGACGATGCCGTGCGAAACCCCTGCGTATTTTTGTCTACCGGCACTCTAAAAAGTTGTGTTCCTCTGTCAGACTCAAGGTGTACACATCCCTCGACATAAATTTGGTCAAGGATCAGTGACATCTGTCATACATGCTCCAGCGAAACTCGACGTGACCAATCAGAGGCCGAGCCCCATCACAACCGGAATTCGGCAGCTTCGAGAAAGGAGGGGGGTGGGGGGAGGGGTGGGGAATACGATTCTGTTTCAGGCCAGTTTCCGGTAAAGGCTGACTCGTCAAGCTAGCTATAGCAGCAACATACAGACTTTCAGGCCGACTGAAAAAAACAACCCATAAAAATCAGGATAACAAAAAATCAGGCCATGCCTGAAAAAACACCATGATAGACATCATTTCAGACCTTTTTAGCCTGTGTTGGAAATACCTCAAAGACTTAAGCGTTTCTGAAGTATAACACTACACTCGAAATGTCGTATCGAGTACACGAGTCAACGGAGGTTACACGAGGAGGTTGGACGAAAGAACACGAAAGGACGAAGGGACTCGAAGGGTTGCAACCGGAGGTTGCGACCGACCGTTGCGACTGCAAGGATGGTAACCGAACCAACGATTGAGTCGCTGTGCGACTCGATAACCGTTTCTTCAACTGTATTCTACAAACTGCTCTATTTCCTATTCTCTATATATTCCTGTATGCTTGCCTTTTTTTATCAATCACTTGCTCTCACATACTAGTGCAAGGGTTCAACTACTCAACACTTCCGCTGCACTACTCAAGCACTTCATACAAGTGGGACTCAGTCTCTGAAAAGATCCTAGGGCTTCTTCTCAGCCCAATATGGTATGAGAGCTGGTCAGAGACCAAACTCATATCAACAACACTCTATCTACAGTCAAGCACATCAAGAGTTTCGTCGATGACAAGTCATGGACATCAAGGGCAAGAAGACTTCTACGGGCTCACCCAGCGCCCAAGACACTCAACCCGGCAACTCTGGACTACACACTTGAGGACTACAAATTGAAACCGGCGCTGCTCAAGAAACAACAGGGAGGGAACCAGAAATGGTGACCCCTTCACCCTCTTCAAGCATGGACCCGAACCTTATGGAAAGGTTTTTCAGCTTCATGTCGCACTTTGACCAGCAGCAGCAGACAAGGACGCCTGCGCATTCAACACAGAGCAACGGAGGAAATATGGGATTAGCACCAATGAGCCTCGACAACTCATCATTCGGGCGCCACAATCAGGCACCTACCTTTGCGCCTTATCACTCTTCACCGGGGACGTTCGAGTTCATGCCGCCCCATGCTCAACCGACAGCAGCTGCATCACAGCAGACACCAAACGAGATATTGAGTCTCCAGTCGCAGTTTTCACATGTGATCAAACTGCAGACATCCTCATCGTTCAACGGGCACGACTTCTTTACCTGGAGCGTTGAGTTCGAGCTGTTGATGGAGGCCGCGCACCTCTTGGGATACTTCAACGGGTCCCTGCCATTTCCAAATAATGGCACTGCAAAGGAGCAAGAAATCTTCACTTATCAGTCGCTGCTGGCGTACACAGTTCTCCTGCGAAATCTATCACCACAAGAGCAACAGAGCATCAGAACGTATCGGAACTATGGAAACTCCGCGGAGCTCGCGTGGCATAATCTGAAGTGTCTCTATCAAGCAAACGACAGCGTGACACAAAGCAGACTCATGCAGCAGTTGACCACAATACAAATGAAGACCGGGGAAAAGGCGATGCAGTATATGAGTCGCTGTCAGACACTTCGTGACCGCCTGCTTCGGTGCAGAGGAACAATCACTGAGGAAAGCTTCGCGACACTTGTTCTCGCCAGGCTCGGGCCAGAATGGAGAACCACCCGCTCGCTTCTTCGCGCCCACGAACGAATTTTCGAGATGCACCTCTGCGCCGATCTTTATGCCGAACAACAGGAGATGGACCTGTTTGAAGAAAGACAACCACGGAACAAGCAGCAGCCATTAGTCTTCTATACTCATCGAAGAAACGACAATAACTACAACCGACGTGATAAACACACCCGACACGACACCAGAGGACTCACCATCGTGCCGCCGTTCTGCCACAACTGTCAGACATCCGGGCACTCCAAAGTTGACTGCACACGCCCTCGAGTTTATCGTCCAGCAGATCCGCAAATCGCCTCAACTCAAGAGAATCCTGCAAGCCGTTCCTCTACACCTGCACGAGACACACCAAACATCATCAATTGCATGGTACGGACTGACAGCTGCAGACCCGAGTCATCACCCACTTACGCTCCAGACGAAGAAGAACTGCCACCGCCACGCTCACAAGGTCTCCAGATCAACGTACGCTGCAGTCGCCAACGCCGAACCCACCGGGCGAAACACCTGGTTCTTGGACAGCTGCTGCGGCCAACATATGTGTTATTCCATGCGCTTCATGCAACGAGAGTGACGCCTCAACCGCGATGTTATCATCACCATCGCCAACAACGAGAACCTGAAAACAAACAGACAAGGTGTCATTCAGCTTCAGTCAATGGAGACAAACGTCACACTACAACTTAACAAGGTTCTCATCGTCGTCAACTTGGGATACAATCTACTAAGCGTAAGCCAGTTAATGGCAAAGGGTATTCACCTGGAATGCGATTCGGACGACAACAAGTTTCGTCTCTACCACAGTAAGGGCGGCCTCTTCATCAGTCACGCTCTCCTGAAATCGAGCATCTTCGTGCTGGATTTCGTCCCTGACCGCGGAACTGCCGACAGCGATGGCATCGTGTCGTTTGCCGCCTGGACGCACCCGCCGGATCTTGACCCCGCCCTTACCCCAGATGGCTTCTGGCACTCCAACACCATCCCTGTAGCAGAACGAACACGAGCATTATCAGTCATCCGCCAAGAACGACAAGTACCGGCAACCATCCCTCCTACAATATCACTTGCAGTAGTAGCAGCAGGACCCAGCCGTATGCCATCACTAGCAATCCGAGGACCGCCATCCGAAGTAGATCAACTCATGCCCATCACCCGAGGAGTCTGCCGAAGTCCCGCCACGGTCGTCGCGTTCTTCTCCAACGCCGACGTGTACCAGCGCTCACCCGGCCATCGCGCTCCCGACGACATCTGGCATCAACGCCTCGGACACCCTTCAAATAGCATAGTACTATAAACCATACAAGCCGAAGTATTCGGCTGTATGGTACAGTACAGACCCCACACAGCCCGAGTAGGACGATTCTCTTAACGAGCACGGTGGGGACTACACCTCGGCATCGCAAAACATTTCCACGCATGGAAAATTCTCGACATTCAGGACAAAACTACAGTGGCCTCACGTGATGCGATTTTCTACGAGCGACTGACGCTGCAACATTACCTGGACAACATTGCCAACACAAACGACCCCACCGACGGTTTCGAGGGCCATTGGTCCTTTGCCGACCGTGCTGCCGAAGCTGACGCAGCAGAAGAAGACGTAACTGAAGCCTCGGAAGTTACCGGACCACTCCCTTACTGCTTCGTGCCCGTTCCACTCGACGACGACAATCCTCTAGACAGTAACAACCTCGACACCTATTACCACTTTGCTGACCAGGGTTACACTACACCTCAACCGGTCGACACAAATATCTCTGAACGCATCGAACCCAATTTCTTACCTGACCCCGAAGATGGTGACGAAGCAGCTTATCTTGAGAATGCCAATTCCCCTCGACACACACCCACGGGCCTGAGGATACTTGGACTCTAGGTTGCCGTCTAGAGCCCGCCGCCACCGTCGCCACAAGAGCCAACGACTCTATCGTAGGCTCTGGGGGGGGAACACAAGGCGAAATGGAAGGAAGCAATGGAAAAGGTACTGAAGGCCCTGCAAGACCGAAATACGTGGAAGCTGGTACCTGCAACAAAAACCAATGGGAAGAATGTGATCTCAGGGAAATGGGTGTACCGCATCAAGACTAATGCAGATGGCTCCATCGACCGCTTCAAAGCTCGCTGGGTCGTACAAGGATTCGACCAATGATACGGAACCGACTATATGGAGACATTCGCCCCAGTCTCCCGACATACCTCTCTGCGCATTACAGTGGCGGATTAAATTGCCCGGATGTTTAGCACTTTGAAACAGCACGCTATGCCACACATGTTTCGAAAATAGTAACACCCGGTTTTTTCCATTCCGTTACAAGGTTTCCGAGTTCTGCTTCAACCGTTTCTTGCTTGGCGCAATTGTGTCACAACCTGAAAGTGGGGTTGAAATTTACTACTCGACAGTCGATGCGGACATTTCCAACCGAGCGGAAGAGTAGATCTATTTTCCCCCGTCACTCAGTGTGTACATCGTAACGCGCAATAGTTTCTGGCTTAAGAGTTAGTCCGGAAGTGAGCCTACGACCACATCGCCATGAAGCCGTTAACTGAGCGGAAACGCGCGCGAATCAGAAGCATGTTGCGTGCGGGCCATTCGACTAGGAAAATAGGCAAAGTTCTTGGAATAGGCAAGAGCACTGTGCACGATTACAGTTTGAAAGTGGCTGCCGAGACTAGTCTCGAGGAGGTGCGACCTACGATGCCTTCGGCCGGCCGCCCCCGCTTAATCACTACCCGTCTCCAGCGCGGAATAGTACGCGCGATTACAAGCGGCGAGGCGAAAAGCTCTGTAGAAGCGGCAAATATGTTGTTGGAGAAGCACGGTCTCGCCGTAGACTCGAAGACGGTCCGGAACTCATTACGATCCGCGGGGCTGATCGCCGTGCATCAGCCCAAAAAACCCAGGCTCTCACCGAAAAACATCCGAGATCGTCTCGACTTCGCGCGGTCGCATGCCGACTGGACGCTGGAGGACTGGAAGCGGGTTATTTGGTCTGACGAGACAAAGATAAACCGCTACTGCTCCGACGGACGTGCGTACGCCTGGATTCACGAGGGCACCAGCCTTCGGAGCCACCAAGTCCAACAGACAGTTAAGCATGGGGGCGGTTCTGTGATGGTGTGGGGTTGCATGACGTACGAGGGGGCGGGGTTCATGTGCAAGATAGATGGCAGGATGGATGGGCCGCTGTATCGCAGCATCTTGCAAGATGAGCTCAAACAAACCATCGATTTTTTCGAGCTTTCCCCCTCAGAGGTCATTTTCCAGCACGACAATGATCCCAAGCACAGGTCTCGTCTGGTCCAAGATTGGCTTGGGGAGCAGGAGTACGCGGTGCTGGAATGGCCGTCGTGCTCCCCGGACCTTAACCCGATTGAGCACCTGTGGGCATACTTGAAAAGGCAGCTGGGGAAGTACGAAAAGCCGCCAAGGGGAATGCTGGAGCTGTGGGAGAGGGTGCAGGAGGAATGGGACAAGATACCGGCGGAGGTGTGTGCAAACCTGATCGACAGCCTGCCGAGGAGGATCAAGGCAGTGATTCGGGCAAAGGGACGCTGGACTAGGTACTAGTTTTCCTAGAATCTAGTATGATACCTTTTTCCGGTACAAATTGTCCACATGTTCTCCTATGCTATGATTAGGTGTTTAAGGACCATGTGTGGTACTACTTTGGTGTTTGTCAACTCGAGTGTGTGTTGTAACTGAACTTCTCAGCGTGTATGCACACCATACATTAAGGCTTAATGTTTACGCTGCTACACTCATCAAAATGCCAAAAAAGGCTGAACATGTGGACAATTTATTCCGCCACTGTATGCTTGCCATCGCGGCCACAAAAAAGCTACCACTGCGCCAAATCGATGTCACCAACGCCTTCGTGTACGCACTTGTGGACGCCGAAATCTTCGTTGAGCAGCCCCACGGATTCATCGATGACCCCACAAAAGTGTGCCAGCTGGTAAAATCCCTCTACGGAATCAAACAAGCCCTGCGGCTCTGGCAGCAGCACCTTCACGGCCGCCTCGTAAGGATTGGTTTTCTGCAGCTGCCGCACGATCAAGGCATGTACCAACTACAAAAGGGGGGGGAAATCGTCCTACTCATCGTCTACGTCGATGACATACTCTACGTCGGCTCCACTTCCGACGTCGCCACCTGGTATCGGACACCGTGAGCCAGTACTTAGGTCTAAACATCGTCGGAGACGACTCGGCGTTCCACCTACACGCCGGAAAATATGCAGGCGTTGTCGTGAAGAAATTCGGCCTAACGCCAGTCGCAGTCGCGACTCCCTATCGCTACGGGAACAACGGCGAAAACTCCGCAAAGCTCCCCACGAAGCAAATTCAGGAATATCAACAGAAGCTCGGCTGTCTACTGTTCGCAGCAGTAACCTGCCGACCGGATATGTCCTACAGCGCGAGCCAACTGGCGACACACCTGAAGCAGCCGGAGCAAGAGGATATCGAGGAGCTAAATCGAGCACTGCTCTACTTCATCTCTACGCCGACGACCGGACGTACCTACAGCAAAATAACGCCACCATCCGTACAGCTACTCGGGTACGTCGACGCCGACCATGCGGGAGATAGGGAGAATCGTCGCTCCAGAATGGGCTACATCTACTGACTATAGCCTATCGGGACTATCTCCTGGCAATCGAGCAAGTAGGAACTAATCGCGCTATCCTCGGCTGAAGCGGAATACATCACTCTCAGCTCTGCGACCAAAGAAGGACTTTACCTATGGGAGCTACTCGAGGAAGTGAAAATCGCGACCATGCCCGTCTTCTCGCTATTTTGCGACAACCAATCTGCGATCAAAATCGCGAACAAAAACGGGTTCGCCAATCGAACCAAGCACATCGCTCTACGGTATTTCTTTGTCAAGGATGAGATCGCGAAGGGGAGACTTCAATTCAGTTACTGCCCCACGACAGAAATGGCTGGAGATTACGTGACGAAGAAACTGGCAAAGGCAAAGTTTGATTACTGCATGCTGCTGACCGGGCAGATAAACGTCACTGAATCCGGACATGTCAGCACTCCAGAAACGAAGGGGAGTGTTGGAAATACCTCGAAGACTTAAGCGTTCCTGAAGTAAAACACTACACTCGAAATGTCGTATCGAGTACACGAGTCAACAGAGGTTACACTGTTAGAATGCAAGAATGATTGACTAGTGTGAGAAACCTAGAACATATACCTATTGGGGTTGTACTCACTAGAAGCACACACCTAGGCTAGCCTATAACTTCTACATACATCATATATATAAGTTGACACACCCCCTAGGCTAGAGAAGGGGTGATGCTAAGCAAGAAGCACACAGCTCAGGGAGGCACTAATAGTCCAACCACTGAGACAGGGGTTTGCAGACCAGTCAGCAAGAGTACAAACAACACTAAAGCAAACCAGGGCGGCACTACTAGTCCAACCACTGGAGGCAAAGCCACAAGGCCAGTCTGACAGGTATATATAGTAGAGAGTACACAATCAGGGTCCTAACAAGTGAGCAGCTATAGGAACAAGACCAAGCTGTACACAGTGCCGCTGATGATCTTTAGGCACAAGCACCTTCGTAAAGATATCAGCTGTGTTGGCACCGGAGGCCAAGTGAACAACGCGGGCCTGGCGACGCTGCTGTAGCTCGCGCAGGAGGAAGTACCACAGCTGGATGTGCTTCGCTCTGCCCTCGAGTCCCGGCTCCTGACACAAGAGGATCATGGCCCTGTTGTCAGCGTACAGGACCGGGGCAGAGCTAGGCCGCTCACCTAAGTCAGTGAGCAAGAAGGTCAGCCAGCGGAGCTCCTGTGCCGCCATGGCACCGGCGTAGATCTCGGCCTCACAGCTGGACTGGGCAACAGACGAGGAGCGAGTAGCTCTCCACGAGACAGCACCTGAACCAAGGCTAAAGTAGTAGCCCTGCGAGGACCTAAGAGTCTCGGCGTCGTCTGCCCATGAAGCGTCTGTGTGACCAGTAAGGACCACTGGCCTGCGCCCTCCAAGCACTAACCCAATGCCCGATGTACTTGCAAGATAACGCAAAACCCTTTTAGTGGCAGACCAGTGCTGAGGTCGGTGTCTGCCTTTGGCCACAATGCGAGCCAGGATGCTGAGAGGGTATGCAAGATCTGGGCGAGTGCAAGTCACCAGGTACATGAGGCAACCCACCTGCTCTGTGTATGGGCCACTACGCTCTACTGACTCCTCAGGAACTGGAGCAGAGAGTCTGTGGTCTACAGGCAGAGGGGTGAGCTGCAGAGGAGAACCGAAGGCCGAACCTCTGAAGGACCTGGCGCACCAAGTGTGACTGAGTGAGGGTGATGGTGTGCGCCACTCTGTCTCTGGAGATCTGCAAGCCAAGGTAATGGCGCAGCTCTCCTAGGTCAGTCCAGGTGTGTCTCTTCAGCAGCTCTGCCTTCACCGAGGCTTGTGCGTCCCTGTCGGCAGTGGCGAAGACCAGGTCGTCTACGTAAACAAGGATGTAGAACGGAGTCTGGCTAGCACAAACGAAGAGCGAGGGGTTTGCAGAGGACGGAAAGTACTGCAGGTCAGCAAGGGTAGCACACAGCATGTCGTGCCACTCGCGTGGAGCATGCTGCAGGCCGTAGACGGGGCGCCGCAGTAGCCACAGGGTCCCAGGAGGGAAGGTACCAGTGAAACCCTGAGGGCGGCGCAGGTAGACCTGCTCGTGTAGACTGCCCTGAAGAAACAAAATGGAGAAGTCGAGGGAGTGAAGCTCGTAGTCACACTGAGCTGCTACATGTAGCAGCACCCGAAGAGTAGTCACCTTCGGGGCCGGAGCGAAAGTCTGAAAGAAGTCCACCCCCTCACGCTGACTGAAACCTCTAGCCGCGTAGCGTGCCCTGAACACAAGCGGCTCTCTGGAAGAGCCAGCGGCCATCGACTATGTTCACCCCAGGTGGGGGAACTGCATCGACGTAGGTGACGGTGGATCTCCAAGATGCCATCTCCTGCTCCATGGCAGCTATCCACTGAGTGGCCCAAGGTCTCGAGACCGCCTCAAGTGCGAGGGGTCGGGATGTCGAAAGCGTCTGGGCCACCCTCTGGGACTAGGAGCATGGAGCAGAGATGAGGAGCAGCCTCGGAAAGGAAATCAAGCTCGTACTGCCTGTCCTCTAGGAAGTCACTGCCAAGGGCGGGTGCACCCCCGATGGACAGAGGATGGGCAAGGTCAGAGACCAGAGCGGTAGCGTAGTCAAGGCGACGGGTAGAGGCGAAGTCAGCAACAGCAGTGACAAGCGTGTCAAGACGCGAGACAGGAACATATGGGTCGGTAACAAGAGAGGCAAGAACCCGAGAGACTAGGGGACGAGCGGCACAAAGGTAGTCTGACAGCAGGGGAGGGGCGACAACAAGCGACGAGGGAGGAGGCGACAGGAGGAGGGGAGGACGAGACGAGTGGGAACGGAGCAACATAGGGTGGGAGCACGGGACAAGAGAGACGGGACGAGCACGGGAGGGACGGCAAGACCAGACGTGGGACGGAGGTGTAGGGTCAGGAGACATCGGAGGAGACGCGAAAGGGGAACGCGGAGGAAGACGGGCCGGAGACGAGTCCGGCGGCGGGAACACAGGGCGGAAGACAGGAAGGTGAGAAGGTGGTGGGGGAGACACCGACGAGCGGTCAGGGGAGGGAAGGCCAAGTAGGCGAAGAGCGGAAACCGGCTGCGACGGCTACTGCTGCGACTGGTTCTCGACCCGCGGACCGGCAGGGGCACGACGACCGCCGGGAGAACACTCAACGGCAGCAACCCCAGAACCAACACCTGCAGACAGGAACCCCCTGCACCAGCGGCACCCCCACTCCCGCTGGGACAGACCACGCCAGGAGCCGCAGGACGAACACCCTCCTCAACGCCAGCACGGGGAGACCGCGGTGGAGACGCGCAGCCACAACCCACGGGAGAAGAACGTCGGGCACGTCGGCCTTCCGCTCCAGGGGAAACACCGTGGTGTAGCGCGTGTAGTCGTCGACGAGCACAAGAAAGTAGCGCTCACCGCGCAATCCGGGGACGGGGGCTGGGCCCCAAACGTCCAGGTGCAGGGTCTGAAGGGGGGCAGTAGCAGGGCGAAGCGAGGAGGAGTGAGGGGCACGACGGAGCCGACCCTCGACGCAAGGCGTGCACGGTGGCGCAGTCGAGGGGGGAAGTGCGGGGAGCGACGCGGGGAGGCCAAAGACAAGACCGTGCTGAGACATGTGACGCAGACGCGGGAGAGCAGAGTGACCTAAGCAGTGGTGCCACAAAAGAGACGGGTGAGTGAGGGACCGATACGAGCAAGCAGCAGCGACCTGGGAGGACACACCAACCGGGGGGGGAGTGGTGTCGAGGGTAAACAGACCAGACACCAGGTCCCGGGGGAACGTCGCAAGGGGGGAACCTGAGACAGCCTCGGTACAGACAGCGAACCGCTCGTGCCCAGGGAATGTAGTGGTGACGCCGAGGTCCTGAAGACAACCGACACCAACCAGGTTCCTGGAGAACGAGGGAATGTGAAGGCCTGTAAGGGAGCCCAAGGGAACGGCTGGACAGGGAAGGGAAGTAGAGCTGCGAGCGACGGCAGGACCCGCAGAGGGGTCAGCGAGAGCGACAACAGCAGGGCAGCAAGCGGCATGAGCGAGGAGCGGTCACGGAAGAAACAGGCAGAAGCACCAAAGTCGAGAGTGAAGGACAGCGAGGTAGTAGGAGAGGCCGGGAACGGAGACGGTGCAGGAACGAGGCTAGGCAACCTAGGCAGTCCTACGCCTGACGCAGCAGGGGAGGCTAAGCTAGTCAAGGGTGCTACACCTTAACTAGAGTACACAGGGTAATAAGATCCAGCAACACTAGAAGCGTCAGCATACAAGGCATGCAAAGCAGCACCTATCTGATCCATATCTAGCTCAAAGATCGGCACGCCCTGGCAAAGGAGGCTGTGCTAGTCGGGGAGGTCCGGGGCCGGACCAAAGCGACGACGGAAGAGATCGTCGAGGCGGCGGAAACAGCAGGCGGTCGGTTGCAGGCGGCGGCACAGAGTGCCGCGAAGAGGCCCGGTCTGAAGCTGGTACTGGCAGGTCACACCAACGGAGCTGCCGGTAGATGCCAAGCGGCGCGGGCCGCCACCACGGCCACCACCTACGGAGGTGCTGGGCCAACCTGGCGGGAGACGAGCCCACGACGGGGGCTGAGACAGCTGCTGCAACGACTGCGACTGCTACGACGGCTGCTGCGGCTGCTCTTGCTACTGGGGCGACGGCTGCTGCTCCTGAGTAGCTGCGGCAGTCCCCTCAGTAGAAGCACTGTCCCCGGTACCACCACCACCACCAGCTCCACCACCACGCCCTCCCTGGCGGCCACGGCCAGCGCGGCGCGGGCGCTGCTGCGGGTGGACCGCAGCTGCCGTCTCGGTCAGAGGGGTCGCAGTGGCGACCGCAGCCGAAACGTTTCGGGAGGGGGCACAGCCGTGAAAGATAAAGACTGCTTGCGCGCCGCTTAACTGAGCGATAGTGCGCTGGCGAGTCTCGATCTCGGTCAGGGCGGTGACAAAGGCTGTCAGGGTGAGATCACCAGGGTGCTGGCTAAGGATGTGGTCGCGTGCACTAGCAAGGCGGTCAGGCAGGCGCATAGCGATAAAGTAGAGGGTCATGCAGAAGGGGGAGGGAAGCGCAGTGAGCTGTGCAGCAGTGCTAGCTGTGCGGTAGCGATACTCTAGGGCGCGCAGGTGAGTGGCAAGGTCAGCAACAGTTCCCGTTCAGTAGCTTTCGGTGCCCGGGTTGACTCATTTCCTGCAGCAATTATCGGTCGTCGATGTCGGCCGTCAAACGATCGGACGCTCCGAAGAAATTTGTGTCCTGCCAGGTCCCGTTCCCATGCTCGCTGAAACTCAAACTCGCTCAGAAGGATGTCGTTTTCGCCTCGGTAGATCTGAAGCGTCGAATCTCCATCAGACGAATGTCGTCGGTCGCAGCTTCACACATTTCCGCGTAACTCCAAGAGTCGTGGCGAACTGCGAACATCTCGGAATGTCGCAGGGATTGTTCCGCCAGATTTGACGCGCTCGCGAGGTCGAGGCCATTTTCCCCCGCGAAAAAATCGGCTCCGTCGATGCAGTCCATCGAACGGTCGGCAAGGCATCTCGCCTTCGAAGGGGATCCCGGGTGCAACCACGTGAGGTTTGTCGAAACTTAGAAAGAAACTGCATTGTACTTACAGGAATAGAAGTTTCGACTCCATCCTCGGCGTGCTCCTGGGGGCCCAGGGGTTAAGCGTTGAGCTGAAATCTTGGCTCCGATTACCAAGTGTCACAGGATCGAATGAGGTTTGCTCAATCTTGCACTATCCATGAGTGCAAGTTGTTTTTATACTTCCAGAGTACATCTGGTAACCAGGTTTATCCTATCCCATCCCGAGCCTGGTCGGTGATATAATCATAATAACATAATAAACCTAAGGATAATGGAAAAGGAGGAATTGGAAACCAAATTAGATGAGATAAAGACCAAATGAATCGGGATAAAAAGAGGAATGGAATAGATATGAAATATGGAAAGGGTAAATTGGTGTAACGGTGTCGTACTCTCACACAACTGGACGAGTAGTGAGAGCAGAGTCTAAGAGAGGAGCAGTGGACAGGGGAAGGGACGACTGGGTCGGAGCGGTAGGATGGGGTCTGAAGGAGCACGAGAACAAATAATCATGGGGTGGACACTAACGCGAGGAAAGACAGGGGGACGTTGGACCCAGTGGGGTAGGATGGTGGAGTGGTACAATGGGGGACAGGGGATAGGACAGGGGATGGAGGAGAGGAAGGGGGAAATGATCTGGAAAGGAGTCCGGAAGGGGGAATTGCGGGCAATAGACAGGTTCAAGCAGGAGGGGAGGCACTGTAGGAGGGACGGGCGGTTGGTCAGGGTAATCGGAGGAAAGGTCAAGGAGACGAAAGGCATACTGGAGCTGCTGTTGCTCCTGCTCCCGACCCATGCCAGGACCCCCAGCCCCACCACCGCCAGTACTCTCTGAGCCAGCACCCCCAGGAATAGCACCCCCAGAATTAGCACACTCCGGACCAGAACCCCCAGAGCCAGCACTCCCTGAAACAGTACTCCCAAAACCAGCACCCTCAAAGGCCACTGCCTCCTGCCTCTGCTGCTGCTGTAGCGGCAGCAGGGGCGGCCGCTGAGGTGCATGGGGCACCAGGGCTGAGGGGAGGGGCGCTGCAGCTGCGGTAGGCGCACCCCCAGCCACGGGGCCTCTAGTGTCAGCAGACTCCCCCACATGCCGAACTGAGGGGAGGAGAGTGGCATGGGAGACACCACACGAGGCCAGACGGGGCGAGAGGGGAGCAGCAGAAGGAAGAGGGGCAAGGAAGAGAGGCAGAGGAGGAGCACGACTGTAGAAGGAGACAAACTCGTCAAACGTAACGTCACGAGAGTAAAAGAAGCGGTGTTGTCCAGGGAGGTAGAATAGAAAGTAGGAGTGTCGAGCGGGAAACCGAGTAAGATACAGGGGGAAGTGCGGGCTGAGAGCTTGCTTTGCCGGGTGTGCATACGTGAGCCAGGCAGCCTCGGACGTAGAACACTGACGCGTAACTACGAGACCCAGTCTAGAGAAGGGTCGGCGAAACATGTGGCTGTGAGGAGCGAGACCACATGTTTAGCTGGTGAGCCGCGTAGAAAACGAACGGCCACAGAAAATGGGGATTTGGACCATGGAGGTGCGGGCCACCTCCATGACCAAGCCCATGCGTCGATCAACTACCCCATTCTGCTGTGGCGAGTCCGAAAGGGTGAACGTCTGGGTGATGCCCTCGGTACGACTAAACTAACCTAGACGACCAAAGGCAAACTCGCCAACACAGTCGGAGTGAAGATGAAGAACATGCAGGGAGCACTGGGTGCGAACGACACGGAGCCACTCGAGGCCCTTGGGCATCAGGCACGTCCGCCTCCCGCTCCAAAGGGAAAATTGTGGTAAAACGCATAAAGTCGTCGACAACAACCAGGAAGTAGCGCTCCCCGCGAGGTCCATGTGCAGAGTCTGTAGGGGAGCAGTTGTGGGAGGAAACGGGGAGGAGTGAGGGGCGGCGTGCTGCCGGCCCTCGACGCAGGAGGTGCATGCGGGTGCGAGTGAGGCGGGGAGAGCGGGGAGCAACGCGGGGAGACTAGGAACTAGACTGGTGTAGCAAGTGACGCAGAAACAGGAGAGCAAGGTGACCTAAGCGGTGGTGCCATATGATTGCCGGGTGGGTGAGGGAGCGACAGGTGCATGACGCGAGAACTTGGGTGGATGCGGCTACCTCAGAAGACTCTCTGTGCAGTGTGAAGAGACCGTACGCAGGGTCACAATCAAAGGTGGCAAGACGGGCGCTCATGACGGCTGCATACCTCTTACGACCAGGGAACGTGGTGGTGACGCCGAGGTCCAGGATATGGCCAACACCAACCAAATTCCTGGAAAGCGTGGGGATATGCTAGCCGGTAAGCGAGCCAGACGGGACAGCGGGACAAGGGAGAGTGGTGGTACTGCGAGTGACTACTGTGGTAGGCGAGAAAGCTAGGGAGACCAGTATGAGTGTAGGAAGCGGTAAGAGTGCATTCCGGTCTCGGAAGAAGCAGTGAGAAGCGCCGGAGTCTAGTGTGAAGGAGAGGGCCACCATAGAAGGGGCAGAGGGGGAGCCTAGTCGACACGTAGCAGCAGTTCCTAGACTACACACAGAAATGGGACCTAGACCCCCAGGCCCCTGGGCCTCCAGAGGAACCACGCAGGCCCCAGGGTAGCGACCGCCCTGGGGCCCAACCCGAAAGGCCTCCACTGTGCCCAACACCCCCATGACCCCGCTGCAGCGGCTGCCACTGCTGCTGCTACCGCTACTGCTGCTGCTGTGGCAGCTGTGCAGCCGCTGAGGCTACTGCGGTTGCGGCTCGGGGCAAGCAGCCCTGTAGCATACCTCGATGGTGTAGAGGTGTGCAACGAGTAATGTGGGCCTCCTAGAGCTCGCAATTCTACGTGCTGGCTAGCTAGCTGCCGGTGGAGGGCGTGAAGCCAGAGAGCGAAGTCGACCGCCCAACCTTTGGTGTCTAGCCGAGGGACAAACTCGGACGAGGTCGTCATCCTGATAGGGAAGGTGGCGAGGAACTCCAGAAACGAGGAGAAGACTAGTGGGAGGCACTAGGGGCTGCAGGAGCACGGACGGTGGTAGCAGCAGTGGTGGCTGCGGCCAGAGCGACAGTCTGGCTGCTGGCGGTAGCAGCTGGTGGTAGCAAGCGACAGGCCTGTGGCAGCGGCAGGCATGCGGCAGTGGAAGTGGCAGCTAAATGGTGGCAGCGGCTCTGAAGCGGCGGTGGTGGCTGTAATGGCAGCGGCGGCAGGAGCAGCGGTGATGACTGTAGGAGTGGCGGTGGTAGCGACTGTAGCTGCTGGAGTTGCGGTCGCTGAAGTATCAGGCAGCAGCAGGCGGCAGCAGGCAGCAGCGGGTGGCAGCGGGCAGCAACAGGTGGCATAAGATAGTGGCCGGCGGCTCGCGGTTGGCTGGCAGCTCGTGGCGGACCAATGGCGGGCGGGCGGCTGGCAGGGAGCGGGGAGCTGGCTCGCGGCTCGCGGCTGGCTAGCGGTTGGCGGCTGGTGGCTGGTTAGTGAGAGGCTACTGGTGGCGAGCTGGCTGCTGGCCGGCGGCTGGCAAGCAGTTGGTGGCAAGCTGGCAGGGAGCTGGCTGGCGGCTGGCTGGCTGCGAGCTGGCGGCTGGCTGGCGGCTGGCGGCTAGCTCGTTAGTGGCTGGCTGGCGGCTGGCAGCGGGAAGCTGGCTGGCAGCTGGCTGGCGGCTAGCTGTCAGCTGGCTGGTGGCTGACTCGCAGCTGGCAACTTGTTGGCAGCTGGCTGGCGGCTGGTTGGCTGCAAGTTGGCGATTGGCTGGCGGCTAGCTGGTTGCTGACTGGTTGCTGGCTGGCGGCTGGCTAGCGGCTGGCTGATGGCTGGTTGGCGGCTGGTGGCTAGCTGGCTAGCGGCTGGCTGGCTGCTGGCTGGCGGCTGGCTGGTGGCTGGCAGACGGCTGGCTAGCTGCATGCTGGTAGCGAGCGGCTGGCTGGCAGCTGGCTGGCGGAAGGCTGCCAGCTGGGTGGCAGCTGGTGGCGAGGTGGCAGCTGCTGTTTGGGGTGAGGTGGCAGCATGCCACTGGCGGCGAGCGGGCAGCGGTAGGCTGGCGGCGAGCTAGCAGCGCGTTGCTGGCAGTGAGCTGGCGGCGGGAGCGGCTGGCTGGCTGGCGACGGCTGTTTGGCTAGCGAGTTGGCGAGCGAGCTGGCGAGCGAGGTGGTGGTGGCAAGCAGGCAAGCTAGCGAGCGGACGATCTAGCTAGCGGATGGCTGCTAGTGAGCTGGCGGCAAGCTGACGGCTTGCGACAGCAAGCTGGCGGGGAGCTGGCGGCTAGCGGCAAGGAGCTAGCGGCAGGGAGCTCGCGGCGAGCTGGCGGCAGCTAGCTGATGGCGAGCTGCTGGCGGCTGCTGTCGGCAAGCTAGCGGCGAGCCAGCCGGCAGCGGGCTAGCAGTGGTGCGCTGCGACCGAGCGGCTGGCGGCGGCTATCTGGCAGTGAGTTGGCAGCGACTAGCGCGCTGCTGGCGGCGACGAGCTGGCGGTGGCTGGCAGGCAGGCAGGCAGGCTGGTGACAAAATGCGGGCAGTGCGACGGCAAGGCTGCCTATGACGAGAGCCGAGGCTAGGGCGGAGGCTAGGGCGACATGCTACATCCTAACTAGGCCAAAGGAGGTAAGCTAAGGTGGGAGGGGAATGGGTAGCGGCTAGGGAAGAAGCGTGATGGCTAGGAGCGAAACCTAGCTCTATACCATGTCGAGAGGATTGATGACTAGAGAGGAGAGACACAAGGGCATATCTAGGTGTTGTACCCTATATAGCCTAAAACCTAGCAAGACTACAGTATTTATATGTAATCCTAACAAAGATATATCTATATATAAACGCTAACAGCAAGCTGCGAGGTTCCGTCGTTGGCCACTTGTTAGTCTAGACATTCGACTCAAACTATTTCAGGCACAGGAAAAGCGGGTCCGGGCATGGTAATGGAGGTGGTGTCAGCTCCGCTGAGCATGGCATCGAGGATGGCCATCTCCTCATCCAAACCCTTAGTGGGACATCGAAATAGCTAGACACTGTAGCAGTCATGGAGGGCCCGAGCATGGTCATGGAGGTGGTATCAGCAACGCTGAGCATGGCATCGAGGATGGCCATCTCCTCATCCAGCCCAATGAGGCTCTGCCTTACCTGCATCTACTTGTCCACCTTCACTGCTGCCGCCTTGTCCTCTCCCCCCACTGCCAGCTCCCTTACAACCTCCACCTCATGTGCCACCTGTGCTATGCTGGGCTGCCCCACTGTCACCTCTGCCGTACAGCTTAGTGTCAGCTGGACCACATGCTGAATGACGTCATCTGGTGCCTCCATGCGCGCATCCCTCAGTGCTGACATGTCACCTGTTGCCAAGTGTTGCTCCACCTGGCAGGGGTTTAGGGAGGTTGAAAGGGAGAGGTCGATAAGCATGCATATGAGCGGAACCAGGGATTTGGAAGAAGTGGTTGATAAAACTCTGGTTGATGAAAGCCTAGTTCAATATGTGAGCAGAGTGACAATCTCTGTGTCCCAAAGGAAACATGCCAACCAGTTGAAGAATAACCATCTCAACCAATAAAGCATTTTGTGTGTATCTCATATTTCAATGAGGTTAAGCATCTCACCCATTCAAAGAGGTTAAGCATCTTCCCGTCCTCGACAAAGGTGACATGGCGGCCAGTGATGACCACCAACATGAGCACCCCAAAGCTGCAGGCAGGGAGGAAATGGCTGGTGCAGTGAGAACATTAACACTCCAAAGCTCCAAAGATCCAAATTGAATAAGCAATGGATGCTTGCACATATAGGAGAACGAAGGCTAGCTTGTACCCCAAGAAATTCATTTGGAGTAAGGACGCCAGCTCCTTGTGGGAACAAAACGCAGGTCTTGAACCTGACGTGAATCGAACACGCAACCTTCTGATCTGGAGTCAGACGCGCTACCATTGCGCCACAGATCCGTGACAAGCGGCAATTAAATAAATTTATACCATGTTTTTGGCAAAATCAATCACCCAAAATCAGCGTGAGCTGGTGTGAGAGTAAGCCGGGTCCACGTATCCCGGAGTGCCCATCCCTCGCGTGGCTCCCACTGTGGTACCCTCAGCCATGCACACCAGCCCAAAGTCTGCTATCTTTTGCTACTCAAGCACAACGAATACATAACACGTAATAGTGGAATGGCATATGAGTCCACTCGTGAGCCAAGCACGCCAAATTGCCTTGAATATTTTGCGGACAGTGCTCTTGAAGAGCATAAATTTTTTGTTTTCTTATGGCTACAATCGATATGTGATCAACCTAACACTTCATGCAATTAACCTAACCTGCTCGAGATCAACTTCACGTTTGGTTACCATCTGCATGTGGTTACCACCTGCAAGCGATCATCCCATTCAGCATGCTATCATCCCAACATGTATGCTGGCGGGTTTGATGTCATGATGCATGATGTCGAAGCTATGGAGATACTCAAAGCCACGCACCGCTCCAATTAGAATGTCCAACCGCTGCTGCAGGGACAATAGATTTGGCGCATCTGCAGAGAAGCGAGGATTGGTAAATTAAAGTGCATGCAGAACAGCAAGAATGCAGTGGCAGCTTAGATGCATGCACACGTGTGAAATACGACGTTCGCAACAAAAGAAGAACTCAGCTTCAAGAAAAGAGAACGGTTAGGCAAAGAACACACGATCTGCGCAACTCTGCCACTTTTTGCATGTTGGCTATGTCTGTTCCCTATATCGCTTTATTGTGTGACTCACTCTCTCTTGTCCACTTCTCCAGGTCCCTGTTGGCCACAAACTCGTACATGAGAATCTGCTCCACGCGGGTGCGAACGTTGTCTTGCATGCAGAAGCCGAGCAGCCGCACGAGATTGGGGTGGTGCTTCATGGCCATCTGGGACACCTGGAGACAATGGGTCGGGACAATAAAGCTCAAAAGCAACTAGCTGCGCTGATTTAGTAGGGTGGTAATGGTGCTTCGTGGCCATCTGGGACAACTGGAGAGAACAAAATGGAGTTAAAAAGATAGTCAAACATCATACCACAAGAGGTTGTGCAATGCTTTTTGGTTTGTGGCACCCAAATACAGTAACTCTCTCTACTAGGCTGTTAGTGATGAAACAGCTGTAAGTCCACCCCTATTCACACCTCTGGAGTAAAGTTGTTGGAGACGACTGCACCACATCTCTGTTACCCTTGCTTTGCTTCACACCTCTCTAAAAAAATATTTGGTGATTACTTTGGCTTGAAGTCTACAACCAGCCGCTCATAACCACCCCTATTCACACCTCTCTGCTGAAGTCGTTGGCGATGGCTTCACCATATCTCTGTTACCCTTGCTTTCCTTCGTTTCCACTTCTCTGATGCAGTCGTTGGTGATAACTTTGGCTCGCTTCACAGCACAGCGCGTGCAGCCATTGAGGGGGTTCACTTCGTGGTACACGTCGCCAAAGCCACCCAAACCCAGCAGGTTCTCCGCCGCCCAATTGCCCGTCGCCCGCTCCATGTCCTCCAGGGAGAACTCCTGGCACATGGCTGACACTTCGCTGAACGCTTTGGATAGATGGGATGCTGGTGGTGGTAAGGGAAAAGGGAGAGGTGGTCAATTATACTCCCTCGTATGTCACCCCCTCCATCTCCTCCTGGGAGAACTCCTGACCGGTCGCTCAGTGCCTTGGATAGGTGGGATGCTGGTGATGGTAATGGAAAAGGGAGCAGAAGAGGTGGTCAATTATACTCCCTTGTCTGTTGCCCTCTCCATCTCCAAATAGTACTAAAAAATGGATGCCCCGTCGAGTAGCTCGGTGGATAGGCTGGCTGCTGTTGGCAAGGGAGACATGGGAACGATGAACCAAAGACGTTTGCGAGGGTGTTGCTCAACAGAAAGCCCATTCATGAGCCCATCAGACATGCTTCGACGGCCTTGCGCCCTGAGGCTCTCTAAGGCCCCACGCCAAAAGACCTACAAGTTTGAGGCACTAGAAACGAAATGAACGAGGCCTGAATTCTTAGGCCATTCACACAAGAAATGGCGATAATTATAACAGGCAACTTCAGTGTGGGTACCTTTCCCCTTGCTCTTGGTACCACCAATGATGCTGAAACCACCCTTGCTGCAACGCGTGAGCCACCAGGCAAGAGCCGCTACAGCTGCAAGGATCAGAACAGCTGCAACCACCATGCCGACGATGGCTCCCATCGATGAGTCCGACACCCACCGCGGCTGCTGCTGCTGCTGCTGCTGGTGCCTGTGGTGAAGAAAGGCAAATAAATATATGGCATTAAAAAATTGTGCACCATGGGTGTTGAAGCTAAAAGAGATGCGGAGGGGAACTTACACGCAGCACAGAGGCCAGGTGGGGAGCAGGACAGGTAGAAGTCAGGGCAGGACTGGCAGAAAGCAGAGCTCGTGATCTGGTTGACCGCACATGCTCCTGACGCTGGGCACGATGGGGCGCTCTGCAGACTCTCCTTGTAGGACCTGGAGAGAGCGCAGGCAGGCAGGCAGGCAGGCAGTAATCTGTGGTGTTGATGCATGCCTAGAATTCGACTGAGAAGCACAGCCGCCCGACGCCCATGTGGCTGACCGTGCATGCTCCCGATGCTGAAGGGACATCCTGGAGCACTTGCCAGAGACCCAGGAGAATTTTCCTAGCTGTTATGTTTCTGGCTGCAGAATCTCCTGGGTAGGACCTAGAGACACCTGGGCGAAGGCACCTTGTTCCGGTTTTGGTTTACCACTCCCCCAAGGCAGCAACCATTGTTGCGACAAAGGAACCAACTGTTGCAAACACACGTGGTGAGTGAACGCAACCAGGGATTGGGGCAATGCCGAGGGTGAGTCAGATTTGAGGCTAAGTTGAGGGATGGAGAGGGACTGACAGGGTAGTGAGGTGAGTGAGGTTGCCGAGAGATGGTGGTAGGGAGCCAGAGAGCTGGTTGTAATTCATCCACCTGGACATGATGTGGTGCGGCAGGGCGTGGCATGATGTGGCATGGCATTGTGTGGCATGGCATGAGATGGTGTGTTATCGTGTTGTATGGCAAGAGGTGCTTATGCGCATTGCACATGTGATACATGTGGCACAGAAGATGCCACATGTGCATAATACTTGATTGGTATCACTCTACTACCCTACAGTGCAGCAGGCTTAAATTTGTAACATGCCACAACAACAACAGATAAAACCTTTCATTGGAAAACGGGTGAATTCCATACAGGGCTTGTAGGTTGGTGAGTTGACCCATGGACTCCGGAACGGATCTTGCAAGCGAGATGTTGTTGAGTGACCTGGGAACAGAGCGAGGACTGAAGGACCACAAAAACAAGGACCACAGACAGACCACTAGAATGAAATGAGAACACTGCATTGGCACAATGTAAGCGTAGCATCTGACTAAGCTATGGATGGCAGTATATGGATGGCACACGTTGGTTGGCACACTCACAGATTCTCAAGGCTTGTGAGCTGACTGATGCAACCAGGAATGGTACCGGTGAGCGACACGGCCTGCAGGTTGCTGCCAGGGAATGAAAGGATGGCGAGACTAGGAGAGATTTTTCAGAGTTCTAAAAAATCTCTCACAAGGACGGCGAGACCAAGAGAAAGGACATGAATCTGTTTCTGAGGCGCCTCAAATAAACAGTCATGTCGAGACAAAGGACATGATTGCTGGGTGTACTGAGGACCGTGCAAAAAGCAGCGAGCCATTTCAAGCGTGATTATGTCTTATCGCAACATCTCCAATGCGGCATAACTATCTCCCGAGAACATCCCTGTACTTGTTGCATTGTAAGATGCCACAATAAGCAATATTCTCCCTTGACAACATATGGACTGCTTACAGCAGTTTGAGATTGAAGAGAGAGCAGAGGGACAATGGGAAGGGCCCACTGAGCTGGTTGAACGCCACCCCCCTGCAAAAGCAACAAGGAAAGGTTTGCTTGCTTGCACCAGGCGGCCAAAGAGGCAAAGCTCAAGTGAACATGGCCAGTTTTCCATGGCTCCTGAGCTGGCCGAGATGGCAACGGGTTTGCACAGCTCACAAGTTCTACTTCAACGCTCATTAGTGGCACAAGACTGGTTCAGGCAGCTGGCTCCCGCTAGTACAATACGACAAGTCAAGCAACGGCTCGCAAGCGAATGAAATAGTGCGAGTAAGCAAGATCAGACGCCCAAGACTCACACGCGCTCAAGGTTTGTAAGTATGCGGAACACCCCTGGAATGGATCCGTCAAACCTGTTGCTGGACACATCCCTGCGCCATTTACAGAAGTGGATGGGAAACAGAATCGGTGGTTCTAAATCATTTATGGCAGTGCTGCAGCGCCCACGAAAGCAGTACACCATTTGATGCTCACGACTAAGACCTTAAAACCCTAAACTTAGCATCAAAGGAGCTCTATAAGTCAGATTTGTTCATGTGATACAACCCGAGTCTGAATTTTTAGCGCAGCGGGGCCACCAACATGAGCTGTTGCACTAGGCTGAAAGCACATGACTTGAGATCACCACTGATGTGCAGTCGTCAACATGGTCGGTGCATGCCACCAGCATGGTCGGTGCATGCCATCAGCATGGTCAGTGCATGCTATCAGCATAGTCCGTGCATGTCGTCCGCATGGTCTGTCCATGCAATCAGCATAGTCAGTGCATACAACCAGCATGGTTGGTGCTTGCGATCAGCATGGTCGGTGCATGCGATCAGCATAGTCGGTGCTTGCCATCAGCACGGTCGGTCCATGCGATCAGCATAGTCGGTGCATGCGATCAGCATAGTCGGTGCATCTGATCAGCATGGTCGATACATGCGATCAGCATGGTCGGTGCATGCCACCAGCATAGTCGGTGCATGCCATCAGCATGGTCGGTGCATGCCACCAGCATGGTCGGTGCATGCCATCAGCATGGTCGGTGCATGCCATCAGCATGGTCGGTGCATGCCATCAGCATGGCCGGTGCATGCCATCAGCATGGTCGGTGCATGCCCAAGACCGTACAAGAGGCGCAGGCTGAGGAATGCACTCAAAGGCTCGGGTAGTGCTCCAGAGATGGTGTTGCTGCTGATGTTCCTGAAGGCGGGAAAATGGAAAACAGATCCATGCGGGGAAGCTTATTACTCTTTTGAGTCCCTGTGCTTGCGCTAGTTGCAGCACGTGAAGAGGAGGATAGATGAATACTCTCGTGATAAGTTGAAAGAGATTGTCTCGTACAGTTCTTCTTTCTTTCAAGTTGACAAGCTGAAAACACAAGCGGTGCTCTTTAAGGCTCATCCTGTATGGCTACAAACAACACGACGCAATCTTGTACACTTCATATAGAGTCGATTTCAAGATGCACGCAGCACTCTCATACAATTCGTTCAGCGCGGTGAGAAGGCTGACGTTGCGAGGCAGGGAGCCCGAGACACGATTGCTGGCCAGATTCCTGCAGTCATGGCAAGCGATTATAAGACATGGGATGAAAAGCCATGGGATGAAAAGACATGGGATGAAAAGACATGGGATGAAAATACATGGCACGACACGGGATGAGAAGACGGATGAGAGGAGATGCTGCAAGACATGATAAAAGCAAGAGACATCAAGGGGACATAAGGTTAGATCTTGCATTTCAAACAGATCTCATAAAAACCTTTCCAAACAACCTTAGTCTGCACTTGCGTCTAGTTGGACCATGTTTGCTAGTGTACATACAGCGATGTCAAATAGCACAGCTGCCCAAAGGTACCAGGGACTGGCCCAGAAAGGTTGTTCTGCCCCACATTCCTGTGAACTGAATCCCCCCAACCAACAGTAGCATTTTCACGGTTTAGGTTAGGGACCAAACTTTCCAGACTGAAAGACAATGCTGTTCTTTGCTTTCTGGATCTCTCAAAAACAAAAAGGTGGCAGAGTGTTTTTATTGGAGTCATTCTTGAGAATTCAAGAAACAACTCCAATCTGTTGGGCCACAAAATGTTTTGTCGGTCAAAGCGCCCCCGGCTGCAATCGTGACTCGTAGTTTTGAGACGTTTCAAAACTAGATTATCATCACAGTGTGCGGCTGTATTCTTGACTCCAAGTCATCTCATACAAAGAAAGGTTGCTCTGTTCCACGCTCTAGCTAGCAAATCCGCACAGGAACAACAACTATCAGGGCTCAAGTTGCAGTTAAGCCTACAAGAAAACTCACAGGAGGTAGAAAGAGAGGAGAGACGAGAGTGCAGTGAGTGACCCTTGGAGGTGATTCCCCAACAGATCCCTGCAAAACAGCACCCCACCCCACTTGATCCTTGATCCTGTGAAAGGGGAAGTGGATCAGTGTACATCCCTCGCAGGGAGTGTCAGCAGAAGCATAATGCAAAAGGTGAGTGATGGAGTGTCGTGGGTATATCTGCAGAGCGCAGGTATATCTGCAGAGTGCAGGTATATCTGCAGAGCGCAGGTATATCTGCAGAGCACAGGTATATCTGCAGAGCACGGGTATATCTGCAATGCGCAGGTATATCTGCAGAGCGCAGGTATATCTGCAGAGCGCAGGTATATCTGCAGAGCGCAGGTATATCTGCAGAGCGCACCTCACAGCGCCGCTCACAGAGTTGTGGCGGCAGAGGCCATGGAGGGGGCATGGGCACTCACAGCGTTGTGGTGGCTTGGAGGTTGGTGAGCGAGGAGGGTAAGCTCCCAGCAAGATTCGCATTGGAGATGTTGAGAGCAGAGGAACCAAGCAAGCAAGTCAAACTAAGGAGCCAAGTAAACGAACCAACTTAAGGAGCCCGAAAAGTAGAGAGTAATGCTTTTGGAAAGGAGCCAAGATGTAATGCCCAGGATGTATGAGCCGAGCAGAGGACAACGGCTCACACGCCCACCTCACACGCTCAGCTCACACGCCCAGCTCACAGGTGGTCCCGCACTGACGACAGGTTGAATGCGTCAGGTGCGATGCCTCTCGTGTTGCTGTTGCTCGCGTCTCTGGAGGGGAGGGGATGCGATATTTGTGACATTCAGACATTTCAGATCAAAGTGACCTCACAGGTGCCTTCTACACATGCAGGATTGGTTGATAGATTAGCTCTTGTACACACTTCCATACAAGTAACACGCTCACACACTCACACAAGTTACACCACTTATAGGTAATTAACGGCAAAGAGGCCGTATAGCTGCATAGCCCCTGTGGAGCTAATGTCTCTACCATGCCATGGGATAAGTGATTGGTATGTGAAGCTGGTATCGAGTATCAATCGATCCACATGCGAGCGTTGAGGGGTGTGAATGAGATGTGAATGGCTTGTGACTGGCATGTGAATGGGATGTGAATGCGTTGTGATTGGGATGCGAATGAGGTGCGAATGGGTTGTGATTTGCATGTGAATGGGATGTGGATATGACACAATTGATCAGAGGATGATCATCGCAAGACCCCAGCCCAATGGACACCTGGATAGGTCTACTCTGAGTTTGTCGTTAAGTCAAGTCCACTCAAGGCTGCGTGGGAAAGCCACGTTCACACCAGCTTGAGTCTTGCTTTGAGACGACTGGGAAAATAATCGGAGACACCTCCACACTAGTATGATTATGCCTTTGAGTTGACGTTCACACTAGTGTGTGCCTTTGAGTTGACCCGTTTACTCTAGTACAACTATTGTTTAGAGTCGGTTCATATGTCACTTGGAGGTGACCCGTCCACTCTAGCATGATGCGACGCTGCTTCAAGTGGTTGGAACTTGGTCACACCAGCGCCCGCGGCTGCCGCCGCCTTGACGACCTCTTCCGTCTCCGTTTCGGGCCCGCGTCGGACCTCCCGGACTGGCACAGCCTAGAACGTCGTCGTGTGCCGGTCATTGATATGGATATAGATCAGATTAGATTTGCTTTGTATGACATGTATGCTGATGACTCTAGTATGATTGGACCTAATTACCTTGTGTTGTCTACTGTGTGTAGTCTAATCTCCCCTGTTGTGTGAGGTGTAGGATCTCCTGCCTTGTTTAGCCTTGGCTCCACCCTCGTACCTCCTCCGGCTTACGCTACCGCTGCTCTCTCTTCACGTTGGACTCTGGTGCATCCACCTGCTTCTTTCGTGACCACACTACGCTCACGCCAATTGCCGCCCCTGCAGCTGTCGCTCTTGCTGACCACTCCTCAAGTCTGGTAGTTGCACGTAGCTCCACCACCCTTCCCTATCCGGCAGTCCCCTTGGGCTCCCTTACAGGCCTGCTTATCCCCTCGTTCTCCAGGAACCTTATTGGTGTCGGCTATCTTCAGGACCTCAGTGTCACCACTATGTTTCCTGGTCACGAGCGGTACGCAATCTGTTCTGTGGCCACCACTGGTGCCCCCCTCACCACGTTCCCCCGGGACCCGGTGTCAGGTCTGTTCACGTTGGACACCTCGTTCCCCCCGGGGGGAGCGTCCTCTCAGGTGGAGGAACCTATTCAGGTCATTGCGGCTTGCTCATATCGGTTGCTAACTAACCCGTAGCTTCTGTGGCACCACCGCCTAGGGTCACCCCGCACTCCTGCATCTGCGTCACATGCCACAGTACGGTCTTGTCTTAGATCTCCCTGCGTCCCTCCTTACCCTCCCTGCCTCACCCATGCCTCCCTTGCACGCCTTGCGTCGAGGGCCGGCTGCACTGTGCTCCTCACTCTTTCTCATTTCCCCACACCACTGCGCCACTCCATACCCTGCACCTGGACGTCTGGGGCCCAGCCCCTGTCCCTGGGCCGCGTCGCGAGTGCTACTTTCTAGTGCTCGTAGTCGACTACACGCGCTACACCACAGAATTTCCCCTGGAGTGGAAGGCCGACGTGCCTGACGTTCTTATCCCGTGGCTTGTAGCTGCGCGTGTCCATCGCGCCCTGCCAGTGCTTTGTCTCCACTTTGACCGTGGTGGTGAGTTCGCCTCCGGTCGGCTTGGCTAGTCAGGGGGGTACTATTGTGGCTAGTCCCGGCGGTCTTGGGGGTGGCACAGGTGTTGGAGAGGTTTATAGTTCTGAGGTGCTTGTCCTAGTGGTGCTGTCGTGGAGAGTCCCGGGGGTAGCCGTGGTAAGGCTGGAGCAATAGCAGCAGCAGCCGCAGCAGACGCCACAAGTGTCCGTTCTTCGTCGCCTCCTTGGCCTTCCCTCCCCCGACCAGCCGCCCGCGCCTCCCATGGCGCCACCTCCTACACCTGTCTACGGCCCTGTGTTTCCTCCGCCGGACTCGTCCCCCACCCGGTTCCCCCCTCGTTCTCCTCTTGTGTGTCCTCTTGTGTCTCCTCCTGTGTCTGCTGACCCGACGCCTCCCTCCAACTTCTGGTCTCGCTGTCCCTAACGTGCTCGTCCTGTCTCCCCGGTTCAATGTTCTCACCCTATGTTGTTCCGCTCTTACGCGTCTCATGCT
This sequence comes from Closterium sp. NIES-67, assembly GCA_027943415.1. Classification (NCBI taxonomy): domain Eukaryota; kingdom Viridiplantae; phylum Streptophyta; class Zygnematophyceae; order Desmidiales; family Closteriaceae; genus Closterium; species Closterium sp. NIES-67. The sequence continues at coordinate 115,620 of BQMB01000279.1, forward strand.
CCTCTTCTCCCGTCGCCTCCTCAGTCGTTCCTTGTTGTCACTCCGCCTCCTCCCTCTGACATTCTCTATACTGCTAGTCCTCTTGCTCCTCTGGTCCTCACCTCTCTGGTTACCGACTCGTCCATTCCTGTCTCCAGTCTTGACGCTCTTGTCGCCGCCGTCACTGGCTTCGCCTCTACCCAACGCCTTGACTTCGCTACTGCTCTGGTCTCTGACCCTGCCCGTCATCCATCCATCGGGGGTGCACCTGCCCTTGGCAGTGACGTCCTAGAGGACAGGCAGTACGAGCTAGCTTTCCTGTCCGAGGTCTCTCCTCATCTCTGCTCCATACTGCTAGTCCCTAAATGTGATCCAGACACCCTTGACATCCCGACCCCTCGCACCTACGCTGAGGCGACCTTGGGACACTGGGCCTCTTAGTGGATAGCTGCATGGACGTGGAGATGGCATCTTGGAGATCCACCGGCACCTACATTGACGCAGTTCCCCCACCTCAGGTGAACGTAATCGATGGCCGGTGGCTCTTCAAGGTGAAGCGCCTTCTTAGAGAGCCGCCTGTGTTTAAGGCGCGCTACGTGTTGTGTGATGTCATCATATGCTATCACATTCTGTCTGCCTCCCATCCCATGTTTTTTCAACTTGCATGTGTGGTTTGAATGTGCAAGCATTTGTGTGTGGTGTGTTCTGGAGTTTGGGAATGTGTTTTGTGTTATTCTGTCTGAGCAGGTATTTGTGATAATAGATCTTGAGAAGATCTTTCCGACGCAACAAGAATCGCTTCAATCGGAGCAAGAACGCGAAAGCTATGAAGACACAAAGTTCAATCGGAGCAAGGGGGTTGGAGAGGCCGAGGCCGTGGGAGGAGCTTTGGCAGAGGTAGAGGCCGAGGTGACTATAATGAGGGGCATGGGAGCTCTAGTGGCAGGGGGAGTACCAGAATGGAGGGCACCTGCTGGTACTGCAAGAAGATAGGGCATCCTTGGTTCAAGTGCTTCAGCAGGCGGAGGGATGGGCACCTCCAGGCATGAAGCCACCCAGTGGTGAACGCGCACAAGGTGGCGCTGTGCAAGGCTCAGGTGCACAAGGTGAAGGTGCACAAGGTAATGCCTATCCTGGTTTGTTTCTTATGGTTGAGGATGTGCATGGGCATGAGGGTGATGTGGGATTTGTGGGAAAGGTTGTGATGCACCCTCTCACGCACTGGGTGATTGATTCGGGTTGCACCAGTCACATGACCCCACGGGCAGATTTGCTTGATGAGGTAAAACCCCCTGGGAAGATTAAGTATGTGGCAGCAGCGTCAGGTGCTTTGCTCCCCGTGATTGGTGTTGGGAATGCCAAGGTTAAGGGAGCTAATGGGGAGCTTGTGGGGCTTGGGAATGTTCTGCTGGTTAAAGGCTTGTCTGCTAACCTTCTCTCTGTGCGGCGGCTGCAGAAGAGTAAGGCCGAAGTGACCTTTGGACCAACCAGCTGCCGTGCTAAGCTTGGGAAGAAGGTGCTGTGGAGTCTGGAAGAGGAGACCAGCTGCATCAAGGACCTGTGGCAGCTGCCCATCATCCCTTGGAATGGGAAGACTCCAACAGCAGCAACGGCAGCAGTGGCAAAGGCAACAGCAGGAGGAGATGCAACTGCACCAACTGATGGGGTGCTGGAAGCAGTCAAGAAAGTGCAGAAGCAGCAGACACATGGTGAGGTGCTTGCTGGTGTGGATGCGAGTGCGGCATGGGCTAAGGCTTCATCAAGGAGTGGAGAGGCCGATTGGGAGACATGGCATGAGAGGTTGTGTCATGTGAACTTCCCTATGCTGCAGAAGTTGGTGAAGAATGGGAGCCTGAAGGGCTTGGAGGTGAAAGGGGAAGTGAAGGAGATTGGGAGCTGCCCTACATGCTTGGAGACCAAGTTCTCCAAGTTCCCCTTCAACAGTGCAACTGGACCATCCAAGACCCCACTTGCACTTGTGCACATGGATGTGGTGGGGCCCACAAGAGCCCCTTCCCTCTCAGGCAGCCGCTATTTCTTGACAATTGTGGATGACCACACTTGGGCAGTGTGGGTTTACCCTTTGAAGAGCAAGGGGGAGGTGGCAGCGGCTGTCCTTAAGGAGTGGATGCCGAGAGCTCAGAGGGAATGCGGACACAAGGTGAAGGTGATCCGTAGTGACAATGGTGGGGAGTTCATTGGAGCTGATTTTGAGGGGGAGTTGAAGAGGAAGGGGATCCAGCATCAACTGACAGTGCCCTACAACCCACAGCAGAATGGCGTGGCTGAGAGGTTCAACAGGACCCTGCAGGAGGGGGCACGCACTCTCCTTGGGCGTGCAGGGCTGCCTGATCCGTTTTGGGTGTCTGCACTGAGGCAGGTCGCCCTTGTGAAGAACAGGGTGCTGGCTACAGTTGGAGATAAGGAGTGGATCCCATACGTCAAGTGGTATGGGAGTGCTCCAGCTGTGAACATGCTGAGGGCATTTGGGTGCATGGTGGTGTTTCATGTGCCTAAGGAGAAAAGGGGGAAGTTGGAGGCTTCTGGAAGATGGGGTGTGCACTTGGGGATTGCAAAGGATCACAAGGGGTGGCTGCTATGGGACTTGACCACCCAGAAGTTGACAGTGTCAAGGGATGTGAAGTTTCTTGAGTCCCTGTACTACAAGGAATGGAAGCAGCAGCAACAGAAGCTTCCATCTACACCGCTCATTGTGGAGGCAGATGAGGTGCAGCAGCCTTCAAGACAGGTGGAGGTTGCAGTGTCAGAGGAGGAGATGTCTGGGGTGACTGAGGAAGGGGGAGCAGCTGAAGTAGAGCAGCAGCAGCAGCAGCAGCATGAGTCTCCACCTCGAGTTCCACACCCGCCTGAGCGTCCTAGGAGGGATGTGCGCCCTCCAGTGAGGCTGACCTATGGGGGAAGAGGCAAGCCGAATGTGGTGCAGGCTGGGAGTGTGGTTGAGCAGATTGAGGAAGATGAGATCGCTCACTGCTACTGGGCACCAATCCCTGAGCCCAAGACTCGAGAAGAGGCCTTGAATGGACCAAATGGGGAGAAGTGGAAGGCGAGTGAGGATGAGGAGTTCGGGTCCCTAATTGAGAACGAGACATGGGACCTGTGTGACTTGCCTCCTGGAAAGAAGGCAATCACTTCCAAGATGATCTACAGGCACAAGTATGGACCTGAAGGGGAGCTGACCCGCTACAAGTCTAGGCTTGTGGCACGGGGGTTTCAGCAGACAAAGGGGAAGGACTATGATGAGGTGTTTGCTCCTGTGGGGAAAGGAACAACACTGAGGGTGCTGTTGGCGATAGCTGCACTCCTGGGATGGAAGATTCGGCAGATGGATATTGTGACTGCCTTTCTGAATGGGATCATTATGGAGGAGGTGTACATGAAGCAGCCAGAGGGGCTGGATGACGGGAGCGGCAGGGTCTGCAGGCTGAAGAAGGCCATCTATGGCCTTAAGCAGGCGCCTCGTGCATGGTATCACAAGTTGGAGGAGGCGCTGTTGGCTGGGGGTTTCAAGAAGAGTGAGTGTGACCCCAGCCTGTTCCTGCTGCAGGAGAAGGATGAAATCCTCATGCTCTTGGTGTATGTGGATGATATCCTTCTCTTTTCTGCATCCACTGCTTTGCTGGACAGCGCAGAGCAGATGCTGGAGATGCAGTTCAAGTGCTCCAAGATGGGTGAGGTGAAGTACTACTTGGGGATGCACGTGGAGAGAGATGTGGAAAAGGGTGTGCTGAGGTTGCACCAGAGGAAGTACTGTGAGGGGCTGGCTGAGAAGTATGGGCTGCAAGATGGGGGAAAGCCAGCAACACCACTACCTTCGGGTTTCACTGTGGAGCCATGTGCTGATGAGGAGGTAGTGGGTGATAGTGACAGGAAGCTGTTTCATTCGATGGTTGGGTCGCTGAATTATGCTGCAAATCATACACGGCCTGACATTGCATTTGCTACATCACGTTGGCTAGTGTGGTCTCACGCCCTAGTCATGAGCAGCTGGAAGCGGCCAAGAGGTTGGTCCGCTATGTGAGTGCTACGGCATCAGTGGGATTGGAGTACAGTGGAGTGAGGCAGCGGTTGCAGAGAGGTGCTGCAGATGTGAAGAGTGGAGAGATGCTCTTGAGTTGCTATACTGACGCTAGCTTCAACTCAGTGAAAGCGGATGGCACCAGCATTGGGGGTTATGTGTGCTTGCTAGGAGGTGGTGCTGTGAGCTGGCGCAGCAAGAAGCAAATGAGGTGGGATTGTCTTCATGTGAGACTGAGTACATGGCCTTACACCATGGGGCCAAGGAAGTAGTGTGGCTAAGGCGTTTGTTGGAGGAGTTGGGAGTTGGTCAGGAGAAGCCGACAGTTGTGTTTTGTGACAATGAGTCCGCTGTGAAGCTCGCCAAGAATGCTTGTCTGCATGGGCTGACAAAACACATAAGGCCTAAGTGGCATTGGGTGAGGAGACTCCTTGATAAGGAGGTGCGGCTGGAGATAGTGAAGACCCATCAGCAGGCAGCAGATATTTTCACTAAGCGTCTGGCGGAGGCGGATCATTGGAAGGGCATGAAGCTTGCTGGGATGAGTGTGCATTGAGTATGCATGCTTGAGATGTGGTATGGTCGATGATGGTTGGCAGCCAGAGGGGGAGATTGTTGTGTGATGTCATCATATGCTATCACATTCTGTCTGCCTCCCATCCCATGTTTTTTCAACTTGCATGTGTGGTTTGAACTGTGCAAGAATTTGTGTGTGGTGTGTTCTGGAGTTTGGGAATGTGTTTTGTGTTATTTTGTTTGAGCAGGTTTTTGTGATGATAGATCTTGAGAAGATCTTTCCGACGCAACGAGAATCCCTTCAATCGGAGCAAGAACGCGAAAGCTATGAAGATTCAAAGTTCATGAGCTTGCGTTACAATTGCGGCGGTTACAAAGTGAAGTTGTGGGGTGACTCTATATGGAGTTGGGACCTTTGGGGTTGGGGAAATTTGTCACTCTACTGTAACAGCTGCAAATTGGTTGGGAACAACCAAGCTAGGTTGGCAAGGGTGGCCAACTTGGATGGATTGGTTGGGAAGGGACAAAGGTCAAAGTTGAGGTTCCTATAGGGAGGGAATCTTTGTGCTTATGGGGTTTCCTTGGTTGGGGACTCTCTTGGGACCTTCCCTCTCGTCCCTCTCTTTCTATCCCAACCTTTCTCTTGCTCCTCAAATTCCTTGTGAGATTCTTGAACTTTGATTGAACTCTTGAGATTGAGTTAAGTTCTCCTCCTACAGCTTACCCCCTAGTGCGTCGAAAGCCATAGCGTCGCGAATACTTCATCAATCAACGTGATTCAAATTGGGAACGGTAGCTGAGATCAAGAGCTACAACATATCCAAGTTTCGCGACATTCCAACGGCTAGTGTTTTGTCGACGTCGTTTCTTGTGAAGACGACTTTTCTGTCCAGAATTTCGGATTTATATTTTGAGTAATTCTAGCTCCTAAGTTCACCTAGACTCTGTCCTTAATCCTAACACATACTGGACTTTGTCCTTGACAGTGGAGCCATAGAGTCAATCCTTCGTGATGCAGATACCCTTCACCCTCTCTCCGCTCCCACCTACCTCCTTGGTGCCGATTCCAGCTTCTCTATTCCCTGTCGCCACACCTCTACCCTCCCCTGTCCCCTCTTCCCCTCAGGTACCGTCACTGGTTTACACATCCCCTCCCTCCGAACTAGCCATCTCTCCCAGTGCTCCCTGCAGCAGGCCGGTATTACCACCGTCTTCCCATGTCGCGCTGATCACTGCCTCTTATACCATCCCACAGGTCGCCTCCTCTCCCGTATTCCCTTTTGTCCTCGCTCCCGCCTATAAACCCTTTGGGTTCCTCGCCTTCCCTCTGTCTTGGCAGTCTCTCGCTCCCCCCCCCCCCCCCCCCCCCCCCCCCCCCTCACATCCCCCCCCATCCTCTCCCTCCTTCTAACCCAACCAATTCCCCCCTCCCCCCTGACCCAACCTGCTCCTGTCGATCCCTCTCCCACCCCACTGTCCTTCACCACCACAGGCTTGGTCACCCCAAATTTGCCACCCTCCGCTCGACCGTCTCCTCAGGTCTCTTTCGAGGTCTTCCCCTCACCCTCCCTCCCCTCCCTCCCTCCCTTGCCCCTCCTTGCTCCGTCTGTGTCCAAAGTAAGCTTAAGCAGCTGCCGCATCGGAGTTCCCCCTCCGTTGCCGTTCAGCCGCTTGAACTTGTTCACATGGACCTCTGGGGCCCCAACCCCTCCCCTTCCCGACGGGGCCATTAGTACATGCTTGTTCTGGTCGATGATCACAACCGATATTCTTCCGTCTCCCTTCTTTGCTCGAAGGGTGCGATCATCGCCTGGCTCAAGTAGGCAAGTACCCACTTTGGCGGCCCTGTGCGACGCCTTCACTCTGATGGCAGTGGCGAATTCCTTAACCGCTAGGTAGCCTCGTACTGTGAGCTTCATGCCATTCGCCAGACACACACCCTCCCCCACTCCCCCCAGCAGAATGGTGTGGCCGAGAGCCGTGTTCGGGATATCACCAAGATTGCTCGGTGTCTCCTTGTTCATGCCTCTTACCCCCCTTCTATGTGGTGCTATGCCCTCCTTCACACCATTCTCCTTACTAACCTGTACCCCCACCCCATCCTTCCCTCCACCACTCCCACCGAGCTCTGGACGTCTGCAAAGCTGGACGTCTCCTCCCTCCGTGTGTGGGGCTCCAGGGCGTATGTCCTCATTCACCCTGCAGACCGCCCTTGCACCATGGGAAAGCTCGCCTTTCGTACCCTCCCCAGCATCTTCCTTGGTCATAACCCCTCCTCCCCGGACTACCTCTTCCTTCACCCCCCCTCAGGTTGTTTCCTCCGCAATCGGGATGTGGTCTTTGATGAGTCCACACCCTACTATTCCACTCCTCCCCCCACTGAACCTCTTACCCCTGCTCCCAGGCCCCACCCCCTCTTCTCCCCCCCCCTCCCATCCTCCCCCCTGCTCCACCTCCGCCACTCCCCACTGCCTCGGTCCCCAGCCCTCCCCCCTCCTCTGGTGACATATTTGACCCTGACCCTCTATTCCCCCCGCCTCCCCGTCCCACTCCTCCCCTTCTGCCCCCTCCCGTCCTCCCCCCTCCCCCCTTGCACCCCACCCGCTACATCCTCACTCGGTATCCCCACACTAGGTCACGTGACGCAGTCCTAGGTGCCCCGCCTCCTGTTACCCTCTCTTCCTCTACCTTGCCTCCTCTCTCCCCTCTCATGGACCTCCTCTTTCAAGCTGTCTTACAACAAAACAATAGCCCAACCCTGCCGTTGAGCTCCAGTACAACAGTCCCAGCAGCAGTAGTAGCAGGAGTTGCAGCAGCAGACCTACCCACCGCAGCAGCACCAGCAGCAGCAGCCATCACTCCTTCCTCACCTTCACCCGCCGCAGCAGTAGCGGCAGCAGCAGATGTAGCAGTAGCAGCCGCCTCAACAGCAGCAGCGGCAGACGCATCTGCAGTAGCAGCAACAACATTTCTTCCGTTCATTTTCCACTCCTTCCTCCTTGAGGACTCCCATGAGGAATTCCTCAACCTCCACTTGCATGATCCAGCCCTCCTACCTATCTCCCCTGACCTCAGCGGCACACTAGTCTTCGCCTTCTCCTCCGCCCCCACCATCTTCGTACGAGGAGGCCATGGCATGCCGTGACGCCCACCTCTGACTCGCGGCCATCCTCAAGGAGTTGGAGGCGGTTATTGCCAACTCATCCTTTGTGGTTGTACCCCGGCCTCCCTCTACCACGAACGTGGTAAAGGGGAAGTGGGTGTTTTGGGTGAAGCAGCTGCCTGGCGAGCCGCCGGTCTACAAGGCCCTCTATGTCGCCAAGGGCTTCACCCAGCGCTACGTTGTCAACTTCTTCGACACCTTCTCTCCCACCGCCAAGCTCGCTACCATCCGCGCAGTGCTCGACCTCGCAGCTCGCCTCAATATGGAGATTCACTCCATGGACGTCTCCAACGCCTTCGTCCAAGGCGTCTTGCGCGAGCTCATTTACGTGGAGCGTCCTGCAGGCTTCCACCTCCCCTTTCCTTCCGACTCTGTCTGGTAGCTGCGCTGGCCAGTCTACGGGCTCAAGCAGGCACCAGGGGAGTGGCATGCCAAGCTTGCTGCCACCCTCACTGAGCTGGGATTCAGCACCTCCCGCGCTGAACCCAGCCTCTTTCTTCGCACCTCCCCCTCCCCCTTCTACATCCTCGTCTATGTCGACGATATGATCCTCATCACTGCCGACTCCGCCGAGCTCGAGCACATCAAGCATGAACTTGGCAGCCGGCTCAAGTGTAAGCATCTGGGGGAGCTGAGGCACTATCTTGGCATGGAGATTAATCGCGACCATGCAATTCGCACCATCTCCCTCTCTCAGGGCCACTACCTGTAGCAAGTCCTGGAGCAGTTCAACATGGCTCGAGGAAGCCCTCAGGTCACCCCTCTTCCTGTTGGGCACCACCTCACTACCCTCACCTCCCCCTTCTCCTCCTCTCACCCCTACGCTGAGCTCATCGGCTCTCTCATGTATGCCATGGTCTCCACCCGCCTTGACCTGGCATACCCCATCAGCGTATTGGCCCGCTTCGTTGGGACTGGCAAGCATGATGCCGTCCACTGGCAAGCGGCCAAGCGTGTCCTGTGCTACCTTCGGGGGACCAAGGACTACGTCCTTACCTTTTGGAGGCCCCTTCCCTCCCCTCCTCACTGGCTACTCTAATTCATCCTGGGCTGACTCTAGGCCTGACCGCCACTCCTCTCAGGGCTATGGCTTCTCCCTTGGTAGCGACCTCATCCGCTGGCGCTCCACCTGCTCCTCCTCCATTGCCCTCTCCTTGTGCGAAGCGGAGCTATATGCCGCTACCATGGCTGTGCAGGAGGCTCACTGGCTCACATTCCTTCTTGAGGAGCTCGGTGCCCCACAGCGCTGTCCCACCATCTGGTGCGACAACGCCAGCACCATCCACCTCATGAAGGATGCTGTGTTCCACGGGCGCTCCAAGCACATTAAGCTTCGTCACTACTTCATTCGCGAGCTCGTGCAGGGTGGCCACCTCCAGCTAGGCAAGATTGACTCTGCCGCCAATCTTGCCGACATCTTCACCAAAGCCCTCCCCCACGCCGCCCACTCCTCCCTCCTTCGCCTTCTTGGCCTTGCTCCCCCTGTTCCCTCGTCCGCCTCTTGATTCAAGGCATCTAGTCTTATGCATGTCGGGGGGTTGTGTTGTAATATATATATATATATATACAACATGCATGCCTAGATTAGGAGGTGTAGTCATTATCTTTATTGGGGGGTTGTTGGTTGGATTGACCAACCCCACATTTGGGTTGGTCAAGATTGGATTTGATCCTAGAGATTTGGTTGGCACTATTCCAAACAAATGGTCCTAAGAACGAACCAATCACCAAGCACCACACTTTGTGGTTGCTTGCCTTCCAAGCAACCTCTCCCATTGGTCCACATTGTGGCCAATCGGAGAGCACCACACTTTGTGGTTGTTTGCCCTCCAAGCAACCTCTCCTATTGGTCCACATTATGGCCAATAGGAGAGCCTCCCTTCCAACTCTTCCTTGCTCCTTGTTTGTACAATAGAGCATCTTGGCTCCTTACCCATTTGACTCTTTTCTCCTCAAGGCTAGTTCGTTCACAGCGCACTAGGCGCCAGCGCGCTAGGCGCCAGCGCGCTAGGCGCCAGTGCGCTAGGCGCAAGCGCGCTAGGAGCCAGCGCCTTAGGCGCCAGCACGCTGGGCGCCAACGCGCTATGCTCCAGCGCGCTAGATGCCAGAGTGCCTAGCAGCTAGCGTGCTAGGCGCCAGCACACTAGGCGCCAAGGCGCCTAGCAGCCAGCACGCTAGGCACCAGCGCACTAGCACTAGCGGCGTTAGCGCGCTAGGCGCCAGCGTGCTAGGCACCAGCGCGCATGGCGCCAGCACGCTGAGCGCCAGCACGAATGCGGCTGGCTGCTAGGCGCCCTTTGTTAGGGTTTGCAATTGCCCCTTTGTTCTTGCTCACTTGTGCCTTGGTGCTTCTCTTCCCTACTCATCGTTCGTACCTCTCTTCCTAGTTCTTTTTGCTCCCCTAATCAGATCCTCGCTTTAAATAACATACGTTCTAGCGAGGCTGCTATTACTAAGTGCGAATATATTTTCCCTTTGGTTTACTTAGAACAAACTTCAACAAAATTAATAACATAACAAAATGAGCGTAAATGAAACAAACATAATGATAATTAGTAGTATTGTTTTGTCATTCGACACAAATAAAGCATGACCTTACGTTGGTGGAAAATAACGCTATAATTTCACAAGCTCAACAAAAGAAAGAAAAATATTAGGCGTACCCAAATGAGACGATTGAGACGAACGTAATATCAATAAAATTAAAATGATTGAGAATGTTGTAGTCACAAATAATGTGTTTTAATAATGGTACACTTGAAATGATATTCTCATTTCAACACTAACATTTTGTAATCTTACATTTGATATTTCCATTTTATGACAGCTCCGCAACCCTAAGTCGATTTAGTCGCCTCTTGCTTTTTATTCCGTCTGCAAAATCAGACTGGGTGTAGTGTTTCATATGAAGCATCAGACAACCCGTATGTTTTCGTCTTGAACCGACAAGTTTCCCAACTAGGCTAGTTGGCAACAGGTCTACAGGTGGCGGTCCCAAACTCCAAGAACATGTAATCATGACTTCGCTTGAAACTCCCCTGTGCTGTCACACAATACAGCTTGGTGGCACGATGACACGTCACATCCTGCCACTCGGTGCCCTTTTTGTGTGCTGTCGGCGCACCAGTCAGGCTGTATATGGGCACTGTTACAGTGTTATAAGAGACTAATGTACCATCCTTAGAACCTCCTCCTACAGTCTAGGATGCTTAGGAACCTAATTGGGCATGACCTATTCTTAAAAGACACATCCAATGGAAGAAGTGAGTTCCAACCAAGTCACAACCAGACCTAAAGGTGCAGGGAGTTTACCCTTTAGAGGCATTCCCAACCCATCCAACCAAAGTACTCTACACTACCCACTCTGTAATCTAGCTTCTACATCTATGTTTATTGGAGCAACCTACTCCCATAAATCCAACACCCCCCCTTGCTCTAATAAGCATCAAACCCCATCTCCATTCACAAGATAACACATCCTGCAAGGGATGCCTTGGCCACTTTGGTCTTCGCCCTCATGCCGATGAGCTCAAGGTCTGCATTTAGCTTCAAGCTTGGAAGGGCTTTGGTGAGCATATCGGCATCTTGGAGGTGAGGTGCCTCTCGGCGTCATCCTCCGCGATCGACGCACCGAAGAGCGGCAGAAGAGTGTCGCACAAGACACGACCGCAGAGGAGCCATCTTCCTCTGCCGGAGAGCAATCTGCCGAAGAATGGCATGCAGAGGTGCAACCCCTGCGGTGATCGACACGCTCTAACAAAGGTGTTCCGCCGGTTCGTTATCGTGCAGCATTGACGACATTCTCGATGAACGCCCTCGATGGCAGAGACGAAGATGTCATCCTAGCGGAGCTGGACTCTGCAGAAGAGCGTGTGGCAGATCCAGAAAGTCGTTTGGACATTTCGAAGATGCCTGTCCCAGTCGCTCTGAAGAGTTGGAAGGGCCCTGCAGTTAAGGCAGCGATGGACAAGGAGATGCAAAATCTGTGGGATCAAGAAACTTGGGACTTGGTTTTTCCGCCGCCTCGCGTCAATGTGATGGGAAATCGATGGGTTTTCGCCTACCAATTATCTCTTTGATGATACGGTAGAGCGAGAGAAAGGACGTCTCGTCGTACAAGGGTTTACACAGCTGCCCAATCTCGACTACGACTTGGACGTATGCTCCATTTGGCAGCTACGTAACTGCTCTTCTGCAGATACTCATTGCTGCGGCATTTGACTGGGATCTGATGCAGCTCGACATGATGAACACTTTTCTTAATGCATCCATCGATCGTCCTCTCTACATGAAGCAGCCGAAGTGGTATGATGACGGCAGTGGCAGACTTTGTCTGCTGAAGAAGAGTCTCTACAGACTCAAGCAGAGTCCAAAGTTGTGGTACGAAGAACTTGACAGCGTTCTGCAGAGTGGAGGCTGATCGAAGAGTCAGGTCGACGAAGCCTTCTCCTTCCACGTAAATGAGCATGGTGACAAGTGCTACTAGCTCGTCTATGTCGACGATCTGTTGGCTGCAAGTCGGAGCAAGGCGCATTTGGCAGAGTTGAATACTTTGCTTGAAAATGCATTCAAGCTTTGAGAGATCACCCCTGTGCAAAAGTACTTGGGATTGGAGCTGATCAGGGACAGAGCTGCTTTGAAGATCTGGCTCCACCAGAGAGGCTACGTCGACAAGTTGCAGAGGCGTTTTCTCTCAGAGGGGCCTCCTCGACGAAGCCCGAAAACGCCGATTTTTGTCGATGCATTCAAGGAGCTGACGCTCAACGATGCAGAGTTGCAGGGGCGTATAGAAGAAGAGTATCGCCAGAGAGTGGGATCTCTACAGTTTGCCGCCTGCATGACACGTCCGGACATCGCTTTCTCCTGCAGCAAGCTCGCGTCTGGGCAGACTGCTCGAAGTAATCAGCACTAGAAGGAGCTCGATCGTTGCATTGCGTATCTCGTTGGGTTTCACGATGTGGCTCTCGAGCTCGGCGGAGAAGCCACAGATCTGCGCCTCGCCGGATTTGCAGATGCTGATGATGTTGGCGACAAGCAGAATTGCGGCAGCACAAGCGGCTACATTTTCACACTCGGCAGAGCTGCGATTTCGTGGGCAGGAGGATCAAGTGTGTCACCCTCTCATCTACGGAATCTAAGTACATCTCTGCTGTGGAGGCTGGCAAAGAAGCTCGCAAGCTGCGCTTTTTGCTGGCAGAGTATGGGCTCCTCGACGAGGATGAGCCCACGATGCTCTATGTCGACAATCAATCTGCCATTGCTGTATCGGAAGGGATGGGGCTTAAGGGGAGCCTAAGTGAGGGTCTCAAAACCCCCGAACTCAAAAACTTAGGTCTTGAGAGGGGGGTTGGGCAAAATTCGTGAGAGTCACGAAACGCAGCAAAGATAGCGGGTTGGACGCGAGGGGCAATGAAGGTCTCGCGAACAAATCCCCACCTCGCCAGGCATGAGCAGTGTCGCCAGCCCTCACGTGAGACGAATTGGAACTATGCGACGATTCGCCTAGCTCACGCCAGCACATCCCACGCCAGAAAGCTTTCTCAAGCTACTCAGTGAAACACACAATTCTGAAGGAAACTCTCTCCTTAGAGAACTATAGAGCTAGAGTAGCTCTATCTGCGTCAGGCACCTCTGCATCAGCTCCCTGTTGGGATAAATATAGCCGTAGGATATTTTCAGAAAACGAAGTCCTTGTAACAGAGTGCTTGATAGCACTGTGGAAGTCTTGATGAACCCTTGTACTGGTATGTGAGAACAAGTGATTGATTATAGCAAAGGGATACAAAGATATATAAAATAATATAGGAGCATACGAAGAGTCTAACTAATTATGCACTTCGAGGGGTACATTCTCAGAATAATGCAATGAACTAGAATGAGAGATACAGGGTGGTTTTAATCTGAGGGGTTGTACCCTCTATAAGAGACACGCAGCTCAAGGAGGCACTACTAGTCCAACCTCTGAGGCAAGGGTCCGAAGACCAGTAAGAAGAGTACAAACCGGACAAGAGCAAACCAGGGCGGCACTACTAGTCCGGCCACTAGAACAGAAGCCACAAGGCCAGTCAGGAGAATATATAAAAGGAATAGTACACAATCAAGGTGCTAACAAGTGACGAGCAACAGGTACTAGACCAAGCTGTACACAGTGTCGCTGATGATCTTTAGGCGCAAGCGCCTTCATAAAGATATAAGTTGTGTTGGCACCAGAGGCCAAGTGAACTACGCAGGCCTAGTGTCGCTGCTGTAGCTCGGGCAGGAGGAAGTACTGCAGCTGGATGTGCTTCGCTCTGCCCTCCAGTCTAGGCTCCTGGCACAGGAGGATCATGGCCCTATTGTTAGCGTACAGGACCTGGGCAGATCTAGGCCGATCACCTAAGTCTGTGAGTAAGAAAGTCAGCCAGAAGATCTCCTGTGCCGCCTTGGCACCAGCGTAGATCTCAGCCTCATAGCTAGACTGAGCAACAGACGACGAGCGGGTGGACCTCCAAGATATGGCGCCTCCACCAAGGCTAAAGCGGTAGCCCTGAGACGACCTGAGTGTCTAAGCATCGTCCGCCCACGAAGCGTCTGTGTGCCCAGTAAGGACCACAGGCCTGCGTCCTCCTAGCACTAGCCCCATGCCCAATGTACTTGCTAAATAACGCAAAACCCTCTTAGTGGCCGACCAGTGCTGTGGCCGGTGTCGTCCTGTCGCCACAAAGCAAGCCAGGATGCTGAGAGGGTATGCGAGATCTGGACGAGTGCAAGTCATCAAGTACATAAGGCAACCCACCAGCTCTGCGTAAGGACCACTAGGCTCTATCGCCACCTCAGGGACTGGAGCCGAGAGCATGTGATCTACTAACAGAGGTGTGGGTTGTGCAGAGGAGAACTGAAGACCGAACCTCTGAAGGACCTGGCGCACCAAGTGTGACTGTGTGAGAGTGATGGTGCACGCTGCTCTGTCCCTGGAGATCTGCAGGCCAAGGTAGTGGCGCAGCTCTTCTAATTCAGTGAAGGTGTGTCTCCTCAGCAGCTTAGCCTTCATGGAGGCCAGTGCGTCTCAGTCTGGCATAGCAAAGACCAGGTCGTCTACGTGAACGAGAATGTAGCACGGGGTCTGGCCAGAATGAACAAAGAGCAAAGGGCCTGTAGAGGATGGAAGGAACTGTAGGTCAGCTAACGTAGCACGCATCGTATCATGCCACCCATGGGGAGCCTACCGCAGGCCGTAAATCGGGCGCCGAAGGAGCCAATCGGTCCCAGGGGTGAAGGTGCCGCTGAAGCCTAGTGGATGGCGCAGGTAGACCTGCTCGTACAGACTGCATTGGAGAAACGCTGTGGAGAAGTCAAGGGAGTGTAGCTCATAGTCACGCTGTGCTGCTAAGTGTAGCAGGGCCCGAAGAGTAGTCATCTTCAAGGTTGGGGCGAAGGTCTAAAATAAGTCAACACCCTCGCATTGACTGAAGCCTCTAGATACGTAGTACGCCTTGAACATTGGCGGCTCTCCAAGAGGGTGCTTCACCTTGAAGAGCCACCGAACATCGACTACATTCACCCCAGATGGGGGAACTTCGTCGATGTAGGTGTCGGTGGATCTCCAAGATGCCATCTCCGCGTCCATGGCATCCATCCATTTTGAGGCCCAGGGTCCCGAGGTCGCCTCATCGTAAGTGGGAGGGGTCGGGATGTGAAGGGCGTTTGGGTCACCCTCAGGGACTAGCAGCATCGAGCAAAGATAGGGAGGGCCTCGGAAAGGAAGGCTAGCTCATACTGTCTGTCCCATAGGACGTCAGTGCCAAGGGCAGGTGCACCCCCGACAGACGGAGGACGGGCAGGGTCAGAGACCAGAGGTGTGGCGTAGTCAAGGCGGCGGGTAGAGGCAAAGTCAGCAACTACAGCGACAAGAGCGTCTAGACTGGAGACAGGAATGGACAGATCGGTAACAAGAGAGGCGAGAACGCGATGAACAAGCAAACTAGCGGAACGGAGGAAGACAGAGAGAGGAGGCGGAGCGACAACAAGTGACAACTGATGAGGCAACAGTAGAAGAGGAGCACGAGACACGTGAGAGCGGAGCAACATGGGGTGAGAGCGTTGGACAGGGGAAACAGGACGAGCACGAGAGACACGGTAAGACCACTGACAAGGGAGGAGACACAGGAGGGGAACGAGGGGGGAAACGAGCCGGGGACGAGTCCGGCGGAGGAAACACAGGGCCGTAGACAGGCGGGGGAGGTAGCGGCGGGGGAGGCGCAGGCGGGCGGTCAGGGGAGGGAAGACCCAGAAGGCAAAGGGCGGACACCGGCGGCGACTGCTGCTGCTGCTCCACGCCGTTGCCAGAACCTCCAGCCGCACCACGGCTACCTCCGGGATGCTCCACGATAGCACCCCCAGAACAAGAACCTTCTCTAGCACTGGGGTCATCCCCAGTAACGTCGGGACAAGCCACGACAGTACCCCCAGGACTAGCACCCCCAGAACTAGAACCCTCTCCAGCACCGGTGCCACCCCCAGGACCGCTGGGACAAGCCACGAGAGTGCCCCCAGGACTAGCACCCTCTTCAATGCCCGCACCCCAAGAGCTCGCGGACCCCTGCGGCGGCTGCGGCT
Source organism: Closterium sp. NIES-67 (assembly GCA_027943415.1). Classification (NCBI taxonomy): domain Eukaryota; kingdom Viridiplantae; phylum Streptophyta; class Zygnematophyceae; order Desmidiales; family Closteriaceae; genus Closterium; species Closterium sp. NIES-67. Next base: position 131,909 of record BQMB01000279.1, read on the forward strand.
GCGAGGCAGTGACGGCGGCTACTGCGGCGGCGACGACGGCGTCGGCTGTTGCGGCGGCAGAGGAGGAGACACCGGGGCGGAGACAGGTGGTAAAATCGGAGCCGCAGGGCCCCCGGAGTCAGCCAACTCCTCTACCGGGACAGCCGACAGGAGGGGAGTTACGTGAGACATACCAGACGGGGCAGGAGGGGAAGGAAGAGGAGCAGGGGCTACCGAGGGAGTGGGAACTAGAAACAGGGGTGGGGTAACCGGGAGACCTCTGTGGGGAAACCGAGTGTAGAAGGAGACAGACTCGTCAAAAGTGACATCACGAGAGTGAAATAAACGGTGAGACAGCGGGTGGTAAAAGTGCCAGTCAGACGCGTCTCGAGGGAAGCCAAGAAAGACACAAGGGACAGTACGGGCAGTGAGCTTGTTTGTGCCAGAGGCACGAACGTGAGAGAGGCAGCCCCAGTCGTGGAACGCAGACACATCACCAGGGGACCCGGTCCAGAGGAGGGTCGATGAAACCTGCGGCCGCTGGGAGTGTCGCCACAGGTTAAGCTGGTGAGCGGCGTAGCGCACGGAGAATGGCCGCAGAAAATGGGGTGCACTGGCATGCATCATGGAGGTACGAGCCACCTCCATGACCAAAGCGATGCGTCGCTCAGCGACACTATTCTGCTGCGGGGAGTCCGTAAGGGTGTACGACTGGGTGATGCTCTCCGCACGACAGAACTGGCCATGTCGACCGGAGGCAAACTCGCCGCCACAGTTATAGTGAAGCCGCAGCACAGGGAGGCCATGAAGGACTCGCGCAGCTACGACCCACGGGATAAGAATGTCTGGCACGTCGGCCTTCCGCTTCAGGGGAAACACCGTTGTGTAGCACGTGTAGTCATCGACAAGCACTAGAAAGTAGCACTCTCGACGCGGCCCAGGGACGGTGGCTAGGCCCCAGACGTCCAGGTGCAAGGTCTGGAGTGGCGCAGTGGTAGGACGAAGCGAGGAGGAGTGAGGAGCATGGCGCAGCCGGCCCTCGACGCATGGCATGCACGGCGGCGTAGGGGAGGGAGGGAGAGCAGGGAGCGATGCAAGGAGACCTAAGACAAGTCCGTGCTGGGACATGTGACGCGGACGCGGTAGTGCGGGGTGACCTAGGCGGTGGTGCCACAAAAGCGACGGGTGAGTGAGCGACCGACACAAGCAAGCCGCAGCGACCTGAGCAAGTGCCACCACCTGGGGAGACGCCCCGACCGGGGGGGACGCGATGTCAAGCGTAAACAGGCCAGACATCGGTTCCTGGGAGAAGGCGGTGAGAGGGGCACCAGTGGCGGCCTCGGTACAGACTGCATACCGCTCGTGTCCTTGGAACATAGTGGTGACGCCAAGGTCCTGAAGACAGCCGATACCAACTAGGTTCCTGGAGAATGAGGGGATGTGCAGGCCGGTAAGAGAGCCTGAGGGAACCGCTGGACAAGGAAGGTTGGTGGAGCTACGTGCAACTATTGGACTGGAAGAGGGGTCAGCAAGCGCGATAGCTGCAGGTGCGGCAAGCGGCGTCAGCGCAGTGTGGTCGAGAAAGAAGTAGGCGGATGCACCATAGCCTAGCATAGGCTAAACATTGCAGGAGGTCCTACGTCTGACGCAGCAGGGGAGCCTAGACTACACACAGGGGGCACACCTACACTAGGCAACACAGGGTAATAAGGTCCAGTCACACTAGAGTCATCAGCATAAAGGGCATACAAAGCATAGTAAATCTGATCCATATCCATCTCAAATACCAGCATACGGCGACGTATGAGAATGGGCCAGTCGGGGAGGTCCGGCGTAGGACCGAAGCGGAGACGAAAGAGGTCGTTGAGGCGGCGATAGCAGCGTGCGGCGGTGTGACCTGTACGGCCACAGACAGTACCACAAAAGGGACCAGTTTAGAGCTGGTAATGGCAACTCAGAAGGCTGAAGCTGCCACCCAGCGCCGAGCTGCGAGGGCCGCCACCGCGGCCACCACCACCAGAGCCACCGGGCCACCTGGGCGGGAGGTGATTCAACGGCTGCTGCTACTGCTGCTGCTGCTCCTTGGGATGAGCCCTGGTCCCCTCATCGGTACAGCCGGCACTCGCACCACCTCCACCACCCCCGCCACCCCCACCACCCCTCCCTCCACCATGCCCCCCCTTGGGGCGGCGGCCCTTACCCTGGTGAGACTGCACTGAGGCCGCCGCAGCGGCGGACTTAGCAGCAGGGGTTGTTTATGCGACAGCGGCAGAAATGTCAGAGTAAGTGCACTAGGAGGCAGCACAGCCCTGGAAGATAGGGACTGCCGCAGTATCGCTAGACTGAGCGATAGTGCGCTGGCGGATCTTTATCGCGGACAGGGTGGTGACAAAGGCAGTAAGGGTGAGGTCACCTGGGTGCTGACTTAGGAAGTGGTCGCGGGCAATGGCAAGGCGGTCAGGAATGTGCATGGCAATGAGGTACAGGGTAGCACAAAGGGGAGGAGGGAATGCAGCTAGCTGGTCCTCAAGGGCGCGTAGATGAGTGGCAAGATCAGCGACAGTGGGGAAGAGCGCAAGATCGGGGAACAGCATGGGTTGGATATGATGGCCGGCAGAGGCGGAGGAAGGAGTAGAATAGTGCACAATGACCGTAAAGTGGGGACACTCGGACAGGGGGAGGGCGTGATTGATAGCAAGCTGCGCTACGGCATCGCGCGACTCCAAGACAGCACGGGCAAGCTCAGCAGCGACAACGGCCTCACGCTCAGCAGACGTGGGGGAGTTAGAGAGGGGAGCAGGCGCGTTAGGGCAGGGGAGCTTATCATCGACATGGACGGCCAGGGAATAGCTGTCCTGGCACTGACCCATCAGCTGACGACGAAGGTCGACGAGCCACGCCTCAAAGTCAACCGCCCGACCCTTCGCGTCAAGGCGGAGCACAGCGTCCACCATCACCACGGCTACGGCACCACGGCGACAAGGCGACACGGCGACAAGGCGACACGGCGACACAGCGCCCCATGGCATGGTGAGCAGGGACAGCGCGGCTTGGCAAGCAGAGTTTGGCGGCGGGGCCGTGGCGCGCAGGGGCGCTAGGAGCTGGGGCCGGCGGTAGCTGGGGCCGGCGCGAACTGGGGCCAGCTCAAACTGGGGCCGGCAGGAGCTGGGGCCGGCGCGAACTGAGGTCAGCTAGCGAGCGTGGGCCAGCGAGCGAGCACCGGCTAGCTGGGGTCGGCGAACGGGGGCCGGCGAGATAGAGCCGACGACCGAGGGTCGGCGAGCTAGGGCCTGTGAGCAAGGGCCGGCAAGTGAGCTAGGGCCGGCAAGCCAGGGCCAGCAAGCCAGCTAGGGTCGGCGAGCGAGCTAGGGCCGGCGAGCTAGGGCCAGCAAGCGAGCTAGAGCCGGCGAGTGGGGGGCCAGCGCGTGGCGAGCGAAGGGCCAACGGCGAGCTAGGAGCCAGCCGTGAGCGCGGGGCTAGCGGGCGAGTGAGGGGCCAGCGGGGAGCGTGGGCCAACGGGCGAGCGTGGGGCCAGCGGCGAGTGTGGGGCCATGGTGGGCAGCTAGCGACGAGGGCCAAGGGCGGGCGGCTAGCGACGGGCGGCTAGCGACCACGGCTCATGACGGCCGGCGAGCTAGGGCCAGCTAGCGAGCGTGGGCCAGTGGGCGAGCATGGGCCAGTAGGGGCCAGCGGGCGAGTGCAGGGCCAGCGGGGCTAGCAGGCGAGCGCGGGGCCAGCGGGTGAAAGGCCGGCGAGCTAGGGCCGGCGAGCACGGGGCAAGCGGGCGAGGCGCCAGCGGGGAGCTAGGGAAGCTAGGGCAGGCTAGAGCAAGCTAGGGTGGCTTGGGTGTGTAGCAGTTAGGGCAGCGAGGGAGATCTCGGAATGGGTTGTGTGTGAGAGCAGCTTCCAGGCAAACTGTGCAAGTGCATGGTGCTTGGCTTTCTTGGAGCTCATGCCCGTCAGAGTCTAGGAGTGCTCCAGGGGCGAAGGCATTAGCCTTGATCGAGTTGTTGAGAGTGACTCTGGAGGGGTGGCCAAGCCGCTGATGCTAGATGTCTCTGGAGGCGCGATGTCCTCGAGTGCGGTGATGGCGCTGGCGGGAATTGTCAGGAGGAGAAGCTCGAGGTGTTTCAGCGAACGCAGCGGTTGTGATGGCGAGAGTGAGGAATTGGCAGTTCTTCTTTTTTCTACCGATTCATTTAGTCTTTATCTTATCTCATTTGGATACCTATTCCTCCTTTTCCATTATTCTTTGGTTTATCCTATTAGTATCATTATATCACCAACTAGGCTCGGGATGTACTGGCGCGCTATATCTAGCGTAATCCTGCCGTAATCCCTTAAAGCCAGTAGCCTCGCGTGGCAGGGTGACTCTATTTCTGGAAGGGTCTATTCCCTTTGGATAGGATAAACCTGGTTACCTGATGTACCTCGGAAGTATAAAAGCGCATTGTATCAATCGATAGTGCAACTTTTCCTCGACACATTCGATCCTGTGACACTTGGTAATCAGCGCTTTTTCTCACTCAGGCGCACTCAGCTAAGCAGCAGTAGCGGGAAAACCTGCCTCGAAAAACCGCCGGGGGCGACTAATTCGGCGCCGATTCTAGTAAGCACCAGCTTCGCATTTTTTGAATTACCCCCTCCGTGAGTGTTTTGAATAGGATGGCAAACTTTGACAATGCCGAGGTTAGACAGCAGCTCTTCGCGAGCATCACCGCCCTTCAGGAGGAGATGCGAGCCGACCGCGAAGCTTGGTGAAACGAGTTCGAGCGAGTAACTCGACTTGCCAGCGTGCAGCACAAAACGACAACGGCGATGATGCAGCAGTCGCATCAGTTTCTCGAGGCTCCGAAGCCGCGCCCACCTAAGCCGTTCAATCCGAGCGATCGAAATTCCGACGTCCTCAGGATGGTTCGCCGACATGGAGATCTACTTCGCAGCCGTTGAATGGAGCTCGCCAGTCTAGGACGGTCAACGAGTACGACTCACGGCGACACTGATGCGAGGGCCGGCACTCGAGTGGATCGGCGGCAACGGTACCTTCATGTACGGCGAAGCCACGTGGCAGCAAATTCGCACCGACCTGCTAAAACGTTCCGAGCCGATAAATTCGGGTTTTCTTTGCCGGGAAAAAATTCATCGCCATCGACAGTTTGGGGGTGTAGCACAGTACACGCAGCAGATGGAAGAATTTTATAACCGCATTCCCGACCTGATCGAAAGGGAAAAACTACAGCCGTATCTCGCCATGCTGAAGACCGAAGTCAAACGATATGTAGCAACGACAAATTACGCGAGCTACATTGACGTCGTATCGGCAGCGGAGCGGTTAGATATGGTCAACGCCGGGACACGATGGGCGCACGTCGGCAGTACGCGACAGGGCAACCGCTCGGCTCACCCCACGTTCGCCGACCCGATGGAAACCGACAGGTTCGACGGGCGGCCACGTCCGAAAAAACACGAACGTCACGTGTGATTTTTCCAGGGTGCCGGGCAATCGAATATTCGACTGCAACAAAAATAAAAGCCGCACATTGTAGAGTATCGGGCTCGGCAACAGTAGCGGAAATTCTTCGGCCAATCAGAAGACAAAAAACGGGAATCACCAGTGATTGCGGATCTAGCTGACGGAAAATAAAATATCCGAAAACGGCTGTGGGATTCTGGGAAAATCAACTTCAACGAAGCTGATTCGACGCGAGCAGGAGGAAATGATGGAGAAAATCTCCACCCCACGACCAGTCTTCGCCAGAGAAAATCTCCGAAAAAAAATCTGACTCCGCGAAAAAAGATTCGGCCGAGACGAGGAGACTCCGAGAAGACCCAAGAAATTATCAGGGAAGATACGAGAAGGATGTAAAGCGAAACCGACACCGGTTTCCTGGCAATAGCAACAGATTGGGAAGACGATGGAGAGAAAACCTCGGAACCTCCCGAAAAAATCAGGGAATTACTGAAGGAGTTCCAAGACATTCTTCCCAACGACCTTCCAAACAAGCCACTACCATAACGAACGCACCAACACGAGATCATAGAGGAACCAGATTCGAAGCCGGCCTTCCGAGTAAAAAAAAAAAAAAAAAAAAAACTCCTCGCCAAATGACTCATCCGACCATCCACTTCGGCATACGGTGCCCCAGTACTCTTCACACCGAAACCGGATGGGAGCCTTTGATGTGTATCAATTACCGAGCTCTCAACAAGCAGACCATCAAGAACAAATACCCGATTACATGAATCGATGACCTGCTTGACCGGCTTCGGGGAGCGACAGTATTTTCCAAACTGGATCTGCG
>BQMB01000280.1:0-109778 GCA_027943415.1 Closterium sp. NIES-67
AAGACGCGTGGGAACGAAGCAACATCGTGAGAGAGAGTGCTGGAGAGGAGAGACAGGACGAGCACGAGAGGGACAACGAGACCGGAAGTGGGACGGGGCGTCGGTCAGAGAAAACAGGAGAGTAACAAGAGGAGAACGAGGGGGGAAATGAGCTGGGGACGAGTCCGGCGGAGGAAACACAGGGTCGTAGACAGGAAGGGGAGGAGGCCGTGGGGGAGGCGCAGGCGGGTGGTCACGGGAGGGAAGGCCGAGGGGGCGAAGGGCGGACACCGGTAACGACTGCTGCTGCTGCTGCTGCTCCACGCCGACACCACAACCTCCACCTGCACCACGGCTTCCTCCAAAACGCTCCACTCCAGAACCCCCAGAACGAGAACCCTCTTTAGCACCCGGTGCCACCCCCGAGACCGCCGGACAAGCCACGACAGTAACCCTATGACTAGCACCCTCTTCAACGCTCGCACCCCCCAGAGCCCACGGATGGCTACTGCTGCTGCGGCTATGGCGGTGGCTGCTGCTGTGGCTGCGACGGCGGTTGCTGCTGCGACGGCAGAGGAGGAGACACCGGGGGAGAAACAGGCGGCAAGAACTGCGCCGCGGGGCCACCATAGCCAGCCGACTCCTCGACCGGGACAGCCGATGGGAGGGGAGTGACGTGAGACACACGAGACAGAGCAGGATGGGGACGGAGGGGAGCGGGGGCTACTGGGGGAGTGGGTACCAGAAACAGGGGCAGGGAAACCGGGAGACCTCGGTGAGGAAAGTGGTGAAAGAAGGAGACAGACTCATAAAGAATGACGTGACGTGAGTGAAAAAAGCGGTGAGAGGGCGAGTGGTAAAAGTGCCAGTCAGACGAGTCAAGGGGGAAACCAAGGAAGACACAGGGGACAGTGCGGGCAGTGAGTTTGTCCGTGTCAGTGGCACGATTGTGAGCAAGGCAGCCCCAGACGTGGAACGCGGACGCGTCACCAGGTAACCCGGTCCATAGATGGGTCGGCGAAACCTGCAGCCGCTGAGAGTGCGGCCACATGTTAAGCTGGTGAGCGGCGTAGCGAACGGTGAATGGCTACAGAAAATGGGGTGCACCGGCATGGATCATGGAGGTACGAGCCACCTCCATGACCAAACCGATGCGTCGCTCAGCGACCCCATTCTGCTACGGGGAGTTCGGCAGGGTGTACGAGTGGGTGATAACCCCCGCACGACAGAACTGTCCAAGCCGGCCAGTGGCAAACTCGCCACCACGGTCAGAGTGGAGACACAGCACAGGGAGACCGCATGGACGCGCGCAACTACGACCCTCGGGATGAGAACATCAGGCACGTCGGCCTTCCGCTCCAGGAAAAACACCGTGTGTAGCACGTATAGTCATCGACAAGCACTAGAAAGTAGCTCTCTCGACGCGGCCCAAGGACGGAGGCTGGGACCCAGACATCCAGGTGCAGGGTCTGGAGTGGCGCAGTGGCAGGGCAAAGCGTGGAGGAGTGAGGAGCACAGCGCAGATGGCCCTCGACGCAGGGCGTGCACAGCGGCGCAGGCGAGGGAGGGAGGGCAGGGAGCAACGCAGGGAGACCTAGGAGAAGACCGTGCTGAGACATGTGACGCAGACGCGGGAGAGCGTGGTGACCTAGGCGGTGGTGCCACAGAAGCGACGGGTAAGTGAGCGACCGACACGAGCAAGCCGCAGCGACCAGGGTAGACGCAGGACCCGGGGAGGACATGCCCCACCGGGGGGGGGAGTAGTGTCTATCGTAAAACAGGCCTGGCACCGGGGTCCCGGGGAACATCGCAAGGGGGGCACCTGAGGCGGCCCTCGGTACAGATAGCGTACCGCTCGTGACCAGGGAACGTAGTGGTGACGCCGAGGTCATGAAGACAGCCGACACCAACTAGGTTCCTGGAGAACGAAGGGATGTGCAGGCCGACTCGTCCGACTGGCACTTCTACCACCCGCCGTCTCACCGACTCTTTCACTCCCGCGACGTCATCTTTGACAAGTCCGTCTCCTTCTACCACCGCTTTCCCCACCGTGGTCCCCCGGTTACCCCCCCCTGTTCCTAGTTCCCCCTCCCCCAGTCGCCCCGGCTCCCCCCCCTCCCTCCCTGCCCGAATGGTGTGTCTCACTTCACCCCTCTTCCGTCGGGTGCCCTGGTGAGGAGTCTGCTGGCTCTCGCGGCTCTGCAAAGTCCCCCCCCCGGCCCCTCCCGCCCCGGTCTCTCCTTTCCCGTCGCCACCGCAGCCGCCTCCGCTGCTGCTGTCGTCACCGCCGCTGGGGTTCGTGCATTCTGGGGTGCTGGAGAGCGTACTGGAGTGGGTGTTGGAGCGGGTTCCCATTCTGGGGTGCTAGCGTAGAGCTTCTTGGAGGGAGCCGTGGTGTTGCTGGATGTTCTGGTGTTGGAGTCGGGCAGCAGCCGCAGCAGTCGCCGCCGGTGTTCGCTCTTCGCCTCCTCGGTCTTCCTTCCCCTGACTGCCTGCCGGTGCCTCCTCCGTCGTCACAACCTCCTCCTGCGGCTGCCTACGGCCCCGTGTTTTCTCCTCCGGACTCCTCTCCGGCTCGTTTCCCTCCCCGTTCTCCTCCTGTGTCTCCCTCCCTCTCTCTTGACCCGACTCCTCTGTCTCACGTCTGGTCTCGTCGTCCGTCTCGTGCTCGTCCTACCTCCACGTTTTCGCCCTATGTTGCTTCGCTCTCATGCGTCTCGTGCTCCTCCTCTCCTCCCGACTCCTCCCCCGTCGTCGCTTGCTGTGGCCCCGCCTCCGTTCTATGACTTCCTCCGTGCTGCGCGTCCCCTTGTCCCTCGTGTCCTTGTCTCTCTCGTTACCGTCCCGTCCGTTCCTGTCCTTGTCTCTCTTGTTACCTACCCGCCCGTTCCTGTCTCGAGTCTGTCGGCTCTTGTCGCTGCTGTCACTGACTTCACCGCTACCCGCTGCCTGGACTACGCCACTGCTCTGGTCTCTGACCCTGCCTGCCCTCCGCCCATCGGGGGTGTTGCTCCCTTGGCAAAGACGTCCTAGAGGACAGGCAGTACGAGCTTGATGTCCTGTCTGAGGCACCTCCCCATCTCTGTTCCATGCTACTAGTCCCTGAAGGTGACCCTAACGCTCTTGACATCCCGACCCCTTGCACCTACGCTGAGGCCACCTCGGGACCTTGGGCCTCTCAGTGGATAGCTGCCATGGAGCAGGAGATGGCATCTTGGAGATCCACCGGTACCTTCGTCGACGCAGTTCCCCCACCTAGGGTGAACGTAGTCGATGGCTGATGGCTCTTCAAGGTGAAGCGCCCTCCTGGAGAGCCTGATTGTCTTCAAGGTGCACTACGTTGCTCGAGGCTTCAGTCAGCATGAGGGGTGGGCTTCTTTCAGACCTTCGCCCCGACTCCGAAGATGACTACTCTTCGGGCACTGCTACGCGTAGCAGCACAGCGTGACTACGAGCTCCATTCCCTCGACTTCTCTACAATTTTTCTCCAGGGCAGTCTACACGAGCAGGTCTACCTGCGCCACCCCCAGGGCTTCTCCGATACCTTTCCCCCTGGTACCGAGTGGCTCCTCCGGCGCCCCGTCTACGGCTTGCGTTAAGCTCCCCGTGAGTGGCACGACACGCTGCGTACTACACTTGCTGGCTTGCAGTTCTTCCGGTCGTCTGCAGACCCCTCGCTCTTCGTCCATTACGGCCTGACTCCATTCTACATCCTTGTCTTTGTAGACGACCTGGTCTTTACTACTGCAGACAGAGACGCGCTGGCCTCCGTGAAGGCCGAACTGTTGAGGAGACACACCTGTACTGACCTAGGAGAGCTGCGCCGCTACCTTGGCTTGGAGATCTCCAGGGACAGAGCAGTGCGCACCATCACTCTCTCACAGTCACACTTGGTGCTCCAAGTCCTTCAGAGGTTCGGCCTTCAGTTCTCTTCCGCACAGCCCACCCCTCTACCAGTAGACCACAAACTCTCTGCTCCAGTCTCGGAGGAGGCTGTAGAGCCTAGTGACCCTTATGCAGAGCTGGTGGGTTGCCTCATGTACCTGATGACTTGCACTCGTCCAGATCTTGCATACCCTCTCAGCATCCTGGCTCGCTTTGTGGCCACCGGCAGACACCGACTACAGCACTGGTCGGCAGCTAAGAGGGTTTTGCATTATCTAGCAAGTACATTGGGCTTGGGGCTAGTGCTAGGAGGACGCAGACCAGTGGTCCTTACCGGACACACAGACGCTACGTGGGCCGACGACGCAGAGAATCTTCTGTCCTCCCACGACTACTGCTTTAGCCTTGGTGCAGGTGCTGGCTCGTGGCGGTCCACCCGGTCGTCGACTGTTGCCCGTCTAGCTATAAGGCTGAGATCTACGCTGGTGCCATGGCGGCACAGGAGCTCCGCTGGCTGACTTTCTTGTTCACAGAGTTAGGTGAGCGGCCTAGCTTTGCCCCGGTCTTGTACGCTGAGAACAGGGCCACGATCCTCCTGTGTCAGGAGCCCAGACTCGAGGGCAGAGCGAAGCACATCCAGCTGCGGTACTTCCTCCTGTGCGAGCTTAGCAGCCTCGCCAGGCCCGTGGAGTACACTTGGCCTCCGGTGCCAACACTGCTGATATCTTTACGAAGGCACTTGCGCCTAAGTATCATCAGTGGCACTGTGTACAGCTTGGTCTTGTTCCTGTAGCCTCTCATTTGCTAGGACCTTGATTGTGTTACAGACCTTTATATGTATTACCCTGACTTGCCTTGTGGCCTCTTCCCAGTGGTTGGACTAGTAGTGCCGCCCTGGTTTTGCTCTTGCCTTGTGTGTACTTGTTTGACTAGTCTTGAGACCCTTGTTTTAGAGGTTGGACTAGTAGTGCCACCCTGAGCTACTTGTCTCTCACCAAGCACTACCCCTATCCAGTCTAGGGGGTGTGTCAAAGATATCTTTGTATGTTGTTATAGACTACACAGGGTTGTGCCTTAGAGAGTACAACCCACTAGGTTATATTCCAGGCCTGACGTTAAAAAAAAAACCCCCCTTAGCTGTCGACTAAAAAAAAAAAAAAACCCTGAGGGCTCCGTTTTCAAAAATTGCCTACCCTGATTTGTAAGTGTTTAGAAATCTGGAACCCTAAAAATCCCAGGGTTCACCGAACGCGTTCAGGGTTGCCTTCAACACGAGGGGGGAATAAAAAATGGGGGGAAAAAGGGGAGGGAATCAAACCGAGGGGAGGGGGAGAGCGAAACGGAGGGGAAGGGGGAGGATGGAAACATAGGGGAAGAGCGGAAGCGAAACGGGGAGGGAAAAAGAGGGGGGGGGGGGGGGGGGGGGGGGTTCGAAATACAGTAGAGAGGAATGGGAGAAGCGAAACGGAGGGGAAGGGGGGATCGAAACGGAGGGGAGGGGGGAAGCGAAACGGAGGGAGAGGTGGGGATCGAGGCGAATGGGGCAGTGGCAGAAACCTCCCGCGCTTGCAGCGCCATGGGCGAATCGAGGACGTTAATCATACGCGGTCATCTAACGGCTGAACTTTGTCGAAACGTTCGCGATTGATCGTGGTCGTCAAAGTTTGATGGACTTTCAGTTGACCACACGAGCAATAACAAAAGTTTCCTTAAGAAGGGGGCATTGTCGCTAGTATCCTTGAAAGTTAGGGTTAGGTTCATTGCCAGCTGCGAAACCTACGGTACCTTCTTTATATTGATGACTTCACCGTTAGCCTTTTTTATGGGTTGTAGGAGTGTGGGAGGGGGGACTTGTTGTCAAACATGTGTAGTTATCATGTTTGTTTAGACTGTATAGGGTCACCTTCTAGAGAGTACAACATTTAGGTATATGTTTGTGTACTCTCTCTCTTTCATCATTAAAATTCTAGGTTTGATATGGTATCACGAGTAGGTTTCGACCCCCCCCCCCCCCCCCCACCTACCGCTTCCGCTCCTCCCGTCGCGTCTCCTAGCCTCGCCTCGCCCCTCCTGAGCCCAGTCGCGACCCCTCCCCCTAGCCCCGTCGCGCCCCTTCCAGGGCCTCGTAGCGCCCCTCCAGGCCCCGTCGCGCCCCCCCTTCCAGGGCTTCGTAACGCCCCTCCAGGCCCCCGTCGCGCCCCTCCAGGGCTCTGTAGCGCCCCTCCAGGGCCCCGTCGCGCCCCCTAGCGCCCCTCCTGGGCCCCGTAGCGCCCCTCCAGGGCCCCGTCGCGCCCCTTCGCGCCCCTCCTGGGCCCCGTAGCGCCCCTCCAGGGCCCCGTCGCGCCCCTTAGCGCCCCTCCTGGGCCCCGTCGCGCTCCTCACAGGCCCCGTAGCGCCCCGTAGCGCCCCTCCTGGGCCTCGTCGCGCCCCTCCTGGGTTTCGTAGCGCCCCTCCTGGGCTTCGTAACGCCCCTCCCAGGCCCCGTCGCGCCCCTCCTGGGCTCCGTAGCGCCCCTACTCGGACCCGTCGCGCCCTCCCTGGGCCCTGTAGCGCCCCTCCTGGGCCTCGTCGTGCCCCTCCCAGGCCCCGTCGCGCCCCTCCTAGGCCCGTAGTCCCCCTCCTGGGCCCGTAGCGCCCCTCCTGGGCCCCCATTGCGCCCCTCCTGAGCCCCGCCGCGCCCCTCCTGGGCCCCCATTGCGCCCCTCCTGGGCCCGTAGCGCCCCTCCTGGGCCTGTTGCGCCCCTCCTGGGCCCTGCCGCGCTCCTCCCTGGGCCCCGTATCCACCCTCCTGGGCCCCGTCGCCCCTGCTCGGCCCCGTCGCCCCTGCTCGGCCCCGTCGCCCCAGCTCGGCCCTGTCGCGGCCTCTCGGCCCCGTGGCGCCCGCCCTGCCCCTGTCGCAGCTGCCCGGCCCCTGTCGCACCTGCCCGGCCCCGTCGCGCCCGCCCGGCCCCGTCGCCCCCGCCCGGCCCTGCTGTGTCCTGCCCGGCCCCGTCGCTGCCGCCCGGCCCTGTCGCTGCCGCCCGGCCTCGTAGCTGCCGCCCGGCCCTGTCGCTGCCGCCCGGCCTCGTAGCTGCCGCCCGGCCTTGTCGCTGCCGCCCGGCCCCGTCGCAGCCGCCCGGCCCCGTCGCAGCCGCCCGGCCCCGTCGCAGCCGCCCGGCCTCGTCGCTGCCGCCCGGCCCCGTCGCAGCCGCCCGGCCCCGTCGCAGCCGCCCGGCCCCTCGTCGCGCCTGCCCGGCCCCGTCGCGCCTGCCCGGCCTCGACGTGCCTGCCCGGCCCCGTCGCGCCTGCCCGGCCCGTCGCGCCTGCCCCGGCCCTCCATACTTCCTGGTACTGTCCCCCGTTCCCCGCACCACTTTGCACCCTCCTGCACTTTCCTGCCCCGCCTTGCACCGCATTGCACCTCACTGAACCGCACTGACCGCACTGCACCGCACTGGACCGCACTGCACCGCACTGCATCGCACTGCACCGCACTGGACCGCACTGCACCGCCCTGCACCGCACTGCACAGCACTACACCGCACTCCACTGTCCTCCACTGCCCCTCATGGCTGCTGAGCTTCGTTTTGATGCTGAGGGTCAGCCTCTGGAGTTCGAGGCGTGGTTGGCTGACCTTCGCCGCCACCTCACTGGTCAGCGGCAGGACGGCCACCCGCTTTCTGCACACCTAGACGGTATGCTCCCCTGCCCTGACCCCCCTGCTGTGCTGCCCGCTGATCCCACGCCCGCTGAGCGCGAGTCCACTGCCGCCGCTGCCCTTGCCCGCTCTGTCTGGCTTTCCCGTGATGCCCTTGCTCAGCTCGCCATTAGCAATGCCCTCCCCCCCCTTGAGCGCCCTTGCTTTAGAACCATTACTACCGCCCAGGCCTACCTCGATGCTGTCATCAAGCGCTATTCTACCCCTCCTGCTGCCTCAGTGGGTCGCCTGATCCTCCCCCTGCTCTTTCCTGACCTGGCGTCCTTCCCCACTGTCTCTGACCTCGCTGCCCACCTGCGCTCGATAGATGAGGCCTGGCGCGCTGCCTGCACTGATGCACAGCTTAGAGTCCACCAGCCTCCCATGACCTCTACCCTCTACCTCCTTGCCACCCGCCTCCCTGACCGCCTTGCCGCCGCCCGCGACCAGTTCCTTAGCATCCACCCTGCTGCTCTCACCCTCACCGACTTTGTTGACACCCTGACTGCCATAGAGACTCGTCACCGCTCCATAGCCCAGGCGAGCGGTACAGTACCGGTCCCTATCTTTCAGGGTTGTGCCCCCGCTCAGTGTACCTTCTCCGACGGCTCTGTCGCTGTGGCTGAGACTGCTGCTGCAGTGCAGTCCCGCTCGGGGAAGGGCCGCCGCCCCAAGGTTGGGAGCGGCGGAGGTGGCGGGGGTGCGGGTGGGGGTAGTGGTGGAGGCGGGTCGTCCGGTGCCGGTGCGGACGTGGGGACCCTGCCCGGTCCAGCTGCCCCGCTGCCTCCACCGTTGCAGCAGCCGCAGCAGCAGCAGCCTCCGCAGCAGCCGCAGCAGCCGCCGCAGACGAGGCCGGCGAGTGCTCTCCCGCCTGGGTGGCCTGGAGCTGGTGGTGGTCGTGCGCGTGGTGGTGCACCGGGTGGTGGTTGTGGAGGCGGGCCCTGTCAGTACCAGATCCAGACCGGTCCTCGCCGCGGCTTCGTTTGCGGTAAGATCGGTCATTCCACTCCTCGCTGTTTTCGTCGTCTGGACGACCTGTTCCGCCAGCGCTTTGGCCCGGCGCCCGACCTCCCGGACTGGCACAGCTTGCTTAGGCGTAGCATTCGGATTTTTGACTTGGACATGGATGCCATTGTCGCAGCCTTGCATGTGATGTATGCCGATGACTCTAGTGTGCTTCCCTCTTATTACCCCGTGTTGCCTAGTGTAGCTGTGCCTAGCGTAGACTCCCCTGCTGCGTCAGGCGTAGGATCTCCTGCTTTGCTTAGCCTCGGTGCTTCCACCGCTTCACTGTCGCCCCGCGCGACTGCTGCGCTTTCCTTCACCTTGGACTCTGGCGCCTCCCGGTGTTTCTTCCGCGACTCCACGATGCTGACGCCGCTGCCTGTTCCTGCTGCAGTTACTCTTGCTGACCCCTCCGGTGGTCCCGTCTTTGCCCGCAGTTCCACCTCCCTTCCCTGTCCGGCGGTTCCTTCAGGTTCGCTCACCGGTCTGCATATCCCCTCGTTCTCCAGGAACCTAGTTGGTGTCGGCTGCCTCCAGGACCTTGGCGTCACCACTACGTTCCCTGGTCACGAGCGGTATGCTGTCTGTACCGAGGCCGCCACTGGTGCCCCCCTTACCACTTTCCCCCGGGACCCGGTGTCCGGCCTGTTCACACTTGACACCGCGACGTCCCCGGCTGGGTCTTCCCCCCAGGTAGCTGCGTCCACCCAGGTTGTTGCTGCGTGCTCCTGTCGGTCCCTCACTCATCCGACTCTCCTTTGGCACCACCGCCTTGGTCACCCTGCACTCCCGCGTCTGCGTCACATGTCCCAGCACGGTCTCGTCCTTGGTCTCCCCGGTTCGTTCCCTGAGTTTCCCTCATCCCCCGCCCCACCGTGCACGCCTTGTGTCGAGGGCCGGCTCCGCCGTGCCCCTCACTCCTCCTCTTTTCCCCCTACCACCGCACCCCTGCAGACTCTGCACATGGACGTCTGGGGCCCAGCCCCGGTCCATGGGCCGCGTCGCGAGCGCTTCTTCCTAGTGCTTGTCGACGACTTCACACGTTACACCACCGTCTTTCCCCTGGAGCGGAAGGCCGACGTGCCTGACGTTCTCATCCCCTGGCTTGTCTCTGCTCGTCTCCACCGCGGTCTCCCTGCCTTGCGCCTCCACTCCGACCGGGGTGGCGAGTTCGCCTCAGGTGTCCTTGGTCGCTTCTGTCGTGCGGAGGGCATCACCCAGACGTTTACCCTGCCGGACTCCCCGCAGCAGAATGGGGTCGCTGAGCGACGCATCGGTTTGGTCATGGAGGTGGCTCGCACCTCCATGATCCACGCCGGTGCACCCCATTTTCTGTGGCCGTTCGCCGTGCGCTACGCCGCTCACCAGCTTAACCTGTGGCCGCACCCCCAGCGGCCGCAGGTTTCGCCGACCCTTCTGTGGACCGGGTCCCCTGGTGACGCGTCTGCGTTCCACGTCTGGGGCTGCCTTGCTCACGTTCGTGCCTCTGGCACGGACAAGCTCACTGCCCGCACCCTCCCCTGCGTCTTCCTCGGTTTCCCCCTTGACGCGTCCGACTGGCACTTCTACCACCCGCCGTCTCACCGTTTCTTTCACTCTCGCGACGTCACCTTTGACGAGTCCGTCTCCTTCTACCGCCGCTTTCCCCACCGTGGTCCCCCGGTTACTCCCCCCCTGTTCCTGGTTCCTCCCTCCCTGGTGGCCCCTGCCCCTCCCCCCCCCCCGCCCCCCCGTCCGGCCCCCTCTGGTGTGTCTCACGTCACCCCCCTCCCGTCGGTCGTTCCGGTCGACGAGTCTTCTGACTCTGGTAGTCCTTTGGCGCAGTCCTCGCCGTCTGTCCCTCCCCCGGTGTCTCCTCCTCCACCGCCTCCGCAGCCGCCGTCGCCGCAGCTGCTGCAGCCGTCGTCTCCGCCGTCGAGGCCGTCGCTGCAGCCGCCGCCGCCGCCGCCGCCGTCGTCGCTGCCGCTGTTTGTGGACTCTGGGGGTGCTGGAGTTGAGGTGGGTACTAGTCCCGGGGCTCCTGTCGTGGCTTGTCCCGGCGGGCCTGGGGGTGGTACCGGTGCTGGCGGTGTTTCGGGCTCTGGGGGTGTCCCTTCTGGGGGTGCCGGTGTGGAGGGTTCGGGAGGTAGCCGTCGCGCAGCTTGTGGCCCTGGCGTTGGTGTTGTGTCGCCGCAGCAGCAGTCCCCGCCGGTGTCCGCCCTCCGTCTGCTCGGCCTTCCGTCTCCTGACCCTGCGCCTGTTCCTCCCCGGCCGTCTCCCCCTCTTCCCGTCTACGGCCCCGTGTTCCCTCCGCCGGACTCGTCCCCGGCTCGTTTTCCCCCTCGTTCCCCACCCGTGTCCCCTCCTCTGTCTCCTGACCCGACGCCGCCCTCTCACGTCTGGTCTCGCCGCCCCTCCCGTGCTCGTCCTGTCTCCCCCGTCCCGCGCACTCACCCTATGTTGCTCCGCTCCCACGCGTCTCGTCCTCCCCTCCTCCCGTCTCCTCCTCCGTCCTCTCTTGTCGTTGCGTCTCCTCCTCTGTCTGACTACTTTCGTGCCGCTCGTCCTCTTGTTCCTCGGGTCCTTGCCTCTCTCGTTACCGACCCGTCTGTTCCAGTGTCGAGTCTTGACGCCCTTGTCGCTGCGGTCGCTGACTTCGCCTCTACCCGCCGCCTTGACTACGCCTCCGCTCTGGTCTCTGACCCTGCCTGTCCTCCGTCTGTCGGGGGTGCTCCTGCCCTCGGCAGTGACGTCCTGGAGGACCGCCAGTTTGAGCTTGCTTTCCTGTCCGAGGCTGCTCCCCATCTCTGTTCCATGCTGCTAGTCCCTGAGGGTGACCCAGACGCTTTTGACATCCCGACCCCTCGTACTTACGCTGAGGCGGTTTCGGGACCTTGGGCCTCTCAGTGGATAGCTGCCATGGAGCAGGAGATGGCATCTTGGAGATCCACCGGCACCTTCGTCGACGCAGTTCCCCCACCTGGGGTGAACGTGGTCGATGGCCGTTGGCTCTTCAAGGTGAAGCGCCCTCCTGGAGAGCCGCCTGTGTTCAAGGCGCGTTACGTGGCTAGAGGCTTCAGTCAGCGCGAGGGGGTGGACTTCTTTCAGACTTTCGCTCCTACCCCGAAGATGACTACTCTTCGGGTTCTGCTACACGTAGCGGCTCAGCGTGACTACGAGCTTCACTCCCTCGACTTCTCCACTGCCTTTCTTCAGGGCAGCCTTCACGAGCAGGTCTACCTGCGTCGTCCTCAGGGCTTTACTGGCACCTTCCCCCCTGGGACCCAGTGGCTTCTGCGGCGCCCAGTCTACGGCCTGCGCCAGGCGCCTCGTGAGTGGCACGACACGCTGCGTGCTACTCTTGCTGACCTGCAGTTCTTTCCGTCCTCTGCAGACCCCTCGCTCTTCGTTCGTGCTGGCTCGACTCCGTTCTACATCCTCGTCTACGTAGACGACCTGGTCTTTGCCACAGCTGACAGGGACGCACTGGCCTCCGTGAAGGCAGAGCTGCTGAAGAGACACACCTGCACTGACCTTGGAGAGCTGCGCCATTACCTTGGCATGCAGATCTCCAGGGACAGAGCCGCGCGCACCATCACCCTGACTCAGTCACACTTGGTGCGCCAGGTCCTTCAGAGGTTCGGCCTTCAGTTCTCCTCCGCACAGCCCACCCCTCTTCCTCTGGACCACAGACTCTCCGCTCCAGTTCCTGAGGAGTCGGTAGATCCCAGTGGTCCTTACGCTGAGCTAGTGGGTTGCCTCATGTACCTGATGACTTGCACTCGCCCAGATCTCGCATACCCTCTCAGCATCCTGGCTCGTTTTGTGGCCACAGGCAGACACCGACCTCAGCACTGGTCTGCCGCTAAGAGGGTTTTGCGTTATCTTGCAAGTACATCGGGCATGGGGTTAGTGCTAGGCGGACGCAGGCCAGTGGTCCTTACTGGACACACAGACGCTTCTTGGGCAGACGACGCCGAGACGCTCAGGTCTTCCCAGGGCTACTGCTTTAGCCTTGGCTCAGGTGCTGTCTCGTGGAGAGCTACCCGCTCCTCGTCGGTTGCCCAGTCCAGCTGTGAGGCTGAGATCTACGCCGGTGCCATGGCGGCACAGGAGCTCCGCTGGCTGACCTTCTTGCTCACTGACTTAGGTGAGCGGCCTAGCTCTGCCCCGGTCCTGTACGCTGACAATAGGGCCATGATTCTCCTGTGTCAGGAGCCTCGACTCGAGGGCAGAGCGAAGCACATCCAGCTGCGGTACTTCCTCCTGCGCGAGCTACAGCAGCGGCGCCAGGCTCGCGTAGTACACTTGGCCTCCGGTGCCAACACAGCTGATATCTTTACGAAGGCGCTTGCGCCTAAAGATCATCAGCGGCACTGTTTACAGCTTGGTCTGGTTCCTGTAGTCTCTCACTTACTCGGGCCTTGACTTTGTACTGTCGTCTATATATATATGTATACACTCAGACTGGACTTGTGTCCTCTCACAGTGGTTGGACTAGTAGTGCCGCCCTGTACTCGTTCTTGCCTTGTCTGTACTCCTTCTGACTGGTCTTTTAGACCCTTGTCTCAGAGGCTGGACTAGTAGTGCCACCCTGAGCTGCTTGTCTAGAACATTCCCCTATGCAGTCCAGGGGGTGTGTCAAACATGTGTAGTTATCATGTTTGTTTAGACTGTATAGGGTCACCTTCTAGAGAGTACAACATTTAGGTATATGTTTGTGTACTCTCTCTCTTTCATCATTAAAATTCTAGGTTTGATACTTGTGTACAATAGGACTAAGCCGATTTTTTTTTTTTTTTTGTCACTGCCTATCAAGACTTGCTGGAAGCCGGGGTTATGTTGGGCTCGTCTCTGGTTTTACAGGGGTTTTTCCAGATGGGCCCAAATCGTCTGAGCTAGCAAAAAAACCAGCTCAGGTCACGCAAATCTGAGCCGTTAATGACTGACCAACGATGAACAGCTGAGAAACGTCGAAACGATCGCGTTCGATCGTGACCGTCAAAGTTTGGTGGATTTTTTTTTGGGAACTGGGGGCCTGGGGGAGATTACGAAATGAACCAATGCTGTTAGAAAACAACAGTTTGGCTAAACGGAGCGGGGAAGCGAAACCGAGGGGGCACGAGGATCAAAACGGAGGTGAGGGGGGGATCGATACACGAGGACTTGGACATTTTTTTTGTTGAGGATAGTGCTACTCTGGCTACTAGGACTTAGCCGACTATTTGTGGGTTGTTGCGGGTGTAGGGGGAATGTCTACCATAGGACTTAGCCGATATTTGTTGATTATTGTGGGGTGTGTAGGGGGAATGTTTGTTCAATTAGGACTTGGCCAATTTTTGTAGGTTGCTGTGTGTGTGGGGGTAATGTTTCTAAAGATTGGGGACATCGCCAAAATTTCAGGGCTGTGAGGCACATGGATGTCGCACTCAGGGTTCGTATGCGTTGCTCCCTGAAAACTCAGTATTGGCAGAACGCAATCCCTGAAATCCCAAGTGTTCAGAATCTTACCGGTACCAGGCCCTCAGATTCAAATTTAGGCACCCTGAGCCCTCAGGGTTCACCCTCTGAAAAGCGTGAACCTCTCAGGGTTTGAGCACTATGCACACCCTGTTTACACAGGGCAACGTCAACACAATACCCTGAGGTGTCAGGGTAGTTTTCAGAGAGCAGCTTTTATGTTCCAATCCAACCAACAACACCACAATTGTCATGAAACACACACGGTATGGCAGAATACCACATCGTCCATTACAGTTCAGATACATCAGATTAAAATTTTCCTTCGTCATCAGAGCTAAACCCACAGCTACTGTCATCATCATTCTCTGGCTCACCATCCTCCTCTCCTTATCTAGCACCTGGCACCGAGTACCTGCTTGGACGTGCTGGGACCCATGCGGGTGGCACTATGCGCCAACGATGCCACACTTGCTGCTGGAACTGGTGCTGCTGGAATCGGCGTGGCAGGGAATGGCGCTGCTGGAACTGGCGCTGCTGGAACTGGCGCTGCTGGAACTGGCGCTGCTGGAACTGACGCTGCTGGAACTGACGCTGCTGGAACTGGTGCTGCTGGAACCGGTGCTGCTAGACTAGGCGGTGATGCTGCCGATGGGACAGATGCAATTCGCGGGCATCTTTGACGGGAATCTGGGGATCAGGCCTCAGGATATCAGGGTAAAATACCCTTACGGCCCTTATAATAAGGGTGGGGTAGCTGTTGGACCCTTATTTTTAAAAGTGGTTTAGTTTTTGACCCTTATGAAAAAAACTAGATCTATACGGGACCCTGTTTTTTCAAAGTGGTCGAGTGTAGGGACCCTGATGCGGAAAAGTGTTGTGTAAAATCACCCTTACACAATCACACATGCGATCCCCCCCTGAAATATTTTATCCCCTTGGCAACCTGTAGATTTCGGCTAAGTCCCCCCAATCCGAGAGTCATTCCTCCTATACCCCCCGCAACCCAAGATTTCGGCTAAGTCCCCCACTGCCTAAGGCATTCCTCCCACAGCCCTCGAGCGACCCCGAAAAATTGGTGAAGTCCCCCACTCGCAGAGACAAAGCCGCTGTAGTACCTTCGCAACCCGGAGGATTCGGCTAAGTCCCCCAGTTCCAAGTGTGTTCCAGTCAGACTCGGGGGAATAACTACTTTGAAATTACAGGGTAGCCTGAAACGAAAACAAAGCCCTGGACGTGATATGTCAAATTTTCTCTTCCCCCCTACCCACTTCGGCGAGGGAATCTCGGCGACTTGAATTGAAGTTTCCACGGGTTTTTACCTGGCCCCTGCCCGCGCACGACGGGGATTCAAGTCGTCAATTTCTTCTGCTAATGGTTTACGTTTTTTTTGCTGCCACTCACCCAAGAATTCATGCGCACGGTTACAAAACTTGCCGACTTGAATGTATAATTCGTGTTGGTAGAGTCGTATCGGCCACTACATTAGCTAAAGAAATGAAAGAACAAAAAAAAAACAAAAAACAAAAAAAAAAACAAAAAAAAAAAACAAAAAACGAGTGCGGCACCAACGGGAAATGAGGTCGCGACCAGGAAGGGTCTAGGGAATGAGGTCGTATTTCTACAAGACAGTAATCACTACCAGCAAACCCGGAATGGACTCTGAAACGCGAAACGGTGAGGTCCGAGGGTCAAAACGCGAATTCCTGTTCGGTTCGATTTGGTACTTCGCGAAGTTTGGTTCTCTGGTACTGAAAGCACTAATGTAGAAATACGCACTAACAGCAAAATTACCGAGGTGCGACATTCCCCCCACTTCAGCGCTAACAAACAAAAACAAAAATCTTGGTGCACCCTGTCGAGTGCCACCCAAGGCACGTCGTCACAAATCTGCAACACGTCAGTCGTCTGATCACGCGAGATCCTGTACCTACAGTAAAGTGTAAGGCTGCGCTGGAGTTATACCCTTATGTGAAAAAGTACAAATATTTAGGACCCTTATATTACAAAGTAGCTTTTAAATATACCCTTACAGAAAAAGTGGCAGCAAGCGAGTACCCTTACAAGAAAGAGTACTTCTAATCCTATCCAGAGGCCTGCTGGGGATAAGCCTAGTATCGTCCCGTCAGTACAGGGGGCATGTATCAGGTCAGGGCTGTCCCCGGTAATACCCTGAGGCCTCAGGGCTAGGCGGATCAGAACACTCTGAAATAACAGGGCCCAATAGAACACACATCCTGAAATTTCAGGCCAAACAAAATGAATACCCTAAAATCTCAGGGCTCAAAACAGACCACACCCTGAAAATCAGGCTTTCAGGGTGTTTTGCCCTGATATCTGAGGGCCTGACCGGTACAATCCTGAAGGGGCTAGTGTTAAGAAAAGTCCAACCCTGAAAATTAAGGGTTGGCCGAAAAATACCCTGTGAAATCAGGGAATCAGGGTAAAATACCCTGATAACGACAGGCTTAATATTCCATTGTATCCCACCTTTTCTAGTTATTCGTTAACTTTGATAGTTATAGGCTAGATGGGTATGTGCTCTTAGAGAGTACAACTCCCAACTATATAGCTCTCTTGTATCCCTTGTTTGTTCTTGTAATCCTAACAGCAAGAGCTTCTGCGATTGGTGGACTCGTTGGAAATTTCACCGGGCTATGATAGGAGGTGTAGTGAGGAAGATGCTGGGGATCTTGGATCTCATGAAACCCAGGGTTTTCCCCCTATGTTTGAAGCGATTTATTTCTCAACCAGCCAGCTCCCTCGATCAAGATTGGGCCTATGCATAGCTCTGCAAGTGTTTCTCCCCCTAATCATTTTGCGACTTTGTTCTCTCATCAATCTACGGTACATCGTTGTGTTGGTGTTTCAAACCTATTTATGCCTTCAAGTACTAGAAAGATTGTCACCTGCCTGCACCTCTAGTCACTGCATGCACGCAACGCCTGCAAGGTTCCCTAGGTGCCATTGCTCATCAAAACCAGTATGCAAAAAGTGATCTGATTAGAAAGTCATTGGTTGGAACTGTCCCTCGTGCTTGACCTTGCGTCACTCCCACACTGTCGTGTCGTCGTCGTCTTTGTTTGCCTTCTTCCGCTTCTCCAGCCCCTTCTTCAGCAGTCCCTCCCAAGGCACAGAGCTTCTCCTCTTGTCCGCTTCGTCCTTGCCCTCCGCTGCCTTGGACACGGCAGCATCACTGCTTCTCTTCACAGGCCTCAAGCGAGTGTGCTGCTTCAGGAGTTCTGCCTCAAACTGGTCTGCACTCATAGCACCCATGCCCGCCCCCCCTGCACCCCCGCCGGGCCTCCTCAGTCCTGATCGCAGAGTGGGGAAGAGGGGTCCGTCGCCGCCCTTTTTCTCTGCAAGGGGCCTCATCCTCACCGCCCCGCCCTCTGCCCTCCTGCGGGCAGCAGCAGCGGCTGCGGCTGCCAGGTCGCCCGGAGCAGGCCCGGCAGGCCCTCCAGCCCTGGGCTTGACACCCTTCTTGATCAGCAGCGGCGCCGCTTTGCCCCCCGGCTTGCCAGGAGGGGGCGGAGGGGGAGGGGGTGCCTTCTTGGGTGGTGGAGGGGGAGGGGGCGGAGCCTTGGCTGCAGGGGCCGGGGGGGGTGGTAGAGGAGGGGCGAATGCACCGGCTGCACGGAAAATCTCCTGGATGTCAAGGCCCTCCGACTGATGCAGGCAGGCACACATGCAAGGAGGAACGGGGGAAGGAAAACGGGAGGGGCACGCGTGATTAAACAGCTTGGGAAGTAGTGGACGGCGGACTGGAGAAACAGAGGAAGGTGGAGCAAGAATGGGTTGCACGGCTCTTTTGACACTGCTTGATACGCTGTGCCCTGGGCCACTGCATGCGCGTGGGCGTTGGCTTGTGCGTGAGCTCACCTTGCCCGATGCGAGCTGCTTCAGTATCTCCTGCGTCGCCAGCCCAATGGCTGCTGGGTTCGCTCCTGCAGCCCTGGCCACTTGTGCTAGTATGTCCTGCGCACCACGGCAAGGGATGGCCAGGGTGCAGAAGCAGCAAGGACAAAAGCATGTCTGATGCATTGCTGCAAAGTCTAGAAACGAGTGGTCGTCACGAGTGGCGGGATGAATGTTGCTGTTCAACACACGGCAGCATCACTAGTGGCGTGTGCATGCGTCACAGCTCACCTGCAACAGCTTCTCACTGTTGCCTGCCCCTGCACTAGCACCACCGCTGTTCACACTGCCCTCCTGGATCCCCTGAGCCTGCTGCAGATTGCTGTTGACAGAAGCGGCAGCAGCAGCAGCAGCAGCGGCGGCGGCGGTTATAGCGGCAGCAGCAGCAGCGGCATCAGGAGGCGGCAGTTGAGGTAGGGAGGGAGCAGGAGGGGCGTGGAGGGTGGAGGCGCAGACGTAGGGGTGGGCGAGGAGTTGGGGGAGGGTGATGCGGTGAGAGGGGTTGCGCACAAGGCAGCGCTTCATGATGTCCAGGAGGTGGGGGTTGGCCACAGGGGGGAAGTCAATGGGGCACGACTCCTCACAGATGTGCTGCAGTGGGGCACACACCACACACGCACAGCGCAGGGCAGGAGGGTGGCAGGGAGGCAGCATCAGCAATGTGCACGGGACTCACGCACAATAGAAGATGGCAAAGGTCAGTTGTGCGTGGGATTGAGGCGCAATGGCAGCCCCCAGCCTGCAGCAGACATATGCGTCTGGCAGCACATGGCATGTGGGCTCAGTTGACATGCGTGTGGTGTTACCTTTATCTTGCTCCAGCCCGGAATGTGTTGGAAGGGTGTGCGGCCGTACACCATGAGGTAGAGCATGCAGCCCAGCGACCAGATGTCTGCTGGGCGCCCCATCTTGATTTTGGATGCCGTGCCGCCTCCGCCCACCTCTGGCTCCTGCGCCATGAGGGCCTCGGGCGACATGTAGTTCACCGTGCCCGCCTGCCACAGCACAGCACCACAGAGCACAGCATGGTGCGAAAGCGACAGGTGAGGCGGTGATGCTGCTCAAGAGCGAGCAGTGAGAGCAGGATCAAGAAAGGAGACAGTCCTGCAGGGCTGCATGCCGTGCACAGGATGCTGGTCGGGAGGGAGAGAGGGGAGGGGGACGAGCAAGGGGAGACGGAGCAGGTGGGAGGCATGGGGTGGGAGGCGGGCACTCACACATCCGTCGCGTGAGATGTTGGTGGTGTTGTTGGGGATGTCCCTGGCGATGCCGAAGTCGATGAGCTTGAGGTCGCCCTCGATGATGAGGAAGTTGGCTGGCTTCAGGTCCGCGTGCACTATGCGTGCCTCGTGAATCGTGTGCACCGCCTTCAACATGCCCTGCACCGCACGCACACACTCACTCACACACGCACCCACACAAACACACATGGACGTACACGCACTCAACAGACACAAACACATACACACACGACCCATGACCGACATGCACGTGTCACACAATCAATGGGGACAATCTGACCAGAATAAGGTGACATTTCAATCCGCAATGGCGCTGGAGCACCAAATCTCGCATGCATCCGAGCCATGCATTGGCAGCGAAAACCAGGAGTGCGTGTGACGTACGAGCCAGAAGTGGCGCAGCACGGCTTCCTCTATCTTGCAGCCAGTGGCGTGGAGCGGCGTGGCGGCGTGTAGGTCGTCCGCCTCCTTGTGCAGCTTCTCGAGCTTCTTCGCCAGGTCTATCTCGCCGAACTCTAGCAGCAGGTAGATCACCTGCTCGCGCTCGCACACCTGCGCGCACCCGCACACGCCGCGGCCAGGCGGAGAGGTTCATGAGAGTGGGGGGAGAGCAACGTGCGAGCACAGCAACGCCACTGGAATTCTGTGCACGGAAATTTGCAGGGGGGGGGCAGAGAGGAGCATTGCGAGGCAGCACCACACGTGGCCAATATCCCTTTCGTACTTCATCCAACACACAGCCCATGCCGTCTGTCATCGCTCTCCCCCCTCTCCGTCTCACCGCGGAGTCGTAGAGGTAGATGATGCTCTTCTTGCCCCTGAGCCGCGTGAGGATGGAGATCTCCTGCTTGAACTCGCTCATGTTGCTGCCCTCCGCGCGGATGCGCTTCACCGCGTACTCCTGTCCGTCGCGCGCCACCACCTTGAACACCACCGAGCTGCCGCCCTTGCCCACCGCCTTCACCTTCCTGTACCACTGCCCCTTCATGTACACCGCCCCCTCCTCCTCCCTCACCACATCGCCCCCTTCAACACCGCTGCCCGCCCGCGCTCCCTCTGCTCCATCGGCTCCGCCATGCCCTGCACGCCCTGCGCCACCCGCTGCCACACCACCTCCACCACTGGCGTGCTCATTGTCCGCCCACCGCTTCGCATCCCCCCTCTCCGCTGCGCCCACGTCCACGTCCACGCTGTTCCCACTCACACGCTCCCCCGGCACCTCCCGCTCCTCCCCATCCCTCCGCCCACCCTCCCCCCTCTCGTCCTGCTGCCTGGCCGCGCCGTGCCGCGCACCACCGCCGTCGCTTCGCTCCGCCCTGCCGCGATGCTGCGGGGCGGGGGGCGTGGAGCCCTCGTCCATGGCGTCCGCCATCTCCTCATCCTCACCCTCGTTCCGCGCACTCCCCCCCACCGCGCGCTCTTCTCTGTTCCATGCCACTGGCGTTACCGAGTGTGGAGGCGAGGAGGCGGAGGGGAGTGCGCAGGCGGAGGCAGGTACGGGGTTGGAAAGAGGCGAGTGCACAGTGGTTTCGGTGTCGTCGTGATGCCTCGCCCGCTTGGGAGGGACCCTCGGCATGGTCGGAGGGGCTGCTGCGCAAGGGATGGGAGGAGAAGAGCAAGGAAAGTGATTCAAATGTGAGCACGCCAAACAACATGTCAACTTGATCCAACCCCCCACG
This sequence comes from Closterium sp. NIES-67, assembly GCA_027943415.1. Classification (NCBI taxonomy): domain Eukaryota; kingdom Viridiplantae; phylum Streptophyta; class Zygnematophyceae; order Desmidiales; family Closteriaceae; genus Closterium; species Closterium sp. NIES-67. The sequence goes on from BQMB01000280.1 coordinate 20,823, forward strand.
CACCTTCTCTCTTCCCCGCGCTGCCCCGTCGCCCCTCCGCCATGCCTCCCACCGGATACGCGGGCTTCACTTCCCCACGTGCGCGATCCTCCGTCTCCGCCACCCCTGTGCCCGTGGGAGTCGCGGCTTGCTCCGCTTGCCGTGCGCGTTGCTTCATGAGCGCGCGGTACGCGCACATGGCTTGTCCTGCCAGCGGCGAGGGGATCGCACACGGCACAGTGTTTGACTCCGCCCTCCCAGCCTGCATGTGCGCGTCACTCCCCGCCGCTGCAGTCGCTCCACCATGGAGGCGCCCCAGGGGCGTCTCATCCTTGGCCTTGGACTGGGGCGTCGCAAGGCGACACCCGCCATGGCTCACCGCGTCGCCGTCCCTTGCTCGAGAAGGACCCGACGAGCTACCCGTGGGAACGGCGGCAGGCTCAGCGGAAGGAGTGGCAGCCTGAGGAGCGGGAGCAGTAGCGGTCGCAGCGTGCGCGTTGACTGAGGCAGCGGCCAGCGGCTCCAAGGGGGTGCGCTGGGCTGACCCGCGCCACCCAGCTCGCCGCGGGCTGCCGGGAGCCAGCGCACGCCATGACGACCTGGTGGGGCTGGTGGCGGGCGTGGCTGCTGGGGAGATGTGAGCGGCGTGGGTCCAGGGGTATGGGGGGCGCGCAGAGGTGCCGGTGGAGGAGGTGACGGTGCGAGAAGACGACGGTGTCGACACAGATAGCTGCACCGCCTCTGGCCCTTGCGGCGGCGTCAGGCCTAGAGCCGGCAGCTTCAGCGACGCCCACCACGTGTACTCATCCACACCGATTTCCCGCCGTGGATGGCACGGAAGAGGGATGCTTGCATCCAGCTTCCCTAGCTCAGCCGTCCACATCTGAATGTCCTGCGCGGGCTCTGCTTTGTACGCCTTTCCCCGAATAAGTAACGCCATCGCCCTGGTCAGGTTGCCTGCACCACGCGTGGGAGTAGGGAGCCATAGGGGAGTTTGAAGGAGGAATTCTTAGAGTGACAAAAGGACATTTCGACTATTTTTCAAGAGACTACGTAGCAGCAGCGCTTACCTCTACGTAATTCGAAGCGGGCGTGTTGAATGTAGCGCTTTGCAGTCCGCTCTCCGATGCGGTGATGTTTCATGTGCTTGTAAGTCTCATGTTCCTCCTCATCCGTTAATTGCCTGCAAACGATCAACACGGCGTACAACATCAGCTTACGAAATACAGGCATGGAACTGGTGCGCGTAGGAAACAAGGGGAGGCCTGAAACTTTCAGCTTACCTTCTCGCGATCTCCAGCCATATCCGAACAAACGCATGGTGGTGGCGATAAGTTGCCACTGGGATCAAGCCTCTGGCGAGAAGGAAAAGACTAAACAGCACTTTGAGAACTTCTACGGATCCCTCACCATCCCCCGCTCCTCGCGCGTCCTGTCTAAACCTCTCTATTCGTTCCTCGTTCAGAAGGAACTCCAGCCAAGCGGTTGGAGACTCTGGCGATTTGCGAATGTTCAACAATAGCTCATTCCGTTGGCGAAGCGGTTTACTGTCAGGAAGTGCTCGCTGCTCTCGTAGAATGCTTCTGACGTGCTCCAATAGTGTTGCCTCCCAGGGTGGCGGATCTCTTCTATCCTTGGACCCTGGAAATCTATATGGCAACGATGTGCGAGAAGCAGACAGTGAGTTGCATGAGGCTGCGGGCTCTGCTCCGCCAATCACAGGACCCAAACCTCCACATCTCACTTCGACCTTTGCTGAAGCTACCGAGACTTGGTTTTCCTTATCCAAGTGTAGCTGCGCCATGTTCCACCACGTCTAGCAATGGTTAAAAATCCGCTAACGAGAACTAGCTAAAGGGCGCCAGCAACGATCTCAGCAACGAGAAGCTAGGTTGATAAGGTCTGGAAGAAACGCAAAGCAGATATTGTTCAACTCAAACACGAAGCTGCTAGCGCCATTGACGCGATATGCCGGAAGTTAAGAATCTGCGGAGAGTTCGAGAGTTGAAGGCAGACCCTAGATAGCGAAGTGACGTGCTTGTGGTTGTGGTGGGTAGTGTGGGTGAATCTGCTCACTTGCATGACAGAATGGAACAGAATGGGTCAGCAGATGTGGATGCCATGCCAGCCAGCTCAGGCACTCGCTACCGAGCAGGATGGTTCCGTGTCGCTTGGCGGGAACCTGGAGCCCTGACAACCACCGAATCACCCTGCCACACTTCGCCAAGGCGCAATTTTTGAACCTGGGCGGGAAATACGAGATGAGATAATCCCTGGGGTCTTTTATCCATACAAGAACAATCTGGCAGCTACACCTCAACGAGTAGCATTTCTTACATAGGTCGAAATACGTGTAATAGTGGCCTTCCTAGAGGTAGTATCATTACCAGAGAAAACCTCATTTTTAAAATAATTAATTGACTTCAAATTTTAACCTCGCCTAATGCATTTTTTCTTATTGTTTTCTCAATCTGTTCCTTGTTGAAATTATAATTTTTAACACACGTAGTGTTTTTCAAAAATTGTGTATTGTGAAAGCGAAGCTGATTGTACTGAAGCGTTGGGCATCGTCGAAACGCGCTACTCGCCCTTCTCCAACTACATATACGTGGGTTGGAGCTCATTTACCTCCACCCACGTCTCTCATTTTTCAAACGGCTCAGTCAACCTTGCCGCTCTAGCTTTTCTCCCGTTCAAGCTGGCTAAGACTAGAACTTTGCCTCGCGGCGAGTCTCCCTCAACTCTTCTCTCCGACATTTTTAAGTTTCACCGATCCGTCATGGCTACGACTACGAATAATCGCGGCGAGTCCAACGTCGTCACCGGCCACCCCAATTCCGAGTCTACTTGCCAAGCCCCGGAAATTGCGGGCGACCGGCGCAACAAGCGTCGGGCAGAAGAAGGGGCAACCGCCCCAACTGGGGTTGACGTTCTGCTGGGAGGGGGCGAGGTCAACAGTCAGCTTGCTGACGCGCCCCCGCCCCCTTCTGAGCCACACGCGCAAGTGGCTGGGCAGAGCCAGCCACTCGCGCCTGACGCCGAGCAGCAGCACGCGCCAGCCCCGCAAGTGGCGGGTCCCTCTCGCCAGCGCAAAAGGGGGCGCGCGGCTGCCTCGTCTGACGTGCCGCCCACCCCGACATTGACCCCGTCGTTGACCCCTACGCAGGTCAACGCGCTGTTGACGCTGTTACAGCAGCAGGCGACGAGTGTTACGGCCGCCGAAACTGCTCAACCTGCTGCTTCTGAATCTGCTAAAAAAGAACCTGCAAACACAGAAAAGGCCACACGCGGAACCAAGACGCCACGCCTCGCTAAGGACGCCATCGCCAGCATCCCGCCTGCCCTGGCGGCCGACAACGACAGCGACGACTCCGACAATGACGCTGGTGAGGTCCCCGGCACTGCTGCAAATTCAATTCCCATGGAGCATCTCCCACCACTCCCGACCACTCACACCACCCTCTCGGCGGCGTCTTTCCTCAACGCGGCCGTACGCGAGCAAGCGGAAGTCCTGGAGGACCTTCGGGCATACCTGAAGCACGCCGAGTTCAAGGTGCAGCACGGCGACGCGCCGGGCGGCCTCGAATTCCTCGCCGACGCGCTCGCCCTCATATCACGACGCTTCGAAGTTCTCCAAGTCGAAGACGCCTCTGACTTCCGCACGGCCAAGCGTTTCAAGCTGTACCAGCAGAAGAGTTTGCTTACCTCAAGGCCTTTCAAGCAGGCCGTCGCTGACGTGGCCGCAATGGACCGCGCCGAGGGCGGATTTGCTCGTGGAAATCGCGGAGGCGGCCGCATGCCCATGCCGTTCGTGCCAAAGCGTGGTCCGCCGCCTACGGGAGAATTCCGTGGCTTCCGCGGCACTTGCTTCCGCTGTGGCCAGCCGGGGCATGTGGCCAGCGGCTGCCCGGCGATTGGGCATGGTGGCCAAGGACCCGCACCAGTGGTGTAGGGGTCGGGCCATGGGCGCTTGCGCAAGTGGCGCAAGGCGCAAGACACCCGGTGTGTGCGTAGGCCATTGGGCCCACCCCTTAGGGGCACGGGTGGCAGAGGGCCAGCCCTAGTGTAGGCCAATCAAAGGCCCTAGGATCAGAGCAAGGGAAGGGGAACATGCCCCCTCGGTCCCAAATGATAGCCCGACCTTGCAAGGCGGACTTTGCATGCCTAGGAGCATGTTGAGTAGAGATAAAGCTTGGTTAAAATAAGGAGCCGCGGTCCTTCATTTTTTTTTCAGGTCTTGGTCCCCTAATATAACCAGAGAAAAGGGGGAGCAGCACCATAAGAGGCGCAGCAAAAAAAAAAAAAAAAAAAAAAAAAAAAGAGGGGGGGGGGGGGATTGAGCACGGAACGGGGAAGCATAGTGGGTGGCTCAACCCCCGCTGCATGTCACGCAGCACCCCCGGCCGGAGAAGGAAGGCCATCAGGAACACCAATGGCCCGCCACTTACCCACACAGAGTTGCTCCTCGATTGGACATGCAAAAAAAAAAAAAAAAAAAAAACAGAATTCAAGCATTATGCGAGCCTTTACAAGGCGCCTACCCTCCAACCCGGTGTGCTACACCCTGGACCCTAAGCATTACCCCTCCGTGGGCATACAGGAACAGCCACACCAGCCTCATCTAGGGCTGCCCAGCTTGGCATTGGAAAAAAAAAAAAAAAAAAAAAAAAAACGAGTCACATAAGCATGCGCGCACGCACGCGGTATGGCCCACGAATGGGAACAGCAACAAAACACCGCACGCATGCCACACAAGCACACAAGAGGTGGCTAGAAGAAAGACAAAAAAAAAAAAAAAAAAAAACACGGGCGTTGAGTCTCAAAACCCAAGAAATGATAGCGCAAGCGAAGGCGGCAATAAGAGGGTAACATGCGTTTGCGAGTAGAAGCGCGGGTGAAGGCACAAGTTGTGGGAATACGAGGGCACCAAGGGAAGCAAACGTCGGGGCTCAGGTTCGAACGCAAGCTCGGCATGCGTAGGCGTGCAAACCGACACACACGCAAGTCACGCCGCTCAGACCCGCTCAAAGCGCAGGCACCCACCGACCTAAGCATCTTGCTCGCATGTGGCACCTCAACCCGGCACGCCCTCCTCAGCCACTAGGCTTCACACTCCCCCCCCCCCCCCCACGCTCTAGGTTTCCAGTAGGCATCAGCCCTGCAGATGAACTCAAGTATTCGTCCCTTGCTTCTCCTTGCATGATGGCACTCCCACAGGCACCAGACTTCGCGAATGTGCACACAACAGTGACCCCTACGAATACGCGGTTACTGACAAGATGGTCACCAAAATGCGTGGCCGCCTACGTACCACGTTCGCTTGGTGGAGCTCGTGGTGCACTAGCAGTTTCATCCTCTCAGTCATTGCCAAAGGATACTGGATGCCATGGAAACTCGGGCCGCCGCCGGCCTTTCACGATCGCAACCATGCCGGCGCACGCATCCACGAAGCATTCACGCGCACGGCCATCCTTGAACTCACCGAGACCGGCGCGGCCATCCAAATTCCTGCGGCGAAACTGAGATGCATAAGCCCACTCAACGTGGTCGAGCAGAAAGACAAGTGTCGCATGATTCTGGATCTCCGAAAGGTGAACGACGCAATAATCGTCCCCAAATTTAAATATGAGGGACTCAACCGCGTAGCGGACCTCGCCCGCCAAGGAGATTGGATGTTCTCCATCGACTTGAAATCAGGCTACCACCATGTCGACATCCACCCCTCGTGCTGGACGTTCCTCGGCTTTGAATTCGACGGGCGCACATACGCCTTCCGATCCTTGCCGTTCGGCCTCGCCACATCACCATTCGTCTTCACGCAGCTCATCAAGCAATTAGCTCGGCGATGGCGGGAGCAGGGGGTCCGCGTGATACCCTACGTGGACGATATCCTCTTCCTGTGCTCGACCCAGGCACACGCTCAAGCCACGTGCCAACGGATCGTTATCGATCTCAAGGCTGCCGGGCTCGTACTCAACTCAAAAAAGTCAAAGCTGATACCAACACAGCACCTTCGGTTCCTTGGCGTAGAACTTGACACACAGGCCGGCCGGTTCTCCATCGGCGAGGAGCGGCGAGCCACACTCAACGCCACCCTCCATGCCCTACTGCGCGCAAGCTCAGTCAGTGGAAAGTCCCAGTCCGGCAACTGGCCCGAGTTACAGGCATGCTGGCATCGATGGCTGTCGCACTTGGCACCACCACCCGAGCGTTCAGCCACGCCATGCTAGAAACAATCAACGACGCGCCGACATGGACCAGCATGGTCATCCTCTCCCCACCCGCCATCGAAGAGCTGAGATTCTGGATCCAAGAGTTCGACCGTTTCAACGGTGCCCCGTTCCATGTGCGGCACAGCTACGATGCAGTCATCCACGTAGACGCAAGTGCCCACAGCTGGGGTGCCACGCTGGACACATTCCCTGGAGCCGTGATAGAGGCCAGCGCGGCAATGCCCGGAGCCCTTCATCCAACCTCCAGCACACAAAGAGAGCTCGCCGGCATGCTGTGGGCGCTACAGACGTACGCGCCTAGAATCCGGAAGAAACACGTGCTAGTGCGGGTGGACAACCAGGGCGTGTTCTTTATCCTTCGCAAAGGAGGTTCCCGAAGTCCCGACCTCACCACCATGTGCAAAGGCATCATCCAAAAATGCATGGAGTTCGAGATTCGGCTAATCATCGAATGGATCCCACGCGATCTGAATGGTCGCGCAGACGAGCTCTCCAAGCTAGTCGACCACGATGACTACTCGTTGAAGCTCCCATGGTTTCGCCTCCTCGAGCGTCGCTTGGGGCCCCACTCCATTGACCTATTCGCCAACCCCCAAAATGCACACCTGTCACGTTTCTGCTCTAAGGTCCCCCACCCCGATGCTACAGCAGCCGACGCCTTCTCACTTGCCTGGACGGCTGAGAACAGCTTTGCATTCCCACCGCCCCAACTCATCCCCGCAGTACTCCATCACGCACAACGCACGAGCGCATCTCTCACCCTCATAGTCCCACACTGGCCTGGCGCAAGCTGGTGGCCGCTCCTCCAGCCCTCCCCTCCATCGTGGGACCCACACATCCAAGCACATATCCCTCTTACACACGGCAGCCAGTGTCTTACAGTCGGCACACATAGTCAAGCATTCTCAGGCACAAGATTACCCAACAGCACTATCGTCGCACTCCGCGTGATATTTGACAAACTAGACTCCCTCGCCTGTCCCCAGATCTGCTTCCAAAGCTCCAACATGACCTGCTTTCCATGCTCGCCCGCTCTCGTGCCGACTCAACCATCCGAATATACGAGCCTTACTGGGTGAAGTTCCGCGCCTTCTGCACGAAGGTCAACCTAACGTTCTTGCCAGCATCGGACATGACCCTCGCGCTCTACCTTGTGTATGTCATCCAACGCAAGGCCTCCTTGTCGGTGGTTCAGCTCACATGCTCCGCCGTGAGCTTTGCCCACAGGATGACAGGCTCAACATGCCCAACCACCGGCCCTTTCACCTCCCAAGTGCGCGACTTTGCGAAGCGACACTGCCCGCGCCCTAACAGGATTAAAGAGCCAGTCTCACTCCATCAGGTCCACGATATGGCAGCCTCCTTCCTACAGTCAACTAACCCGGCTGTGTTCCAAAAAGGACTGATCCCGATTCTCATGTACGCCGGTTTCTTGCGCTACTCGGACCTGGTGGCCATCCAATGGCAGGACATCCAATTTAAAGATGAAGCGATGTGGCTACTCATCCCCCACTCAAAAACCGACCAAGCCGGCCAAGGCACCTGGATCCCTATCGCGGCAAGCCCCGAACCCTTTTGTCCGGTCCAGGGCACCCAGAGGCTCATCCAACTCGCAGGATACAGCCTCCAGTCCTTGGGACCGCTCATCCGGGTCTTCGGACCCCACCTACCGAGCCACGGCACAGCCAGACCGCCCTCATACACCACAATCCGCAACTGGTGCAAGGAAGCCTTCGCGAAAATCGGCCTGGGAGAAGAGCACCTCGGCACCCACTCCTTTCGGAAAGGCGCGGCCACAGTTGCTGCCAACTCTGGGGTTCCTGACAGGATCTTCAAATGCCTGGGCCGTTGGCGTAGTGAAACCGCGAAAGAGATGTACGTCACGCCCGCGACCGATCATCTGGTTGGCGCGTCTCGACGCCTGCAAGACCCGGCGGCGGCACCATCCTCTGCACAATACGCTGAGGCACTTCTCCACCACCGCAAGCCCCCACTGCACATGTCTCAACGACCCCACTTGAAATGAGAACGATGCCTATTGCAAAGGACAAGAAAGCAAGCTTTCTCAATATTATAATTTTTAACACACGTAGTGTTTTTCAAAAATTGTGTATTGTGAAAGCGAAGCTGATTGTACTGAAGCGTTGGGCATCGTCGAAGCGCGCTACTCGCCCTTCTCCAACTACATATACGTGGGTTGGAGCTCATTTACCTCCACCCACGTCTCTCATTTTTCAAACGGCTCAGTCAACCTTCCCACCCACCCCCCCCTCTAGACAACCGCCCATCTCCAATGGACAGCCGGTCACTTGAACGGGAGCACACAACTAGGATCATGATGTGTGTATGTTTAGATTCTTATAAGCTAGTAAGCGACTATTGTACCATGCCACTTGAAATGAGAACGATGCCTATTGCAAAGGACAAGAAAGCAAGCTTTCTCAATGTATGCGACTTGAATACTTCGGGTCAGGGCCTCAGATAGGACTTTAGGCATCCTGACCAATCAGGGCGGGAAAAAAAAAAAGACGTGTAGAAGTCAGGAATGGGGGCTTATGTTCATACTGATTCCTAAGAGTGGTTCTCCAGCTCTATACTTTGGCCTCAAGGTAAATCCTGAAACGCTTGAAATCTCAGAAGTCATTCTAAACAGTAGCAGCAGCACACTTGGCTTCACGCGTTGTGATGGGTTGAGGACTTAGCCGCGACTGGCCGAGTTTGCGTCAACTGTAGCGCACGAGGCAATCAGACCAGGAAACTTTTCTTCGTCTGACTGTCAGACAGAATTTTGCTGAGACCGGATGGACGTTCAGTTTAAAACGCCTGAAAACTCTGATGAAGTCAAAGGCAAGAAACGAAAAGTTGCGTGAAAAAACTGCAGTTGGATTTCCATCGAGCGGTTATGACGGCGTTTGATTAGGCTGGATGGTGAGGGCGCATTCCTCGCCTGTGGCACACTCTATGGCAAGTTCTCTGTTTCCAATTCAACGTGCAGGATCATCTGAATTTGTTTCTAGTAATCGTGACCGTGGAAAAACTCATAAAAAGTTAGCCACGAAGTATTCTGCCAAACGTGATGAATAATCCCCGAATTGCAGTACTAGACGAGATTTTGATTCGACGTAACCTGGGCATCACGAATTCTATGAGGACTAAGCCAGAATTTCAGGGCTGCATTGAAGTTGTAGAAGTATGTCTCTGGCAGGGAGAACTTAGCCGAAAAGTTTTAGTGAGTGGGGGGTGGGGCGGGGGGAGGATTGTCTCTAGCATTTAGGACTTAGCAAAAATTCCATATTAGTGGGGACTTTTTGGAGGATTGTCTCTAGCATTCAGGACTTCGCTGAAATTTTAGAGCAGCGGGGGGATTTCTGAGGATTGTCTCTAACTTTCAGGACTTCGCCATTTTTTTTAGAAGCGGGGGGTTTCGGAAGATTGTTGCTAACTTTGAGGACTTAGCTGAAATGTAAAATTCAAGGCAAGGGCTACCCTAGTGGCGCACGTGCATTCAAGATTCGAGGAATCAGGGTTATCCCCGAAGGCATACTGACAGCCCAGGGGTGGTACACGAACACTTTACTGAATCCTCAGAGTTGCACTATGATTTAAAACTAAATTTACAGGGTGAAAAATGACCTTAAACGGATTTGTCAGGTTTGGCACCTAACAGGCATCATGAAAATCAGGAATTCAGGATAAAACATCATGATATCTGAGGCCCTGCTTCGGGTGTTCTTCAGCATACTACAAAGTTATAGCAAATGCACCTCTTAGGAGTGAATTTAATGTTCATGTACCGAAAAAAAAAGTGCCATGTAGTATAACGAGCAGTCACTATTATTAGCAGGGCCTACAAGCCCTTGTAGATTAGCAAATAGGTACCATCACATAGGTAAAAAAGTGTGGGTACTATTTAGTTTAGTATCAATGAATCCCTCGTTCTCATCTAAAAGATCTTGTGGGCTTTCTATAAATAACTGTATGCAGCCAGTGCTGCAGCTTCACGGGAAAGGTGTCAAACATAAATTTGTATGTTACTATCGGCTAGATACGTGCGTAGTCTTAGAGAGTACTACCCCCTGGCACAAAACCACCGTGTATCTCACATTCTAGACTATTCGCTACTTTGATATGGTATCACGCTAGGCTAGGTCCTCCCCGCCCACCCGCGCTTCCGCCCTAGCCCTAGACCTAGTTGCCCATAGCTAGTCGCCCGCCGCTAGCTGCCCGTACCTAGCTGCCCATAGCCGCCCGTCGCCTAGCGCCCGCCGGCCCCGCGATCACCAGCCCCGTCCCTGCTGGCCCTGTGCTCGCCAGCCCCGTGCCTGCTAGCCCCGCGCCCGCCTACCCCGAGCCTGCTGGCCCCGCATTTTCCGGTCCCGCGCCCGCCAGCCCAGCGCCAGTCGGCCCTGCACTCGCCGACCCTGCGCCCGCTGGCTCCGCGCCTGCTGGCCCCGCACCCGCTGGCCCCGCTTGCGCCAGCCCCGTGCCCATCGGCCCCGCGTTTGCCAAACCCACACCCGCCAGCCCCGTGCCCGTCGGCCCCACACTCGCCAGCCCTGCACCCGCTAGCCCCGCGCCTGTTGGCCTCGCACCCGCTGGCCCCAATTTCGACAGCCGCGTGCCCGCTGGCCCCGCGTTCACCAGCCGCCCACCGTCGACCCTGTGCTCACGGGCACCCCGCGCTTGCCGGCCCCTGTGCCTGCCGTCCCCTGCACCTCCTAGCCCCGCACCTGCCAGCCCCACGCGTGCTGAACCAGAGCCCGCTAGCCCTGTGCGTGCTGGCCCTGCGCCTGCCTGCCCCGTTGCCCCAGCCCTGCGCTCCCGCCGACCCCAGCACCGTCGGCCACTGCTCCGCCAGCTGCAGCTCCGCCGGTCCCAGCCCGCCCCAGCCCTTCCTACAGCCGGCCTTGGCTCCCCCTCTGAGCTTGCGCTCCCGCCGGCAGCCTCCACTGCACTCCACCGCTCTCCACCGCACTTCACCGCAATTAACCACTCCCCACCGCACTCCACCGCACTCCACCGCTCTCCGCCACCCTCCTCCGCTTTCCCTCCTCCCCTTGTCAGCGGCAGTCAGCTGCTGCGGTTGTGGTGATGGCAGACTCTCTGCTCCACCTGGACGCAGAGGGTCGAGCCGTTGAGTTTGAGGGGTGGCTCGTCGACCTCCGCCGCCAACTGATCGGACAGCGCTAGGACGGCCACTCCCAAGCCGTCTGTGAGAGTACGACCTCGTTACACCACTTGGCCTTTTCTTATTTCCTTCCTTTTTCCTTTCTCTTTTATTCCATCTCATTTGGTTTCCTATTCTTCCTTTTCCATTAACCTTTGGTTTATCCTGCTATTATAATTATATCATCGACCAGGCTTGGGATGTACTGGTGCGCTCTATCTAGCGTAATCCTGCTGTAATCCCTTAAAGCCAATAGCCTCGCGTGGCTATACGCAGGGTGATTCTATCTTCTAGAAGGGTCTATTCCCCTAGGATAAGATAAACCTGGTTACCTGATGTACTCTGGAAGTATAAAAGCGCCTTGTACTGATCGATAGTGCAACCTTTCCTCGACACATTCGATCCTGTGACACTTGGTAATCAGAGCTTTTCTCACTCGACCGCGCTCAGCTAAGCAGCAGCAGCGGGGATCCTGCCTCGAAAAACCGCCGGGGGCGAACAATTCGACGCCGATTCTGGTAAGCACCAGCTCCGCGATTTTCGAATTACCCCCTCCGTGCGTGTTTTGAACAGGATGGCAACCTTCGACAACACCGAGGTTACCCAGCAGCTCTTCGCGCGCATCGCAGCCCTTCAGGAGGAAATGCGAGCGGATCGCGAAGCGTGGCGAAACGAGTTCGAGCGAGTAACTTGACTCGCCAGAGCGCAGCACGAGACGACAACGGCGACGACGCAGCAGTCGCAGCAGTTTCTCGAGGCTCCAAAACCGCGCCCACCTGAGCCGTTCGATCCGAGCGATCGAAACTCCGACGCCCGCAGATGGATCGCCGGGATGGAGATCTATTTCGCAGCCGTCGGATGGAGCTCGCTAGTCTGGGACGGTCAACGTGTACGACTCGCGGCGACACTGATGCGAGGGCCGGCACTCGAGTGGATTGGCGGCAACAGTACTTTCATCCACGGTGAAGCCACGTGGCAGCAGTTTCGCGCTGACCTGCTGAAACGCTTCGAGCCGATAAATTCCAGTTTCCTTGCCCGGGAAAAAAATCATCGACACCGACAGTTCGGGAGTGTAGCGCAGTACACGCATCAGATGGAGGAATTTTATAACCGCATTCCCGACCTGACCGAAGGGGAAAAAGTACAATCGTACCTCGCCGGGCTGAAGACCGAAGTCAAACTACAAGTCGCAGCGTCAAACTACGCGAGCTACAGTGACGTCGTTTCGGCAGCGGAGCGCTTCGACATGGTCAACGCCGGAACACGACGGACGCACGTCGGCAATACGCGACAGGGCGACCGCTCGGCTCAACCCACGTTCGCCGACCCGATGGAGATCGACAGATTCGAGGGGCGGCCACGTCCGAAAAACACCAACTACACGTGTGAATTTGCGGGGTGCCGGGTCATCGAATCTTCGACTGCAGCAAAATGAAAGCCGCACGCGCAGAGTATCGAGCACGCAACAGTGGCGGAATTCCTTCAGCCAATCAGAAGCCAAAAAACGGGAGTCGCCAGTGATTGCGGATCTAGCTGGCGAAAATAAAAAGATCCGAAAGCGGCCGCGGGATTCCGGAAAAATCAACTTCGACGAAGCTGATTCGACGCGAGAAGGAGGAAATGATGGGGGAAAATCTCCACCCCACAACCAGTCTTCGCCAGGGAAAATCGCTGAGGAAAAATACGACTCCGCGAAAAAAGACTCTGCCGAGACGGGGAAACTCCTTGAAGACCCAAGAAATTATAAGAATTCATTAAAGTTATCTTATAAAGATGCTTTAATGAAAACTTATGATTTTCGAGGAGCTAGAGCCTTGGAGAAATTTTGGGAGGGACTCCAAAAGAAGCAGACAGCTGTGGAGATCATACCGGTACCGGACAACTTGGGGAAAAAATTAAGGAGTGTGGAAAGAAGCCGACCTTTCCACGGAGTCAACGTCCTCTCCCGACACCAGCCCACAACGACTACCCGTTCCCCAGGGAAGACGTCGGTGGAGCTGAAGCAGCTCAAGAGGAAGCTGGGGGTCTACAAGAAGCTGCACAAACCCCGAACTCCTCCTACGGATGCATCCAGTTCTTCGGCATCAGTGACGCGCACAGTCGTCAGGGGAACTCTGGGCCCTGGAGAAGAGCAGCCTCGGCCAGCTGCCAGCTCAGGAGTAGATAGCAACACAAAGGTGTGTACGGAATACTGGGACGTACCCTATGACCCAATCAATGAAACTATCTTTGGGTACTCCGAGCAACGACTGCCCCTCGTGCTCGAGGTCATCTGCAAAGGACGACGCCTCCAAGCACTCGTGGACAGCGGAGCATCACACACCATTTGCGACAAGGCAGTGATCGACCGACTTCGGGAAGAGTACAAGCCTTCAGGATTCTCTGCAACGATGATGGACGGCAGCAAGCTACCAGTACACGGCGAAGCAGTGCTACACCTACAAATTGGACCACTGCGCTGGAGACCTGCACTCCCCATCACCAACATCAAGGGGCTTGACTTGATCTTCGGGCGAGACTTCCTAAAAAAATTCAACCTAGAAATCAACTGGGTGAACCGCACCGCAAGCATCTACAACAATGGACGGAGAGTACAGCTACCCAACTGGGACGATACAGGAGATATCCCAGTGGAGACACTCGCACGATTCGAGAAGGACGTAAAGCAAACCGACACCGGGTTCTTGGCGATAGCAACAGAGGTGGAGAATGACGGAGAGAAAGCCTCGGAAACTCCAGAAAAGATCAAGGAATTATTGAAGGAGTTCCAAGATATTCTTCCGGACGATCTTCCGAATGAGCTACCGCCATACCGAACGCATCAACACGAGATCGTGGAGGAACCGGGTTCGAAGCTGACCTTCCGAGCACCATATCGGCTCAGCCCTACGGAGCTGACCGACATGAAAAAACAAATCGAGTATCTCCTAGCCAAAGGACTCATCCGACCATCCACTTCGCCGTACGGTGCCCCGGTACCCTTCACACCGAAACCGGACGGAAGCCTGCGCATGTGCATCGACTACCGAGCTCTTAACAAGCAGACCATCAAGAATAAATATCCAATACCGCGAATCGATGACCTGCTTGACCAGCTTCGGGGAGCTACGGTATTTTCCAAACTGGATCTGCGGTCCGGATACTGGCAAATACGCATGGCGGACAACTCTATCCACAAAACTGCTTTCCGAACTCGGTACGGATCGTACGAGTATTTGGTAATGCCATTCGGACTCACCAACGCACCGGCAACGTTCCAAGCCGAAATGAACCACATTCTACGACCACTTTTGGACGAGTGCGTGGTGGTGTACCTGGACGACATACTCATCTACTCGCGCGACATGAAGCAGCACGTCGAACACCTGCGACGCGTCTTCGAAATTCTTCGACGAGAACGATTCTACGTCAAACTGTCCAAGAGCGAATTCGCCCTTGAAAAGGTCCAGTTCCTAGGACACATGGTGAGCGCTCAAGGAGTTCACGTCGACCCCAAGAAAATCGAGGCCGTACGCACGTGGAAGACACCCGAGAACGTGAAGGAGTTGCAGCAGTTCCTAGGCTTCGCTAATTACTACAACAGGTTCGTGCCACAGTATGCGAAAATCGCAGCACCACTCACGAATCTGCTGAAGAAGAACACGCCCTACAACTGGGAGCCGATGCACCAGGAAGCCGTGGAGCAGCTGAAGCAAGCACTTACGTCCGCACCGGTACTCATTTTGCCAGATTCCGAACGCGACTACGTCATCGAAGCTGACGCCAATGACCAAGCAGTGGGAGCAGTCTTGATGCAAGATCAAGGGAATGGACTGCAACCAGTTGCTTACCTCAGTAAGAAACTGTACGGGGCAGAACTAAACTACCCGATACACGACAAAGAGGCCCTGGCCATCATCATCGCCTTCAAAGCGTGGAGATGCTATCTCGAAGGACGAAGAACAACCGTCTACACTGACCACTGCAGCCTGAAATACTTGAAGACACAACCCAACCTTTCCAGGCGGCAGGTCCGGTGGATCGACTTCCTCGAGACACACTTCCACTACGACATCGTGTACAAGCCCGGTCACAAGAACAAAGCAGACGCTCTCAGCCGGCCTGCACACGTTGCCGCTATTCAGGTCGAAGGGATGAATCCACTACTCAAGGGACTCTTCACACACGGGTACGCCACCGACCCCGAAATTCCCTTGGCAGAAAAGCGACATCTGTTACAGTGGGACAGTGACATCGCGTACCGGAAAGGATCCACAAAAATCTGGGTACCCAATTACCCTCCTTTGCGCCAGTTACTACTTGAAGAATACCACGACGTCCTCTACGCCGGACACTTCGGTAGCAACAAGACGCTGACCGGTATCGCAAAACACTACTACTGGCCCCACTTGGCAGAGGATGTTCAGAAATTCGTCACCTCGTGTGATACATGTCAGCGGATGAAGAGCAGCAAGCAGAAGAAGGCGGGACTACTGCAGCCTCTTCCTGTCCCAGAACAACCATGGCAAGTGGTTAGCTTGGACTTCATCACCGGGTTACCACCTACCTCCAGCGGTCATGACGCCATCCTTGTCGTCATTGACAAGTTCTCCAAAATGGGACACTTCATCCCGACACACACGACAGCACGCACCGAAGAAACAGCACAACTCTTCGTTCGATACATCATCTCACAGCATGGCATTCCAACCACACTCATCTCCGACTGAGACCCTAAGTTCACCAGTAAGTTCTGGAAGGAACTTATGTCTCTCCTCGGGACCAAACTCGCCATGTCATCCGCTTACCATCCGCAAACAGACGGACAGACCGAGCGCCTCAACCAAATTGTTGAGCAACTCCTCCGAGCAGCCTGCAAGGACGAGATCTCCAAATGGGACTTGCACCTGCCCGTACTAGAGTTTGCTTACAACAATGCTACACATGCCGCTACTGGACAGACGCCGTTCTTCCTCCGCTACGGACGCCACCCACGCACACCACAAAAACCGACAGCATCAGCTACAGTCCAACCCGCACATGATTTCATCACAACCATGCATCAGCTTTGGGATCGGACCCACAAGCGCCTCCTCGACATTCAACAGCAACAGAAGCGCCAAGCCGATCGCCATCGCAACGATCACACCATCACGGTGGGAGACCAGGTGCTTCTTGACACCCGCAACCTGGACATCAGCCATCTCCCATCTAAACTTCGACCTCGCTTCTGCGGGCCTTTTCTCGTTGAAGCACAGGTCACTCCTGTTACCTTCCGCTTACGCCTGCCAGCTACCTGGAAGATTCACAACGCCTTCCACGTCCAACTTCTGAAGCCCTATCGGGACCCGAACACGATTTTCGTTGGACGCCAACCGCCGCCGCCACTGCCCGTCCTCGTCCAGAATGAACCCGAGTACGAGGTCGAGTCCGTGCTCTCACACCGACGTCGTCGGAATGGCACCGTGGAGCTTCTCATCCGTTGGAAGGGTTATGATCCTTCTGAGGACAGCTGGGTACCTGAGTCCGACATGGGTAACGCCCGTCGTCCTCTGCATGACTACCTTGTCAAGCAGGGTGTTACTTCTACCACCCAGCTTTGAGGGGGGGAAGTGTGAGAGTACGACCTCGTTATACCACTTGGCCTTTTCTTATTTCCTTCCTTTTTCCTTTCTCTTTTATTCCATCTCATTTGGTTTCCTATTCTTCCTTTTCCATTAACCTTTGGTTTATCCTGCTATTATAATTATATCACCGACCAGGCTTGGGATGTACTGGTGCGCTCTATCTAGCGTAATCCTGCTGTAATCCCTTAAAGCCAATAGCCTCGCGTGGCTATACGCAGGGTGATTCTATCTTCTAGAAGGGTCTATTCCCCTAGGATAAGATAAACCTGGTTACCTGATGTACTCTGGAAGTATAAAATCGCCTTGTACTGATCGATAGTGCAACCTTTCCTCGACACATTCGATCCTGTGACACCGTCCATGTCGATGGTAAGCTCCCTCGCCCTGCCCCGCCTGCTACCCTTCCTGACGCCCCCACGTCTGCTGAGCATGAGGCTTTTATCGCTGCTGAACTTGCCTGCGTTGTATGGGATTCGCGCGAGCCGCTGCTCAGCTTGCCATTAGTTATGTTCTCCCCCTGTCTGAGCATCCCCGCTTTACCACTCTCGCAAACGCCAAGGAATAATTAGATGTCGTCATTGCGCGCTATTCCACCCCCGCCTCAGCCTCTGCCGGCCGCCTGATCCTCCCCATACTGTTCCCTGACCTTGCGTCGTTTCCAAATATCGCTGACCATACCACTCACCCCCGCGCACTGGAGACTAGCTACTGCGTCGCTAGCACTGAGACACAGCTCACTGCCTTCCCGCCGGCACTCTGTGCTACCTTTTACCTCATTGCCATGCACCTGCCTGACCGCCTAGCTACTGCCCACGACCACTTCCTTAGTCAGCACCCACGTAACCTCACCCTCACTGTCTTTACCATCGCCCTGTCCGCGATAGAGACCCGCCAGCGCACTATCGCCCAGTCCAGCGGTACTGCGCCGGTCCCTATCTTCCAGGGTTGTTCTCCCTCCCAGTGCACTTACGCAGATATGTTTGCCGCTGTCACTGAGACAGCCCCTGCTGCTGAGACCGCCCCTGCTGCTGAGACCGCTGCGGCGGCCTCAGCGCAGCAATGTCAAGGTAGGGGCCGCCGCCCCAAGGGGGGGTGTGGCGGAGGGAAGGGTGGTGGGGGTGGTGGAGGTGGGGGCGGGGACGGTGGTGCGGACGAGGGGACCAGGGCTGGTGCCCCAAAGCAGCAGCAGCCGTAGCAGCCTCAGCAGCAGCAGCTGCAGCCTTAGCAGCAGCAGCCGCAGCCTCAGCAGCAGCACCCGTAGCCTCAGCAGCAGCAGCAGCCGTCGTGGGGACCCCCGCCGTTGTGGTGGCCTGGTGGCATGAGTTGTCGTGGTCGTGGTGGTGCCCCACGCAGCTCGCTGTTGGGTGGCGGCTCCGGTGTGGCCATCTGCCAGTACCAGCTTCAGACTGACCCTCGCCGCGGCACCATCTGCGACCGTCCAGGTCACACCGCCACCCGCTGCTACCGCCGCCTCGACGACTTCTACTGTCTCCGCTTTGGTCCCACCTCGGACCCTCCTGACTAGTACGCCCTGGCCCGCCGCCGTGTGCCTGTCTTTGAGCTTGACATGGATCAGATGAGGACGGCTATGTATGTCACGTATGCTGATGAATCTAGTGTGTCCAGATCTTATAACCCTGTATTGTCCAGTATAGGTGTGCCTCCTGTGTGTAGTCCAGGTTCCCTTGCTGCGTCAGGCGTAGGACCTCCTGCCTTGTTTAGCTTAGGCTCTACGCTAGTCCCCCTGCCAGCTGCCGCTACTGCGGACGCTACTGCTTCGCTCTCTTTCACACTCTACTCTGGAGCATCTGCCTGCTTCTTCCGCAACCACACTTCACTCACGTCGCTTGCTGACCCTACCGCTATCGCTCTCGCTGACCCCTCATAAGGTCCAGTAGTTGCACGTAGCTCCACTATCTCTCCTTATCCGACGGTTCCCTCGGGCTCTCTTACAGGCTTGCACATCCCCCCGTTCTCTAGGAACCTAGTTGGTGTCGGCTGTCTTCAGGACCTTGGCATCACCAGTACGTTCCCTGGACAACGGTATGCCAACTGTACCGAGGCCGCCACTGGTGTCCCACTTACCACGTTCCCCCGGGACCCCGTGTCTGGCGTATTCACGCTGAACACTGCGTCCACCCAGATTGGAGCTTCCCACCAGGTCGCCACGACCTCTCAGGTAGCTGCAGCCTGCTCGTATCAGTCGCTCACCCACCCTTCACTTCTGTGGCACCACCGCCTAGGTCACCCTGCTCTCTCGCGTCTGCGTCACATGTCCCATCACGGGCTTGTCCGTGGTCTCCCTGCGTCTCTCCCTACCCTCCCTCCCTTGCCTGCACCTTTGTGCACACCCTTCGTCGAGGGCTAGCTACGCCGTGCTCCTCACTCCTCCTCGCTCCCCCCTACCATTGTGCCACTCCAGACCCTGCACTCGAACGTTTGGTGTCCTGCCCATGTCCCTGGGCCGCGTCGCGAGCGCTACTTTTCAGTGCTCGTCGACAAAATCACATGCTAAACCAGAGTGTTTTTTCTGGAGCGGAAGGCTGACGCGCCCGATGCCCTTATTTCGTGGGTCGTAGCTGCGCGAGTCCACCGCGGTCTCCCCGTGCTTCGTCTCCACTCCGACCGTGGCGGCGAGTTCGCCTCCGGTCGGCTTGGTCAGTTTTGTCATGCGGAGGGCATCACCCAGTCATATACCCTACCGGCCTCCCCACAGCAGAATGGGGTTGCTGAGCAACGCATCGGTTTGGTCGTGGAGGTGGCTCGTACCTCCATGATCCATGCTGGTGCACCCCATTTTCTGTGGCCGTTCACTGTTCACTACACCGCTCACTAGCTTAACCTGTGGCCACACTCCCAGTGGCCGCAGGTTTCGCCGACCGTTTTCTAGACCGGGTTCTCTGGTGAGGCGTCTGCATTCCACGTCTGAGGCTGCCTTGCTCACGTTCATGCCGTTGGCATGGACAAGCTCACTGCCCACACCATCTCCAGTGTCTTCCTTGGTTTCCCCCTCGACTCGTCTGACAAGCACTTTTACCAGTCGCCGTCTCATTGCTTCTTTCACTCGCGTGACGTCACTTTTGACGAGTCTGTCTAATTTTACACCCGCTTTCCCCACCGAGGTCTCCCGGTTTCCCCGCCCCTGTTTCTGGTTCCCACTCCCCCGGTAGCCCCTGCTCCTCTCCCTCCCCGTCCTACCGTGTCCTGTGTGTCTCATGTCACTCCCCTCTCGTCGGTTGTCCCGGTCGAGGAGTCGGCTGAATCTGGTGGCCCTGCGGTGCCGTTCTCACCGCCTGTCTCTGCCCCGGTGTCTCCTCCTCCGCCATCGCAGCAGCCGCCACCGCCGCCGCTGTCGCCGCCGCAGCAGTAGCCGTAGTCGCCGCCATTGCAACAACAGCCGCCACAGGGGTCCGTGAGCTCTGGGGGTGCTCGTCCTGGGGTTCCTGTCTTAGCTTGTCACAGTGGTCCTGGGGATGGCACCGGTGCTAGAGAGGGTTCTCGTTCTAGGGGTGCTGGTTGTGAGGGATTATTCCTGGGATTACTATCGTGGCTCGTCCCGGAGGTCTTAGGGGTGGCACTAGCGTCGGAGAAGGTTCTCGCTCTGGAGGTGTTGGCGTGGAGGGTCCTGGAGATTGCCGTGGTGCAGCTGGAGGTTCAGGTGTCGGCGTGGAGCAGCAGCAGCAATAGCAGTCACAGCCGGTTTCTGCCCTTCTCCTCCTCAGTCTTCCCTCCCCTGACCACCCACCTGTGCCTTCCTTGCCGCCGCCTCCCCTGCCTGCCTACGGCCCTGTGTTTCCTCCGCCATACTTGTCTCTAGCTCATTTCCCTCCTGTGTCTCCTCCTGTTTCTCCTGACCCCACGCCCCCGTCCCACTTTTGGTCTCACTGTCCCTCTCGTGCTCGCCCTGTCTCTCCTGTCCAGCACTCTCAGCCTATGTTGCTGCGTTCCCATGCGTCTCGTCCTCCCCTCCTCCCGTCGCCTCCTCCGTCGTCGCTTGTTGTCGCTCCGCCTCCTTTGTCTGAATACCTTCGTGCTGCTAGTCCTCTTCTCCCTTGGGTCCTGGCCTCCTTCGTTACCGATCCGTCTGTTTCTGTCTCAAGTCTTGACGCTCTTGTCGCTGCCTTCGCCTCTACCTGCCGCCTTGACTACACCACTACTCTGGTCTCTGACCTTGCCCGTCCTCCGTCCCTTGGGGGTGCTTCTGCCCTCGGCAGTGACGTCATGGAGGACCGGTAGTACGAGCTCGCTTTCCTGTCCGAGGCTGCTCCTCATCTTTGCTCCATGATGCTATTCCCTGAGGGTGATCCAGATGCCCTTGACATCCCGACCCCTCGCACTTACGCTGAGGCGACCTCGGGACCCTGGGCCTCTCAGTGGATAGCTGCCATGGACGCGGAGATGGCATCTTGGAGATCCATCAGCGCCTACGTCGACGCAGTTCCCGCACATGGGGTGTGCAGAGTTGTCTGCTATAACGGGAGCTTCTGCGGAAGTGCCTGACGCAGATAGAGCTCTCTAGCTCTGTCGTTCTCTAAGGAGAAAGTTGCCTTCAGAATTGGGTGTTTCACAGAGTAGCTTGAGAAAGCTTAGGCACACAAATTCACTAGAATCAAGATTACAAAGTATGGTACACAAGGCAAACACTAGTACTACCCCATTAAACCACATTGAACACAGTGAGAACGTTCGCACAAGAACGTTTACATAACTACTCTAAGCTGCGCTTCGCCAAGTCAGCAATGGCAGGTGAAAATTACAGCACATGCTTAGTTGGTAATTTTTACCCACCCAGAAGTAGTTGTTTTAACAGTTTCAAATATGAAACTGTCAGATGTTACGCACATTTCCGCAGTTACGAAATGTTCGTCACATGTTCAATTTCTCAATGTCGCACGTAGATTTTGCCGTTTTCGGTCCAGATCGGTTCTGAGGTTAACTTACGAAATCGCAAATTTCTCGCGATTTCGGAACGTTCCTTCATCTGAAAAACTAATTCCTCGTTATTTCTGTGCCGAATTTCGTTTCTGCCGAGGGGGTCGTCACAGAAGAGATAGCCAAATTGCCTTTCTGCCGAACTTCGGCAGAACACAAATCTGCGCGAACAGGTTCTTGCGCCACTCTGCCCAAGGTCCTGTCCGAACGCATTTCCGAGAGTCGTTTCTGCCGAAAGGGTCGCCCGCAGAAATGTCATCTGCGCGATACTTCTGCAGAGGATATCCCTTCTGCGAATGGTCCCTGGTGCCAAATCCGCAGAGGGTCTTCTACACTCTCGATTCTGCTGAGACCGCTTCTACAGAAGCACCGAAATCTGTAGAAGCCATATGCAGAAAGTCGCTCCTGTTCTGCCACTCCGACAGAACCGTTTTTCTGCCACCAACAAAAACTGCTCTTCTGCCACTTCCCGCGGAGCCTCGCCTTGTTGACAAATCTGCTCTTCGTCGATGGGCCTTTCTGCAGGGCTCGTGTCCGCAGACTTCGTTGATACGCCGCTTCCGCAGACTTCTGCAACCTTCGCAGGATCAGAGCTATTCTCAACAGGGTGAATGCAGTCGATGGTCGGTGGCTCTTCAAGGTGAAGCGCCCTCCCGGAAAGCCGTCGGTATTCAAGACGCGCTACGTAGCTAAAGACTTCAGTCACCATGAGGGTGTTGACTTCTTTCAGAATTTCGCCCCGACCCCGAAGATGACCACTCTTCGGGCACTGCTGTACAAAGCGGCACAATGTGGCTATGAGCTGCACACCCTCGACTTCACCACAGCGTTTCTCCAGGGCAGTCTGCACGAGCAGATCTACCAACGTCGTCCGTCCGGCTTCACCGGCACCTTCGCCCCAGGTACCGAGTGGCTCCTCCGGCGCCCGGTTTACGGCCTGCGGCAGGCGCCCCGTGAGTGACACGACATGCTGCGTGCTACGTTAGCGGACCCGCAGTTCTTCCCGTTTTCTGTAGACCCCTCTCTTTTTGTTCGTACTGGCCAGACCGCGCTCTACATCCTTGTCAACGTGGACGACCTGGTCTTTGCTACTGCAGACAGAGACGCTCTGTCCAGACACCCCCGACGAACGGAGGACGGACAGGATCAGAGTCCAGAGTGGTGGCGTAGTCAAGGCGGCGGGTAGAGGCAAAGTAAGCGAGCGAGAAGAGCGTCAAGACTCAAGACAGGAACAGACGGGTCGGTAATGAGGGAGGCAAGGACCCGAGGAACAAGAGGACGAGCAGCATGAAGGTATTCAGACAGAGGGGGAGGCGAGACAGCGAGCGACGACGGAGGAGGAGAAGGCAGGAGGGGAGGACGAGACGCGTGGGAACGAAGCAACATAGGGTGAGAACGTAGAAGAGGAGAGACAGGATGAGCACGAGAGGGACGGCGAGACCAGACGTGAGACGGAGGCGTCAGGTCAGGAGACAGAGGAGGAGTAACAGGAGGGGAACGAGGTGGGAAACAGGCCAGAGACGAGTCCGGCGGAGGAAACACAGGACCGTGAACAGGAAGGGGAGGAAGTGGTGGGGGAGGCGCAGGCGAGCGGTCGGGGGAGGGAAGGCCGAGCAGGCGAAGGGCGGACACCGGCGGCTATTACTGCTGCTGCTGCTCGACGCCGACAGTTCGACCGTCAGCTGCACCACTACTACCTCCGGAACACTCCACTCCAGCAACCCCAGAAGGAGCACCCCCAGAGCGAGAACCCTCTCTAGCACCGGTGCCACCCTTGTGAGAGTATGACACCGTTACACCAATTTCTCTTTTCTATATTTCCTTTTTATTTCTCTTTTCTATATTTCCTTTTCTATATTTCCTTTTTATATGTTTTTTTAAATCCTAATTCATTTGGATTTTACCTCATCTCGTTTGGTTTCTTATTCCCCCTTTTCCATAATCCTTTAGTTTATCCTGTTATTATAATTATATTACCGACCAGGCTCAGGATGTACTAGTGCGCTATATCTAGCGTAATCCTGTCGTAATCCCTTAAAGCCAATAGCCTCGCGTAACTATACGCAGGGTGATTCTATTTCTAGAAGGGTCTATTCCATTTGGATAGGATAAACCTGGTTACTTGATGTACTCTGGAAGTATAAAAGCACCTTGTACTCATGGATAGTGCAATATTGAGCAAACCTCATTCGATCCTGTAACACTTGGTATCAGAGCCAAGGTTTCAGCTCAACGCCTAACCGCTGGGCCCCCTGGAGCACGCCGAGGATGGAATCAAACATTCAATTCCTGTAAGTACAATGCTCTTTCATGTTAAGTTTTGACTAACCTCGCGCAGTTGCACCTGGGGTCCCCTTCGATGGCGAGATGCCTCGCCGACCGTTCGTTGGACTGCATTGACGGAGCCGATTTTTTCGGGGGGGCAAACGACCTCGACCTCGCGAACGCGTCACTTCTGGCGGAACACTCCCTGTGACATTCCGAGAAGTTCGCTGTTCGCCACGACTCTTGGTTGCGCCGAAATGTGCTGAGCTGCAACCGACGACATCCGTCCGATGGAGGTCCGGTGCTTCTGATCGACCGAGGCGAAACGAAATCATAATGAGCGAGTTCGAGTTACAGCGCAAATGGGAACGGGACCTCGCAAGCAGCGAAATTCTTTGGAGCGTCCGATCGTTCGACAGCCGACATTGACGACCGAGAATTGCTGCAGGAAACGTTTCCACCCAAGCACTGAAAGCTGCTGAACGCGACTCAGGAATATCTTCAGATCGCTTGGAGTTTGGACCGTCGGATCGACTTCTGCTTCAACGGACGAGATGGAGCGCAACTTCCGCACAATGGGAGAATGATGTGGAGAACCAAGAATCAGCCGCCTTCGACACCGTTCACATCATATGGACTACCAAATTCGGATCCCTCCATTTGGTAACAAATATGGCGCAGAAAGTATGTGCAGGGTCAGAAATCTGCCGAAGAATTACCTTATTGGTAATAGCTGCAAGCAGAAAACTGACAGGAGAACGTGGATCGTCGGATCGGTGTAAAATCAACGGCACGAATGCAGTGGAAACTACACTATGGGAAAGCATCATCATGGAGACAACATTCGTGACCAGGGACTGCACAATCGACGCATCTTCTAACTAGTGTCGATAACGATAAATTTATTTTGACGAAGTCATCTTCGTTAAAAATGGATCGACATCAACACACCGAGATCTTCACCCAGGAAAAAAAATGGAGCTGCGTGAAGACATGTTCTCCATCCACGAGACACTTCTTCATACAAATTGCAGTGAAGTAGCCCCTTTCTCTTGCAATGCTCCCAAGTTCAAGTTGCTGCGAAGGAGCAGATTTCGCATGCAACGACGACGCAGTGAACCCGTCTCGTCAAGGCCAGCGAGACACTACTTCATAACAGGAGCTGACTGATTTGTCTTCATCAAGAATCTCAGCCATCCGAAGTGATTGGTTGGAGCACTCTCAACATCGACCTCACGAGGCGACACACCAATCATGCGTCGCCATTCCAGGTGTTGATGACCTGCGTGGAAAAACAATCCGTGCATGTCACGATGCTTGACAAATTGAGGAGTAATTAACCTCAAATCCGGCAAGTACTCGTTCACTAGCGACCCTACGGCACATGTATTGGAGGCGATTCTACGAGAAGCCGAAGCGTTACAAGCATCAGCGTAACTTCGACAATACAGGAGAATGCCAAGCAACATGAGATGTCAACACGTAATGGAGATGCGGACTACTACAACACGATCAAGCACTCTACCGACCGTACATCGGAGGCACGGATGAGCATACCAGGAATTGTTACCTGTGGATACATTGAGGGGAGAAGCAAATTTCTCTTCATACCCTCAAATGAAACCATCACCGGCAGCAATGGAGCAACCCATGTGTACCAATGTGCACGTGTTCCTGGTAGTTACACCTGTTACACCCATCAAGAACACTCTAGTGGGAAGAGGGAGTTAATGGATTCTCCTTCAACTACTACGAGTTGAGAGAATTCTCTGCAGCAGCTGCCGCCGCCGCCATCGTCGCACCCGCCGCCACAGTAGAAGACTCGATACAACAGTCATATCCAAACCTTATGGATGATTCTTTGCTCAATGGAGATAATGTTGAATTATATTCCAGTGGATCGTAAAGTCCTGGTTGGGCACAACATTGATTTCCAGCTAGTGGGAGGAGATACCACTATGCGAGGGAACAACATGGCAATGCCATATAGCCTCAAGAGCAGGAGATATTTGCTCTTATGAGGATGGGAGGACAACGGTACTCTACCGGTATACAAGTCCTCATGGCCCATGGCTTTCCTTAAAGTCATAAACCTGTGTCACAACCAATCCATCACCAGCACCAACTCCACGGAAGCAGATAAGCATGAATGGAGCGCCGACACCATTCCGGATAGTAGACTCCGCGTATCTCCAACAACACCCCTGTTTGCCGAAATGGAGCAGACTTCAACACCGATGCTGAGTAGCTGAGACATCTTTGACATCAAGGCTACTTCAAGGACAGTATTAGAATGAGACAACACATGATGGCACCAAAAGACCTATCCCAATATGTGCGCCCAGACACTGATGCCTACCGATGGCCTCCGAGCTAAACCGGAAGTGCATAAGGTCCTACTGAATTGGCTGTCAGCAATCCTCATTTGGAAATGGGAGAGGACTATTTGGGAATAGCCCTAAAATTCCTAGATGTCCTAACCCATCACTGTGGGATATCTACACAGCTGAGATTCCTTGCTTGAGCAACCACCGAGGGAAACAACTTTGGCGCCGATTCTGGAAGTTACCAGCTCCGCGTTTATGGTACCAACCCCTCGCATGATTCTGCACACAAGGGATACACTGAGCAGCACTTCGCATGCGCTGTTGTACTCAAGGCAGTATGGCTAGCAGACCGCGTGGTGGACAGGGTTACTACTAGTGATTTTGCTCTCCATTCCGCTGCACTACAATGCCGAGAGGGTACGACTCGCGAGACAACACTAAAGCATGGACCAGCATTCGACAGAAGCTGCATGTATCGGATACAGGACTGCTACATAAGCAGTACTATGATACGACTGCCATACCACCAACACTTGGTGATCTTCAGGCGTGGACGAGATGCAGGTGATCTTCAGGCATGCACAGAACAGAAAACATAGCCATTCATCTGCACGTTACAACACACTGATCCAACCCCTCAAATCTCCAACTACGACTTGCACCTGCCCATATATCACTGACGGCGATACACACCATCCTTCCTTTGCCGTGGACGGAGCTTGCTCATTCCGTAGCATTAGACAGTTCTTGCTACAGTCCAACTCGCTTATGATTTCATCACCATCATCCACCATCTCGAAGATCAGCCACACAAGCGCCTCTTGAACATCCAACAACAACAGAAGCACTTGGCCGCTCATCACTACAGTTATCCACACCATAATCACGACATCAGCCATATTCCATCCAAGCTTTAACTTTTGCTTCTGCGGGTCTATCGTCGTTGAAGCAAATGTCACTTCAGTCAACTTCCGCTTCCGCCAACCAGCCGCTTGAAAGATCCATAACGCCTTCCATACCAGCATCTTAAACCCTATCCAGACCAAACACGCTCTACACCGAATGCCAACCACCGTCGCCGCCCGTGTTCGTCCACGACATGGGATAACTACATGCTCGGACATTGTCGTCATCAGATGGGTACTCTAGAGCTTTGTCTTTGCTGGAAGGGTTATGATCCTTCTAAGGGCTACGTCACTGAATTCGACATGGGTAATGCTCGTCGTCCTCTTCGCGACTACCTTGTCAAGCAAGGTGTTACTTCTACCACCCAGCTTTGATGGGGGAAAGTGTGAGAGTACGACACCGTTACACCAATTTCCCCTTTCCATATTTCTTTTTTTATTTCATTCCTTTTTTTTTTGTCCTGATTCAAGTGGTCTTTACCCCATCTCGTTTGGTTTCTTATTCCTCCTTTTCCATAATCCTTTGGTTTATCCTGTTATTATAATTATATCACCGACCAGGCTCGGGATGTACTGGCGCACTATATCTAGCGTAATCTTGTCATAATCCCTTAAAGCCAATAGCCTTGCGTGGCTATACGCAGGGTGATTCTATTTCTAGAAGGGTCTATTCCTTTTGGATAGGATAAACCTGGTTACCTGATGTACTCTAGAAGTATAAAAGCACCTTGTATTCATGGATAGTGCAACATTGAGCAAACCTCATTCGATCCTGTGACAACCCCCGAGCCCGTCGGGACAAGCCACGACAGGAACCCCAGGACTAGCACCCTCCTCAACGAGAGCACCCCCAGAGTCCACGAACGGCTGCTGCTGCTGTGACGGCGGCGGCGGCGACTGCGGCGGAGGCAACGGCTGCTGCGGTGGCAGCGACTGTGACGGCGGAGGAGGGGACATCGGGGGGGGGGAGACAGGCGTCGAGAACCGCGCCGCAGGGCCATCAGAGTCAGCCGACTCCTCGACCGGGGCAACTGATGGGAGGGGAGTGACGTGAGACACACCTGACGGAGCAGGACAGGGAGGAAGGTGAGCCGGGGCTACCGGGGGAGTGGGGACCAGAAACAGGGGAGGGGATACTGGGAGACCGCGGTGGGGAAAGCAGTGGTAAAAGGAGGCAGACTCGTCGAAAGTGGCGTCACGGGAGTGAACGAATCGGTGAGACGGCGGCTGGTAAAAGTGCCAGTCAGACGAGTCCAGGGGGAAATAAAGCAAGACACAAGGGACAGTGTGGGCAGTGAGCTTGTCCGTGCCAGAGCCACGAACGTGAGCGAGGCAGCCCCAGATGTGGAACGCGGACGCGTTACCAGGAAACCCGGTCCAAAGAAGGGTCGGCGAAACCTGCGGCCGCTGGGAGCGCGGCCAGAGGTTATGCTGGTGAGCGGCGTAGCGAACGGCGAACGGCCACAGAAAATGGGGTGCACCGGAATGAATCATGGAGGTACGAGCCACCTCCATGACCAAGCTGATGCGTCGCTCAGTGACCCCATTCTGCTGCGGGGAGTTCAGTAGGGTGTACGACTGGGTGATGCCTTCCGCACGACAGAGCTGTCCAAGCCGACCAGAAGCGAACTCGCCGCCACGGTCGGAGTGGAGACACAGCACATGGAGACTGCGGTGGAGGCGCGCAGCTACGACCCCCGAAATGAGAACGTCAAGCTCGTCGGCCTTTTGCTCCAAGGGAAACACCATGGTGTAGCGCATGTACTCATCAACGAGCACTAGAAAGTAGCGCTCGCGACGAAGTCCGGGGACGGGGCTGTGCCCCAGACGTCCAGGTGCAGGTTCTGGAGGGGTGCGGTGGCGGGACGAAGCGAAGAGGAGTGAGGAGCACGGCGCCGCCGACCCTCAACACAGTGGGTGCATGGCGGTGCAGGCGAGGGAGGCAAGGCACGAAGCGACACAGGGAGACCTAGAACGAGACCGTGCTGAGACATGTGATGCAGACGCGGGAGTGCGGGGTAACCTAGACGGTGGTGCCACAGAAGCGACGGGTCGGTGAGCGACCGACACGAGCAAGCCGCAATGACTT
The DNA here is from genome assembly GCA_027943415.1 of Closterium sp. NIES-67. NCBI lineage: Eukaryota > Viridiplantae > Streptophyta > Zygnematophyceae > Desmidiales > Closteriaceae > Closterium > Closterium sp. NIES-67. Next base: position 50,326 of record BQMB01000280.1, read on the forward strand.
GGATAGACGCAGGGCCTGGGGAGGACGTGCCCACCTGGGGGGAAGCAGTGTCCAGCGTAAAGAGGCCAGACACTGGGTCCCGGAGGAACGTCGCAAGGGGGGAACCGAGGCGGCCTCGGTACAGACAGCGTACTGCTCGTGACCAGGAAACGTAGTGGTGGCGCCGAGGTCCTGGAGACAGCCGACACCAACTAAGTTCCTGGAGAACGAGGGGATGTGCAGGCCTATAAGGGAACCCGAGGGGACCGGTGGAGAGGGAAGGGTAGTGTAGCTGCGAGCAACGACAGGACCAGAAGAGGGGTCAGCTAGTGCGACAGCGGCAGGCGTGGCAAGCGGCGTGAGTGTGGCGTGGTCACGGAAGAAGCAGGCAGACGCACCGGAGTCAAGTGTGAAGGACAACGAAGCAGTAGCGGCAGACGTAGGAGGAGCGAGGGTGGAGCCTAGACTAGACAAAGCAAACGGTCCTACGCCTGGTGCAGCAGGGGTGTATGTACTACATACAGGTGCTATGCCTAAGCTAGAGAACACACGGTAATAAGATCTGGACACACTAGAAGCGTCAGCATACAGAGAATGCAAGGCAGAACTAATATGATCCATGTCTAAGTCAAAAACAAGCACACGGTGGCACAGCAAACTGGGCCAGTCAGGGAGGTCTGGGGCCGGGCCGAAGCGGCGACGGAAGAGGTCGTTGAGGCGGCGGAAGCAGCGGGCGGTCGGGTGCGGGCGGCGGCACACAGTGCCACGGAGGGGCCCGGTCTGGAGCTGGTACTGGCAGCCCACAGCATCGAAGCCGCTGGTAGACGCCGAGCTGCGAGGACCGCCACCGCGGCCACCACCTCCAGGGGCTCCCGGCCACCCCGGCGGGACGCGGGCCCATGGCTGCTGCTGCTGCTGCGGCTGCTGCTGTGACTGCTGCGGCTGCTGCTGCTCCTGGACACCTGCCCCAGCCCCCTCGTCAGAACCATTGTCGCCGCCACCACCACCACCAGCATCACCAGCACGCCCTCTGTTGGGGCCGCGACGGCCCTGACGTTGTAGCTGCTGCTGCGGAAAGGCCGCCACTGCGGTCTCAGTAGCAGGAGCAGCCGTAGCGACCGCGACAGTAACGTCAGCGTACATGCACTGGGAGGGAGCACAGCCCTAAAAGGTAGGGACTGCCGCAACACCGCTCAACTGAGCGATAGTGCGCTGGCGAGTCTCTATCTCAGAAAGGGCGGCGACAAAAACGGTCAGTGTGAGGTCTCCAGGGTGCTGGCTAAGGAAGTGGTCGCGGGCAGTGGCTAAGCGGTCAAGCAGGCACAGTGCCCCTTATCTAGCCTAGGGGGTGTGTCAAACATATATATGCGTACTCTTAGAGAGTACAACCCCTTAGCACAAAACCACCATGTATCTCACATTCTAGACTATTGGCTACTTTGATAAAAGGTATGCCTGGGCATGGCATGCATGTCTTGCAAATGAACCAGCTGAGTGTAGCCCACAAGTTCTGCCTACTGAATGCTTCTTTCTGCCCCGCTGACCCAAGAAACTGCAGTTGCTCCAGGTACCGTATTTGTCCGGATATAGCACTACGTAGTCTTATATCGTTTTAGGAGCAATTTAGGGGTGTTGCCAGGGCTGACGTTATCAGACTATTTAGTATGATTAGTCTGAAATTTCAGACTGTAATGCTGGCCAAACCTGAATTATCAGATTTCCCATTTTTCCAATCCCGATCACTTCAGAGTACGAATTTAGGGATCCTAAAATTTTCAGACTTGTTGCTAACCCAGTATTGAGTTTCCAGAGCATAGTGCGTACAGACCCTGAACCAGATGTACCTTCTACCAACCTGCGACCCTGAAAATTTCGGCGAAGTCCGCGTACGCTACAGTCATTCCCCACACACCCCACAACCCATCGAAAATTTCGGCCAAGTCCCCAAACGCTAGAGACACCCCCCCCACACCCCACAACCCATCGAAGATTTTGGCGAAGTCCCCGAACGCTAAAGACATCCCCCACACACCCCACAACATATCGAAAATTTCGGCTAAATGGGGTTATCAGACATAGTCACCCTAACACCCCGACCCAAACAGCCCAAAATTTTGGCTGAGTCAGAAACAAAACTATAACAGATATGAGGGTGAGCTGGGCACGGGGAGAAGGCAAACGAAATGGAGGGGAAAGGGGGAGATCGAAACGGATGGAAGGGGGGAAGCGAAACAGAGGGGGAGGGGGGATCGAAAATGGAGGGGGAGGGGGGGATCAAAACTACCCGTAGGGAGAGGGGGCAAGCTTGGCGAATAGAGCGTTGGGAGAAACTTCGCGCCCTTGAAGCGCCCTGGTTGGGAGATCTTTGACGTCAATCTTTAGCGACCATTGAACGGTCGAAATATGTCGAAACGATCGCAACCGATCGAGGCCGTCAAAGTTTGAAAGAGTTTCAGTTGACCAAACGGGCAACGGACGAGAATGTCCCTAAAAGGGACGACTATTAGAAAATAGTTGTTTTGTCTCTCCCTGTCTAGTGGCCAAAACATTTTCATGCTCTGGCATCGTCGTCGATATCCTTCTAAGTTTCGTAAATTTCCGTTTTTTTTTTTTTTTTTTTTTTTTTTTTAGTTGTACTCGCTGGACTCTGAGAAAATCAGACAAGCTTAGTTCTGGACTCTGACGTTTCAGAGGACCGAAATTTTGGCTGAAGGTGTTAAGATGAGGTAGCTAGCTAGGAAGCCATGGAAATGGCGTGAAAGGTTTTAGCTAGGAGAAGAATACCGAGAGATAATAAATGAGACTAAGAAGAGAGATGCATACAAGTAGGGAGTTGTACCCTCTACACTAGAGTGCGGTAACCTACCAAGCCTACAAATTATATAACACAATATATAATTTAACACACCCCCTAGGCTTGGTAGTCACAAGCCCACCCCACATGCAACACCTCTAAGCCTAGCACCCCCATACCCTGCAGCAGAGGTGACTGCAGGGAAGGAGGGCGCTAGGCCTTCTTGAGCTGCGGCGGGACGGAGCCAGCTGGCGTGGCGAGCTGGGACCGACGCTGCGAGATGGGACCGACGCGGCGAGCTGGGTCCGCTGGGACCGACGCAGCGAGCTGGGTCCGACGTAGCGAGCTAGGTCCGACGCGGCGAGCAGGGTCCGACACGACGAGCTGAGGAGGTGCGGCGAGCTGGAGTGCGGGCTTGTTGCATGGTGCCTAAACCATTGCATGGCTCACTGCCACCAGTGCGCTGACGTCGACGACGCCGTCACGCCGCCATGGCTCGACGTCGACGACGCCGCCACGACGGCGCGACGCCACGGCAACGTGTCGAGACGGCCGCGGCGAGGCTGCCACGGCAGCACGACAAAGCTGCCATGGCAGCATGACATGGCCGCCATGGTGGCGCGGAAGTAACGAGAAGGGGGGGGGGGTACGCGGCGGAAGCGCGAGGAGGCGGCCCAGCAGGGCGGACCGCCGGCTCTGATACCATGTTAAGATGAGGTAGCTAGCTAGGAAGCCATGGAAATGGCGTGAGAGGTTTTAGCTAGGAGAAGAATATCGAGAGACAAGAAATGAGACTAGGAAGAGAGAGGCATACAAGGAGGGAGTTGTTCCCTCTACAGTAGAGTTCGGTAACCTACCAAGCCTACAAATTATAACACAATATATAATTTAACAGAAGGCCCTTCAGACTGTTTTTTTTGTCGGGGGGGTTGGCTCAGAGTGGCTTTTTTTGAAACGTCAGCCCTGGGTGTTGCTTATAACTGAGTAAATTAATAAAAGATACGGGGCTTTTGAAATTTATGAGGTAAAATGGAAAAATTGAAAGTTTTTTCCGTTACCCTTCCTCTTTCACGTTTCCCTGTCGGCGTTTTCGCATCGAAACTGGATGACGAACTGCTGGAGGGAAATTGAACTCGATTCCCTACCAGATGGCACAACCGGATAAGCGTGACCTGTTAAATTATATATGTTAGTATATAATTGTAGGCTTGGTAGCGGTTACTGAAGATTATTGTAGAGGGTACAACACCCCTCTTTGTATCCCTCTCTCTTCTTTCCTAGACTCTCTTTTTCTCTCGACATTCTCGCCTACCTCCTAGATCTAATGTCACGCCATTTCCATAGCTCCCCCCATTCCTACCTAGTCTAACTTCGCAACATGGTTTCAAAGCAGGACGCCCGTCCTGGGCCTGCTCCCCTCCTCGCTTCCGCTGCGTTCTCGTTCCCTGTTCGCCGCCGTCGCGGCCTTCCTACTGCCTGCCGCCGTGGCACATTTTCCAAGATGCCGCGGCGGCCTTTATGTGCTGTCGTCCAAGCGTCGACGAGCAGCCGCGGCTCCGACGCCACGCTGTGGTGGCGTCGTCGTGGTGCCGCGGCCGTGACGTCGGCCTGTTGCCGTCGCGCACGACCTGCGTCGCTGCTGGAATTGCAGCCCGCCCGCACGCCAGTAAGCGCCGCGCCTGCAATGGCGCCGCGCTGAAGATCCAAAGCCCCGCCCCTTCCCCCTTCCCTTCGTCCCCTCCTATTCGTCACAGCTGTCACCTAACTCTCGCCGGTCGTCCCCCTGTCGCGGAGTATGGACACGCCGTCGGAAGGGCGGGGGCCGCTGCCGTTACCGCCGTCGTAAGCCGAAGCCGTCGCCGTCGCCGCTGTCGTTGCCGCAGGCCTATTGCCGCCGCACGCCCGTCGTCGCCGTCGCTGTCGCCGCTGCCGGGACTACCGCCGTCGCCATCTCCAGGGCCTTGGGGTTGGCCCAGCTGGAGTAGACATGGCTGATGGGAATGGGGGTGCTAGGTTAGGGGGTGTGGGGGTGTGTGGGTCCTTGCTACCAAGCTTAGGGGGTGTGTTAAATTATATATGTTAGTATATAATTGTAGTCTTGGTAGCGGTTACTGAACATTACTGTAGAGGGTACAACACCCCTCTTTGTATCCCTCTCTCTTCTTTCCTAGACTCTCTTTTCCTCTCGACATTCTCGCCTACCTCCTAGATCTAATGTTACGCCATTTCCATGGCTCCCCCCATTCCTACCTATTCTAACTTCGCAACATGACCCTCGTTCCTACCTCGCGCACAACTTGACGCGCTCAGCTCCCTCCACTACACGTTCCTAGACGTGTTTCTTTCCTTTTGCTTCGACCTGTAAACTTGTATCAAAAGTAGACATATTCAGCATAAAGGGTTAAAATGGGCTTATCCTATATACAACGGAAAGAATGGGTCTATCTATACAGCAGCCCCTCAGATATCATGATGTTTTATCATGAATTCCTGATTTTGAGGATGCTTGTTAGGTGTCAATCCTGAAAATTCAGTTTAAGGTCATTTTCCACCCTGTGAATTCAGTTTTAAGTCATAGTGCAACCCTGAAGTTTCAGTATAGTGTTCGTGTACCAGCCCTGAGGTGTCAGTATGCTTTCGGGGACAACCCTGATTCATCGAATCTTGCAAATGCACGTGCCCCACGGGCGCATGCTTTGTTTTTTTCCGCCCAAACAATTTTTGGCTAAGTCCTCGATGCTAGAGTCAATCCTCCAACCAGCCCCATGCCACTCTATTTTGGTTAAGTTCTTAATGCTAGAGACAATCCTCGAACGAAACCCACCCCCCCCCCCCCCCCCCCCCCCCCATTCTAAAATTTTGGTGAAGTCATCAATGTGTCTCTAGCAACAAAGCAGCCCCACGCTACTCTGTTTTGGCTTAGTCCTTAATGCTAGAGACAATCCTCGAACGAAACCCAACCCCCCCGCCCCCCCCCCCCTCCACCCCCCCCGCTACTCTAAGTTTTTGGTGAAGTCATCAATCCTAGAGACAATCCTCCACGAACCCCCCTCAACCCGAAAATATCGGCGAGCTAGACATTCCTACCCGTTTTAGCGTAGTTTTCCGCACGCACTGTATTCAAACCCCCCAAAGTCTCAACATACGATTCAATCTCGTCGACGATCGAACGACCCAAATTTCTGTTACTTCACTTGAACAGATCTTGGCCATCAAATTCGCCATGCCCAAAATTCCCTGGAGCTCCCAAACATCCAAACTCAAACGGGCCGTCAGAACAGCTCAAGGGCAAATGTTTCACGTTCGCCCACATGCCTTCGACTTTCCTCTAAAAATACAGACGTGACATTTTTCAACTGAGGGCGTGTCTCAACGCCGACACAAGTTACGCTAATTCATGTCAAGACTGCGTTGACGGGCAAATTTGACAAGCGAAATCCCTAATGACACGAAAAAGGCCTGACATCGGTTCACAAAGCAATAGGCCCTGAACAATCAGACTGCCGGAAAAATTCCCGGCCTGATTTGCTGCGTCCGTAGATTTTCGCCAAATTTTGACCAATAGTGGCTAAGCTAGTGCAAAACATAAAGTTCCGACATCCTATTAGTATCCTGCTGCTGTGCAATGTAACTTAGTACAACGTTTCCAACGTTTTTGAATTTACCCTGAAGGCACAGTATAAACTGGGGAACCACCCTGAGGATTCAGTATGAATATAGCCAACCATGTTAAACTAAGGTAGCTAGGAGTAGGAGGAAGCCATGGAATGGCGTGAAGTTTAGGAAGGAGAAAGTTGAGGAGAGAAAAAGAGAGGGAGACTAGGAAGAGAGAAGAATACAAGGAGGGAGTTGTACCCTGTACAGTAGAGTTCGATAAACCTACCAAGCCTACCAATTATATATCAAAATATATAATTTAACACACCCCCTAGGCTTGGTAGTGACAAGCCCACCCAACACACACACCCCCTAACCCCTTACACCCCCATGCTCGAGATCAGCCGGGTATCTACCCCTCGGGCTTGGCATGGTGACATCCCCCGGCGAGAGGCAGCGCGGGCAACGGCCATGGCTGAAGGCTCTCGGCGGTGTGGCACGGCGAGGCGACGACCGGGTAGAAGACAGCAGCTGCGGCAGGAGGAAGAGGAGATGCAGGGGAAGGGGGGGGCCGGGGGGGGCGAAGCGAATCTTCAGCGACGCGCCATGGGTGGCGCGGCGCTTACTTGCGGGAGAGGGCGAATCTTCAGCGAGGCACCATGGCTGGCGCAACGCTTAATGGCGTGGGGGCGTTTCGACTGGCGCCTAGGACAGGGCGCTGGCCGCAGCTGTCAGTGCGCTGGCATGGCGAAGCCGCCACAGCTGCACGACGGCACTGCGGCACGGCAACCCAACGGCACGGCGACCCAGTGGCACGGCGGCGCGGCGGCGTGGCGGCTCCGTGGCACGGCAGCATGGCGGGACGGTAACATGACGGCGCCGGTGCGGAGTGACGGGGCCGGCGCGGCATGACGGGGCCGGCGCGGAGTGACGGGGCCGGCACGGCATGACGGGACCAGCGCGGAGGGACGGGGCCGGCGCGGAGTGACGGGGCCGGCGCGGCGTGACGGGGCCAGCGCGGCGTGACGGGGCCAGCGCGGAGTGACGGGGCCAGCGCGGCATGACGGGGCCAGCGCGACGTGACGGGGGGGGGGGAGTACGCTGCGGAAGCGTGACGAGAAGGCCCGAGCGAAAGGGGCCTGCTCTGAAACCATGTTAAACTAAGGTAGCTAGGAGTAGGAGGAAGCCATGGAATGGCGTGAGGTTTAGGAAGGAGAAAGTTGAGGAGAGAAAAAGAGAGGGAGACTAGGAAGAGAGAAAAATACAAGGAGGGAGTTGTACCCTGTACCGTAGAGTTCGATATATCTACCAAGCCTACCAATTATATATCAAAATATATAATTTAACAAACCAACCCTGAGTGCTACACGGTTTTTTGGAGGCCAGCCCTGATTGGTCAGGATGCCCAAAATCCTATCTGAGGCCCTGCTATACAGTGAGAAACCGTAATAAAAGAACTGCCGGAAATAAGCCCCACTGGGGCTTTAATTTTTCAGGGTGTTAAATCCGGGCAAATACAGTATTGTTGTCCTGCTGTCGATGCATCGGCTAAATGAGAAGCACATGTCAAACATGTGTATCTCCTATGTTTGCATAGACTATATAGGGCCATCTCTTAGAGGGTACAACACTTAGGTATATTCACTTGTACTCTCTCTCTACTCATTATTCAGTTCCCACTTTGATATGGTATCACGCGTAGGTTAGGATCCCCCACCTACCGCTTCCGCTCCTACCCTAACTAGGCCCCACCGCGCCTCTCCTAGCCCCGTCACGCCTCCTAGCCCAGCCGCGCCCCTTCTGGGCCCCGTCGCGCCTCCTAGCCCAGTCGCGCCCCCTTCTGGGCCCCGTCGCGCCTCCTAGCCCAGCCGCGCCCCTCCTGGGCCCTATCGCGCCTCCTAGCCCAGTCGCGCCCCTCCTGGGCCCTTCGTGCCTCCTAGCCCAGGCGCGCCCATCCTGGGCCCTATCGCGCCTCCTAGCCCAGTCGCGCCCCTCCTAGGCCCCGTCGCGCCTCCTAGCCCAGCCGCGCCCCTCTTGGGCCCTATCGCGCCTCCTAGCCTAGTCGCGCCCCTCCTGGGCCCCGTCGCGCCTCCTGGGCCCCGTCGCGCCTCCTAGCCCAGTCACGCCCCTCCTGGGCCCTGCCGCGCCTCCATTGCCCAGTCGCGCCCCTCCTGGGCCCTGCCGCGCCTCCTAGCCTAGCCGCGCCCATCCTGGGCCCAGTCGCGTCCCACCTAGCCCCGTCACACCCCTTCTAGGCCCCGTCACGCCCTTAGCCCCGTCGCGCCCTGCCCGACCCCGTCGCGACCGCCTGGCCCCGTCGCGCCCTGCTTCGCCCCGTCGCGCCCTGCCCGGCCTCGTCGCGCCCTGCCTGGCCCCGCCGCGCCTGCCTGGCGCCCATCCCAGCCGGCCCCGCGCCCGCCCTCACTACCTTCCCGCCCGTCCCAGCCGGCCCCGCGCCCGTCCTGTCGGCCTGGTGCCCGCTGCTACTGGCCCCCCCTGCGCCTGTCCTGCCCCGAGCTGTGTGCGGCCCGCTCGTCGTCACTGCCCCGGCCCGGCATCCTCCCTGGTACTGTTCCTCATCACCTGCATCGCACTGCACTGCACGGTACCGCCCTGCATCGCACTACGCCGCGCTGCACCGCACTGCACCGCACTGCACCGTCCTGCACCGCACTGCACCGCCTTGCACCGCACTGCACTGCCCTGCACCGCACTGCACCGCACTTCATCGCACTGCACCGCACTGCACCGCACTGTACAGTCCTGCACTGCTCCTGATGGCGGCGGAGCTTCGCTTCGACGCTGAAGGCCAGCCACTGGAGTTCGAGGCGTGGCTCGCCGACCTCCGCCGCCACCTCACTGGTCATCGGCAGGATGGCCACCCGCTTTCCGCACACCTTGACGGTACGCTCCCCTGCCCAGACCCCCCTGCTGTGCTGCCCGCTGACCCCACACCCGCTGAGCGCGAGTCCACTGCAGCCGCTGCCCTAGGACGCTCTGTCTGGCTTTCCCGAGATGCTGTTGCTCAGCTCGCCATTAGCAATGCCCTTCCCCCGCCTGAGCGCCCTCGCTTTAGGTCCATCACTACCGCCCAAGCTTACTTAGATGCTGTCATCAAGCGCTATTCCACCCCTCCTGCTGCCTCCGTGGGTCGCCTGATCCTCCCAATGCTCCTTCCCGACCTTGCGTCTTTCCCCACCGTCTCTGACCTAGCTGCCCACCTGCGCTCGATAGATGAGACCTAGCGCGCTGCCTGCACTGACGCACAGCTTAAAGCCCACCAGCCGCCCATTACCTCTACCCTCTACCTGCTTGCCACCCGCCTCCCTGACCGCCTTGCCGCCGCCCGCGACCGCTTCCTTAGCATTCACCCCGGTGAGCTCACCCTCACCGACTTCGTAGACACCCTGACTGTTATCGAGACCCGCCACCGCTCCATCGCCCAGGCGAGCGGTACCGTACCGGTCCCTATCTTTCAGGGTTGTGCCCCCGCTCAGTGTACCTTCTCCGACGGCTCTGTCGCTGTGGCTGAGACTGCTGCTGCAGCGCAGTTTCGTTCGGGGAAGGGCCGCTGCCCCAAGGCTAGGCGCGGCGGAGGAGGCGGGGGTGCCGGAGGGGGTGGGGGTGGAGTCGGGTCGTCTGGTGCTGGAGCGGACGAGGGGACCCTGCCCAGTCCAACTCAGCCGCTGCCTCCGCAGTCGCAGCAGCAGCAGCAGCAGCCGCAGCAGTCGCAGCAGTCGCCGCAGCTGCAGCCTCCGCAGCAGCCGCAGCAGCCGCCGCAGACACGGCAGACGAGTGTCCTCCCGCCCGGGTGGCCTGGCGCTGGCGGTGGTCGGGCGCGTGGTGGGGTGCCGAGTGGTGGTTCGGGAGGTGTGCGTTGTCACTACCAGATCCAGACCGGTCCTCGCCGCGGCTTCGTTTGCGATAAGCTCGGTCATACCACTCCTTGCTGTTTTCGTCGCCTGGACGACCTGTTTCGTCAGTGTTTCGGCCCCTCGCCGGACCTCCCGGACTGGCACAGTTTGCTTAGGCGTAGTATTCAGATTTTTGACATGGACATGGATGCCATTGTTTCTGCTCTGCATGTGATGTATGCTGATGACTCTTGTGCGCTTCCCGCTTATTACTCACTGTCGTCTAGTGTAGGTGTGCCTAGCTTCGCCTCCCCTGCTGCGCCAGGCGTAGGATCCCCTGCTTTGTGTAGCCTTGGTGCTTCCGCCGTCGCCCTTTTGCCGGACGCCACTGCTTCGCTTTTCTACACCTTGGACTCCGGCGCTTCCCGGTGCTTCTTCCGCGACTCTACTACACTGACGCCGCCGCCGCGACTCTGGCGCTTCTCCTGTTCCTGCTGCCGTTTCTCTTGCTGACCCCTCCGGCGGTCCGGTAGTCGCCCGCAGTTCCACCACCCTTCCTTGTCCGGCGGTTCCTTCGGGCTCTCTTACAGGTCTGCATATCCCCTCGTTCTCCAGGAACCTAGTTGGTGTCGGCTGCCTCCAGGACCTTGGCGTCACCACTACGTTCCCTGGGCACGAGCGGCATGCTGTCTGTACCGAGGCCGCCACTGGTGCCCCCTTGTCCACGTTCCCCCGGGACCCGGTGTCCGGCCTGTTCACTCTGGACACCGTGACCCCCCCGGCTGGGGCGCCCCCTCAGGTGGCTGCGTCTACCCAGGTTGCTGCTGCCTGCTCCTGTCGGTCCCTCACTCACCCGACTCTCCTTTGGCACCACCGCCTAGGTCACCCTGCGCTCCCGCGTCTGCGTCACATGTCCCAGCACGGTCTCGTCCTTGGTCTCCCTGGTTCTCTCCCCGCTTTTCCCTCCTCCCCAGCCCCACCTTGCACGCCTTGCGTCGAGGGTCGGCTTCGCCGTGCCCCTCACTCCTCCTCGTTTCCCCCTACCGCCGCGCCACTGCAGACCCTGCACATGGACGTCTGGGGCCCCGCCCCCGTCCATGGGCCGCGTCGAGAGCGCTACTTCCTTGTGCTTGTCGACGACTTCACTCGCTACACCTCGGTCTTTCCCCTGGAGCGGAAGGCCGACGTGCCTGACGCTCTCATCCCCTGGCTTGTCTCTGCCCGTGTCCACCGGGGTCTCCCTGTCTTGCGTCTTCACTCCGACCGTGGTGGCGAGTTTGCCTCAGGTGTCCTTGGTCGCTTTTGTCGTGCGGAGGGCATCACCCAGACGTTCACCCTCCCGGACTCCCCGTAGCAGAATGGGGTCGCTGAGCGACGCATCGGTTTGGTCATGGAGGTGGCTCGCACCTCCATGATCCATGCCGGTGCACCCCATTTTCTGTGGCCGTTCGCTGTGCGCTACGCTTCTCACCAGCTTAACCTGTGGCCGCACCCCCAGCAGCCGCAGGTTTCGCCGACCCGTCTTTGGACTGGGTCTCCTGGTGACGCGTCTGCGTTCCACGTCTGGGGCTGCCTTGCTCACGTCCGTGCCTCCGGCACGGACAAGCTCACTACCCGCACCCTTCCCTGCGTCTTCCTCGGTTTTCCCCTTGACGCGTCCGACTGGCACTTCTACCACCCGCCGTCTCACCGCTTCTTTCACTCTCGTGACGTCACCTTTGACGAGTCCGTCTCCTTCTACCGACGCTTCCCTCACCGTGGTCCCCCGGTTACCCCCCCCCTGTTCCTGGTTACTCCTTCCTCGGTAGTCCCTGCCCCTCCTCCTCCCCCTCCCCGTCCTGCCCCCTCTGGTGTGTCCCACGTCACCCCTCTTCCGTCGGTGGTCCCGGTTGAAGAGTCTTCTGACTCTGGTAGTCCTGCGGCGCAGTCCTTGCCGGCTGCCCCTCCCCAGATGTCCCCTCCTTCACCGCCTCTGCCGCCGCCGTCGCCCCTGTTGTCGCAGCCGCTGTCACCTCAGTCGTCGCCGTCGCAGCAGTCGTTGTCGCTGCCGCCGCCGCCGCCGTCGCAGCACCCGTTCGTTGCCTCGGGGGTGCTGGCGTTGGAGTGCGGGCTCGTCTCGGTAGCCCTGGTGGTGGTACCGGTCCTCGGGAGGTTTCGGGCCCTGGGGGTGTTCCCTCTGCGGGTGCTGGCGTGGAGGGTGCCGGTGGTAGCCGAGGAGCAGCTTGCGGTCCCGGTGTCGGCGTGGTGCCGCCGCAGCAGCAGTCCCCGCCGGTGTCCGCCCTTCGCCTGCTCGGCCTTCCGTCCCCTGACCCTACGTCTGCTCCCCCCCGGCCGTCTCCTCCTCTTCCCGTCTACGGCCCTGTGTTCCCTCCGCCGGACTCGTCCCCAGCTCGTTTTCCCCCTCGTTCCCCCCCTCTGTCCCCTCCTCTGTCTCCTGACTCGACGCCTCTGTCTCACGTCTGGTCCCGCCGTCCCTCCCGCGCTCGTCCTGTCTCCCCTGTCCCGCGCTCTCATCCTATGTTGCTCCGTTCTCACGCGTCTCGTCCTCCCCTTCTACCGTCGCCTCCTCTGTCCTCTCTTACCATTGCACCTCCTCCTCTGTCCGACTACCTTCGTGCCGCTCGTCCTCTTGTTCCTCGTGTCCTCGCCTCTCTCGTTACCGACCCGTCTGTTCCGGTCTCGTGTCTTGACGCTCTTGTAGCTGCGGTCGCTGACTTCGCCTCTACCCGCCGCCTTGACTACGCCACCGCTCTGGTCTCTCACCCTGCCTGTCCTCCGTCTGTCGGGGGTGCTCCTGCCCTTGGCAGTGACGTCCTGGAGGACCGCCAGTTCGAGCTTGCTTTCCTCTCCGAGGCTGCTCCCCATCTCTGTTCCATGCTGCTAGTCCCTGAGGGTGACCCAGACGCTTTCGACATCCCGACCCCTCGCACTTACGCTGAGGCGACCTCGGGACCTTGGGCCTCGCAGTGGATAGCTGCCATGGAGCAGGAGATGGCATCTTGGAGATCCACCGGCACCTACGTCGACGCAGTTCCCCCGCCTGGGGTGAATGTAGTCGATGGCCGCTGACTCTTCAAGGTGAAGCGCCCTCCTGGAGAGCCGCCTGTGTTCAAGGCGCGCTACGTGGCTAGAGGCTTCAGTCAGCGTGAGGGGGTGGACTTCTTCTTGACCTTCGCTCCGACCCCGAAGATGACTACTCTTCGGGTTCTGTTACAGCTAGCTGCTCAGCGTGACTACGAGCTTCACTCCCTCGACTTCTCCACTGCCTTCCTTCAGGGCAGCCTACACGAGCAGGTCAACTTGCGTCGCCCTCAGGGCTTTACTGGCACCTTCCCTCCTGGGACCCAGTGGCTCCTGCGGCGTCCCGTCTACGGCCTGCGCCAGGCTCCCCGTGAGTGGCACGACACGCTGCGTGCTACCCTTGCTGACCTGCAGTTCTTTCCGTCTTCTGCAGACCCCTCACTCTTCGTTCGTGCTGGCCAGACTCCGTTCTACATCCTTGTTTACGTCGACGACCTGGTCTTTGCCACGGCAGACAGGGACGCACTGGCCTCTGTGAAGGCAGAGCTGCTGAAGAGACACACGTGCACTGACCTTGGAGAACTGCGCCGTTACCTTGGCCTGCAGATCTCCCGGGACAGAGCAGCGCGCACCATCACCCTGACTCAGTCACACTTGGTGCGCCAGGTCCTTCAGAGGTTCGGCCTTCAGTTCTCCTCCGCACAGCCCACCCCTCTGCCTGTAGACCACAGACTCTCTGCTCCAGTTCCTGAGGAGTCGGTAGAGCCCAGTGGCCCCTACGCTGAGCTGGTGGGTTGCCTCATGTACCTGATGACTTGCACTCGCCCAGATCTCGCATACCCTCTCAGCATCCTGGCTCGCTTTGTGGCCACAGGCAGACACCGACCGCAGCACTGGTCTGCTGCTAAGAGGATTTTGCGTTACCTTGCTAGTACATCAGGCATGGGGTTAGTGCTAGGAGGACGTGGGCCAGTGGTCCTTACTGGACACACAGACGCTTCTTGGGCAGACGACGCCGAGACACTCAGGTCTACCCAGGGCTACTGCTTCAGCCTTGGCTCAGCTGCCGTCTCGTGGAGAGCCACCCGCTCCTCGTCTGTTGCCCAGTCCAGCTGTGAGGCCGAGATCTACGTTGGTGCCATGGCGGCACAGGAGCTCCGCTGGCTGACCTTCTTGCTCACTGACTTAGGTGAGCGGCCTAGCTCTGCCCCAGTCCTGTTCGCTGACAACAGGGCCATGATCCTCCTGTGTCAGGAGCCTCGACTCGAGGGCAGAGCAAAGCATATTCAGCTGCGGTACTTCCTCCTGCGCGAGCTACAGCAGCGACGCCAGGCTCGCGTAGTACACTTGGGCTCAGGTGCCAACACAGCTGATATCTTTACGAAGGCGCTTGCGCCTAAAGATCATCAGCGGCACTGTGTACAGCTTGGTCTAGTTCCTGTAGCCTCTCACTTGTTAGGGCCTTGACTTTGTACTGTCCTTTATATGTGTACTAAGACTGGACTTGTGTCCTCTCCCAGTGGTTGGACTAGTAGTGCCGCCCTGGTCTTGTTCTTGCCTTGTTTGTACTCCTTCTGACTGGTCTTTTAGACCCTTGCCTCAAAGGCTGGACTAGTAGTGCCGCACTGAGCTGCTTGTTCAGGACCTGCCCCTATGCAGTCTAGGGGGTGTGTCAAACATGTGTATCTCCTATGTTTGCATAGACTATATAGGGCCATCTCTTAGAGGGTACAACACTTCATTCAGTTCCCACTTTGATAGCACATTGATGCTGCATTCGGTTTAACTGGCACCGAATCAGGTACAATAGCGAGCAGGGCTGCATGTTCGTGCTTTACACGTGGCAGCATGTATGCCACAGTCTATATCCTCCAAGCACCTGTGATCTGGGCGCCTATCGGGCACGTGACAAATGCTCTCCTCTCGATGTCGCTGCTGCTCCTGTGACAATCGTGACCAGTCATATTGGAAGTTCTGACACACCATTCTATCCATAGCACTGGAGCCCCTGTGCTCTGTATTGCTTGGCGCATGGCCATCAGCCCTGGAGCCACCCTGGCAACCGGTGCCCTTCTTGTTGGGCGCACTTGATGCTCGTCCTTGGTGAGATGGCTGCAAGAGGGCACGAGACATGTGAAAGCGCCGTCAACACACTTGCAGAGCGCACATGAGAGCACTGGAGAGGGTGGAGGCGAGGCGAACCTGGTAGAGGCGACGAGGAGAGTGGTGCCACTGCGGCAGCACAGGCAGGATGTGGCCCTCCGTGGAGAAAACATAATTGTGGATGTTGCCCCGCTCCAGCGCTGCCTCATCAAACAGCAGATACAGGTACTTGCACCTGCACGCCGTGAACCATTCACACACGCATCACCGTCGAAGGCGAAACCGGTAGAAGACAGTGGGGGAAGCCACGGCAGGGGCATTTGAGTTGATAAGCAACACGGACAAGGAAGGGGGGCTGCCGGAAAGAGATGACAAATGGTGAGCACGGGAGGCGAAGGTGGGAGGGCGTACGTTTCTGCAAGGAAGAAGGAGTGCTGGTGGTCCTCCAGCTCGCCCGTGGTGACGTCACGCACACTCGCATAGCCCCCCGCCACCCTTGTGTGCCGATTCAGGTCTCGCAGCATCCTCTGCCCCACGCGCTGATACCATGGGTCTGCAATTCCACCCCCCAACAACCCCACTCCAATCATGTGCACAACATCCACCCTCAACCCCCCATCCCCCACTCAACCTCTTGGCCCCACACACATGCTCGAACCACACCCGTACAAAAAAAGGCAGAGCAAGGGAGGGTGAGTGGCGTGGCATGAAGGGAGGGAGATGGGAATAGAGTGGGGCAGAAAGCGACAAGGATAAGCAACACACAGGTGCAGCGAAGCTTTTGTACATGAGAAGCAGAGCAGCGCGGGGAGAGAAGGGTGGGAACGCGCACCTCTGGTGGCGTGGAAGAGGGCGAAGGTGGACTCGGCGAGCTCGGGGCGGAGCGGGTAGTAGCGCTCCGTGGGGTGCGGCACACCCATGTCAAACAGGAAGCTGCCGTGCACGCACCGCAGCACCGCCACAGGATGCAAGTGTCGGGGGGAGAGAAGGGGGGAGAAGAGAGGACGTGCATGGATGGGCCTGCAGTTGAGCTATTCAGGGCTGCATGGGCAAAGGCCCCCCTGGCATGTGATAGAGGCGTGGAGTGTGGCAGGGCATGGCGCGGGAAGCAGAGCAGCAAGGGCGGGCAGGGAGGAGTCACCGTTCAGGCAGCAGGCCGAACTTCTCCCACACTGAGAAGAACTGCCGGTGCGTCGCATTCGCTGCTGCCACGTCACCTGCCAGCACCTTTGCAGGGGGCAGAGCACAGCATGGGGCAGGGATGGAGGGCAGACAAGACTGGATGCAGTGCACGCGAACAAGGCAGAGCGGGTAACGACGCGCAATGAGCGGCGCAAGACATGGTGGGGCGAGGCAGCAGAGCAGAGCACCTGTAGGGCGGGCCAGAAGGCCTGGAGGCTGCCGAAGTGGCGATATGTGGGGCTGCCCGTGTGCATGTGAGCGTCGTGGTACCTGTGGTGGGGCAATGCAATGATGGCGATGCATGGGAGGGTGATTCAGGAGGAAGTATAGCATCCACAACAGCGCGAGATACAAACATGCAAGCATGCGAAGCAGGTCATGAGAGCCCCGATGTCAGCAGGGCTGTTACCAGGAGGAGGGGAGTGGCGTGCGCAGGTATCGCTGCGTGGCGGTGTAGGCTTGTTGGAACATGTGCCAGTACTCGGGCTGCCCGAACAGGACGTACGCCTTGAGCAGGTACTCGTAGAATGAGTCCACACCCGCCCCGATGCCCGTGTTGCCCTCCACCCACTGCCCACTCGCCACGTCCAGTGTCGTGCCCACCAGCCCCACCGCCGACCGCATGCCCCACACCCGCCGCAGCGCTCCCAGCGCTGCGCGCTCAAAGCATGCGTCGCCCGTGAGGCGCGACAGCAGCCCAAACTCGAGGATGAGCGAGCCTGCGAGGGAGGGCACACGCGGAGACAGGTGCACGCGACATGGATAAGGTGCAGGCTGGAGACAAGAAGGGTGATGGCAAGGTGGCGCACAGCAGGGTATGGCCGCGTGAGGGGCGGGAGGTGGACAGATTGGTGAGCGGTGGCAGCGGTGACATGGAGAATAATGCAGCCGATACAGGATATGAGTGCGCGGTCGGAAACCGTGGCATGAAGACAGAGCAAGGCGCAGTGCGCACAACAAATGCGAGTGAAGGAAGGCAAGGGGATGCGGGAGGAAGGAGGGGGAATGAGCAGTGAGCGCATGGGCGAGGGGGACTCACCGCAGCCAGACGTGCTGGTCTCCGTGGTCTCCCCCGCCCTCACACCATACTGCACCACACGGCACGGGTGAAAGGGGGGTTAGGCAGGTACAGGGGTAAGGTGAGCGGCGAGCACGAAAGGGGCGATAAGGAGGAGGGATGGAGAGTGTGGGAGATGAACGACAGGGCACAGCAGAAGTGAGGGAGACAAGGTAAAGGGCAACGGATGATGGGCGGTGAGGCACAGAGTGAACTCTATCCACCGCCCCTCGCCCAAACCAGTCCCACCCCAGGCACGAACGCCCCCTGGTAGACACGGGAGTGGTGGGGCGAGGGGCGGGGCGAGACCTTGAGGTTGATCCAGGCGTATGGGATGCCCGTGGGCGTGTTGAACGCCGGCATGAGGCGCCGCCCCAACTGCTCCGCCAGCACCAGCAGCTCCCCGCTGTACCACGCCCCTGACCCCCGCCCCTCCTCCCATCCCCCTGACCCTCCCTCCACCCTCCCTCCCTCTCTCTCCCCTACCCCACTCCTATTCCCCCTATTTAGCTCGTCCCCACAGCTCTGCTGCTCATCCCCCTCACCCCCTCTCTCCCTCGCACCCCCTGTGGCCTCCGCGCTGCCCGCTGTGCCTTGGTGGGCGGCAGGCGAGGGAGGCGGTGAGCGGAGGAGGGAGTGGTGCGACGCGAGGAGATGGCCCGACAGCAACCCGCCCAAGAGGCGGATGTTGCACTGCCAGGACGAAGGGGAGTCAGAGGGGAAATGGGATTGAGAAATGGGATGTGGTAGAGGGAGAGAAGGGGCCATGTGCATGGGTGGATGTCGAGTGCGCGAGGGGCAGGGCAGCGCGGCGGCGCACCTCGAAGGTGTTGACGCGCACGTCGGCATGGAAGGAGAGCGAGGCGGCCAGCCAGCGCACTGCACGGCGGAACTCAGACGCATTGCCCAGCACCGCCAGGCTGCACCGTGCAGCAGCAAGGAGAGGGGGGTGCAGGCGGGGGGGTAGAATCATGAATAATGGGGGAACAGAAGAAAGGATGCAATGAGGAGAGAGGGGCGTGCGGCTGGTGAAGGCGACGGCAGCATGGTGCGCGGAGGAACGAAGAGCGAGGGTGAGAAGGCACGGCGGCAGCATGGTGTGGTGTGACATGACATGTGAGGAGTGCGGTGGCACGTGACGGCAGTAGAGAACCTTGAGAGTGAGTCGATGAGAGTGAGGGCCGTTCCATTGTAGCTGGAGGATAGGTGCTGCATCTGATGCCAGCCACGCAAGCACAGTCAGGAAAGGCAAACCGGGTATGAGGGAAACGGGATGTGCTGCTGCCAGATCGCCTACCCCACTCCCCCCTCTCTTCCCCTCTCCTTCCTTTGCCGGCGGTTCCCCCATTCGTCAACCGCTGGTCCTCCCCACTTGCTCACCGTCTTCCCTCCCTGCCCCTCCCCTCTGCACTTATCCCCTCCCTCTCTAGCTCTGGGCCAAACCACGACCAGCACCAGACACCATAGCATTTCCACCTTGAGATTGCCGAGCCTACTTTGGGATTGCCGAGCCTACCTTGAGATTGCCGAGCCTACCTTGAGATTGCCGAGCCTACATTGAGATTGCCGAGCCTACCTTGAGATTGCCGAGCCTACCTTGAGATTGCCGAGCCTACCTTGAGATTGCCGAGCCTACCTTGAGATTGCCGAGCCTACCTTGAGATTGCCGAGCCTACATTGAGATTGCCGAGCCTACCTTGAGATTGCCGAGCTCGCCCAGCGAGTCAGTGTAGGAGCGGGAGAGCGGCTTGAGCTCGTCGTGCTGCATGCACGCAGGGATGGGGGGAAGGCGCCGCCACGGTGCCGCGGCGTTGGAGGTGGCACAAGGGGGAAAGCATATGCGGGGAAGGTGAGCGAGGAGGCGGGCAGGAGGAAGAGGGGACGTGGTAGGAGGAGGGGAGAGGTAAGTTGTGGGTGTGCGTGGACGGCAAGGGGGGGCCAGGTGGGGGGGGTGGAGGACGCGCAGGGCGAGGGTTGGGTGAGAGAGCTTACAGGGAAGGCATAGCGCATGTAGTTGTCGTACGCATGGTAGAACCTGCACCGCGCGCGCACCCACCGGTGGACATGGCGCGCAGCGAGAGAGAGGGAACGGGAGAGAATCAAGACGCGGTGAACGACACACGCGGTGCGCCCATGGGAGCAACGGGGAGTGGGCGCGAGATAGAGGGACGAAGGAGATAACGCGGAGCGCAAGTCAGTAGCGATCGGAGTGACGAGGGGTGGTAGTGAACGCACATGCTTCGGGCTGTTTCCCGCATCTCCGTTTGCTGGGCAGGCGGCAAGGGAGCGACGGCGACGACGGCCACATGGTGCAGGCGGCAGGCGACGGCGAGCAGCACGACGCCCATCGCACGCGCGCAGCCCCATCGGCCGCTGGCAGCCATGGCGAGGCGCGCGATAGGGATGGACCACACCGGCACGCCCAGGCAGAGCGGCCACACAGCGCGGTGGATGGGCGAGCTATGGCGATGAGCAGAGCGGCGATGGCACGCACATGGTGGGGTGGGAACGTAGCGGGAGCAAGTGACTGGGAACGGCGCAGGTGAGGCGAGGCAATGTGCGTGCCCGCTGGCTGACGGGCAGCAGCGGCCGATCCACACCACACAATGTTGCACCAACGACCGACCACTGATGGCTCCCTTCCAACAGAGCACGCCAACCCGACAGGCACACGCCCCGTCGCACATGCGCGGCAACCGTTCAATGGCATCATGTGCTGCCGGAAGCGGTGTAGCCCCAGTGGAGTACAGGTCATATGCCTTGTAGGCGACTTCCTTTTACGCCCGGGAGTATCTCATAGGCATTTTATCCTTAAGGACCTCTCCTTGTAAGCAAAGTGTACCCGTCTCAACTGAACAGTGAGTTCGACAGTCAATTCGGCTGATATTTGGCAGTCCAATCAGTTTGTTTCTGTGTTTCCAGGGCGACCTCTCCTACTGGTTGGCGAGCCTTTAAACATCCAGACGTGTCAGGCTCGCCAACCAATGTCGAGACCAAAATCCAAATGATGCTATTGATACGACCACCTCGGTGACGGTCCACTAGAACAACGCCAGCAACGCGAACAGAATCCGTCTGCGTAGCCCTGGGCAATTCCGTCATCCGTCTGCCAACAGGAAATCGCCAAGTAAGCAACAGAGGGGTCCCAACATCGTTCCCCCCGCCAACAATGCAGACACGACGGTGTTATTTGTATGGCCCAATCTTCGACCTCTTCACGACACAAAGAACGAGCCCGTCAGACCCACGACGTCGTCCGCATGGCACCTGTACGCCGAACTGCGCTGTCCGTCGGGCAGAAGCTTGCCATCTGCCAGTACGCGAAGAAGAACCCGACTTTACGTCTCGAAGACATTGGGCGATGGTGCCACACCAGATACGGCCTGTGGCCCGATCGCAGCACAGTCGGCCGAGTTCTCCAAAAAGAAGTGAAGTGGCGGGCCATCGGGCCCGAACGCGCCAAGTTCAAAAGATTGTGAAGCCCACACTGGCCTTTACTCGAAGGTCGACTTAAGAGCTGGCTGAAAAGCACAAACGGTGCTGGCTTGCCAGTGTCGACCGCTCTAATCCAGCAGCGCGCTATTCTGCTAGCACCCGAGTGCAACGTCCCTAGCGACTTCAAAGCTTCTGTTGGATGGGTTCAGAAAGCATTGCGCCGAATGGGATTCAAGTGGCGTAAGATGAGCGGCGAGGCGAGGTCTGCCGACGAGGGCGCCGCGCTGACCGCGCAACTGCATTTTCCGAGGCTGTGCGGCCAGCTTGGCCTCACCCCAGAGAACCTCTTTAACTTCGACGAGACCTGCGTCTACTACAGTCTCCTACCCGACCACACTTTCTGCATCGATCCTACCCCGGGGAAGAAGGTTTGCAAGGATCGACTTACACTCGCGCTGCTGGTAAACGCGGACGGCTCGAAACTGTTCAAGCCGCTCATCATTCACAAATTTGAACGGCCCCGTTGTTTCGCAAAGCAAAAGTTTGACCCTTCGAAGTACTGCTACTGGCGCGCGAACACCTCGGGATGGATGACTGCAGAGGTGTGTGCGTCGTCTTGAATGTCTACCTTGTAATGTGCCGTGTTCTGTCCGATGCGAGATGAGTCGAGCGAACGTAAAAGTATATAACTTTCATGAATTTCATCCCATATGCCCCTCGCAGGTCTTTACGGCTTTTTTCGAACATATCAACGCGTGCTGCCTGGCGGAAGGAAGACGCATCGTCGTCATGCTAGATAACGCTTCGAGTCACCTGCTCCAGACCCCACTCGCCACGTCAGCTGACATATGCGGCTTCCGGACACGGGCGCTGTCGCACGTGCGCCTCGTTTACTTGCCGCCGAACACGACACCGTTCACGCAACCTCTGGATCAGGGCCTCATCGCAGCTCTGAAGGCACGTTACAAAGTCGAGTTGCTTCGAGCTGTTCTCGCACAGTGGCAGATACCTGGCGTGACCGTCGCCGCCGTTCAGAAGTGGAAGCCGGAAATGTGGCAGGTGGTTACCTGGGTGTCGGAAGCGTGCCTTGGGCTGGAAACCGCGACCATCCAGAAGTGTTTCTAGAGGACGCGAATGCTGCCAGCCAGCTGGCAGCCACTGCTACCTCTCCTCGATGCCACATCTGAAGAGCAGGAGCCCCGGCTAGAGGACGACATCGAGCCGGTGCAGCAGCTCATGAGCGCCCTGCCGTTCGGGCCGAGCGACATGCTTTCAGCCGCTCGCTTCGTCACCGCCGAGCGTAACGACGTAACGAGCGAGCCGACCGGGGTGGATCCGCTTCAGGTCGAGCCGCTTGGCATGGCCAAGCGGGACGCTTGGTGGGCGAATGCGCCTCCCTCTCCGGCTGCACAAGACTCAGAGCGGAACCGTCGCAATCTGTCGCGCATGGCGACAGAGATGCTGATTGGCTACGCAAAGTCAATTGGATTGGCGCCCCGCGATCTACGCGTGTTGTTTGACATCCGCGAACCTTCGGTTATTGATCGCCTGGAGCGCGCATCCCCCCGCCTGGACACGAACGCTGCGCCCGGCGCAGCGGAGGAAGGGTACCTCAGTCATGTCCGTGGAGCCACAGCCGTCATGACCGGATACCCTGACGCTGGCGAGTGGATGACTTTTGGCGCGCATGCCGCTACCTATCGCGGATAGTAGGCGCTTAATTTCTGTGCATTAATAGGCGGTTAAATTTAGACTTCGGGTATGGGGCGTGCGAGTCGAGGACCGAGAGACAATGTGCTCTCCGTATGACGTTAGGCGCGAGACGCGTGTGCTGTGTTGCAGTGAAGTGTGTAGTTTTCGTCTTCGTAAGTATGGTTTTCACCCTGAGTCTTATTTTGCGGGATGGACTTTTGTCGAGTCTTGTCTTTGTCGAGGCAAATCTGTTTGTTGCAAAATAACACAGCATGATTGTGACATGACGCTTGAGTTTGAACATTCTGTTGTAACGCATAGTTGATACACTCGCGCAAAGGCTTGCGACGCTGCGACGTTTACTCAATCGCTGCATATGCCAGAGAAGCCGCCCATGCACAGTATATCAAACCTAGAATTGAATAATGTAAGAGAGAGAGAGTACACAAACATATACCTAAATGTTGTACTCTCTAGAAGGTGACCCTATACAGTCTATACAAACATGATAACTACACATGTTTGACACACCCCCTGGACTGCATAGGGGAATGTTCTAGACAAGCAGCTCAGGGTGGCACTACTAGTCCAGCCTCTGAGACAAGGGTCTAAAAGACCAGTCAGAAGGAGTACAGACAAGGCAAGAACGAGTACAGGGCGGCACTACTAGTCCAACCACTGTGAGAGGACACAAGTCCAGTCTGAGTGTATACATATATATATAGACGACAGTACAAAGTCAAGGCCCGAGTAAGTGAGAGACTACAGGAACCAGACCAAGCTGTAAACAGTGCCGCTGATGATCTTTAGGCGCAAGCGCCTTCGTAAAGATATCAGCTGTGTTGGCACCGGAGGCCAAGTGTACTACGCGAGCCTGGCGCCGCTGCTGTAGCTCGCGCAGGAGGAAGTACCGCAGCTGGATGTGCTTCGCTCTGCCCTCGAGTCGAGGCTCCTGACACAGGAGAATCATGGCCCTATTGTCAGCGTACAGGACCGGGGCAGAGCTAGGCCGCTCACCTAAGTCAGTGAGCAAGAAGGTCAGCCAGCGGAGCTCCTGTGCCGCCATGGCACCGGCGTAGATCTCAGCCTCACAGCTGGACTGGGCAACCGACGAGGAGCGGGTAGCTCTCCACGAGACAGCACCTGAGCCAAGGCTAAAGCAGTAGCCCTGGGAAGACCTGAGCGTCTCGGCGTCGTCTGCCCAAGAAGCGTCTGTGTGTCCAGTAAGGACCACTGGCCTGCGTCCGCCTAGCACTAACCCCATGCCCGATGTACTTGCAAGATAACGCAAAACCCTCTTAGCGGCAGACCAGTGCTGAGGTCGGTGTCTGCCTGTGGCCACAAAACGAGCCAGGATGCTGAGAGGGTATGCGAGATCTAAGCGAGTGCAAGTCATCAGGTACATGAGGCAACCCACTAGCTCAGCGTAAGGACCACTGGGATCTACCGACTCCTCAGGAACTGGAGCGGAGAGTCTGTGGTCCAGAGGAAGAGGGGTGGGCTGTGCGGAGGAGAACTGAAGGCCGAACCTCTGAAGGACCTGGCGCACCAAGTGTGACTGAGTCAGGGTGATGGTGCGCGCGGCTCTGTCCCTGGAGATCTGCATGCCAAGGTAATGGCGCAGCTCTCCAAGGTCAGTGCAGGTGTGTCTCTTCAGCAGCTCTGCCTTCACGGAGGCCAGTGCGTCCCTGTCAGCTGTGGCAAAGACCAGGTCGTCTACGTAGACGAGGATGTAGAACGGAGTCGAGCCAGCACGAACGAAGAGCGAGGGGTCTGCAGAGGACGGAAAGAACTGCAGGTCAGCAAGAGTAGCACGCAGCGTGTCGTGCCACTCACGAGGCGCCTGGCGCAGGCCGTAGACTGGGCGCCGCAGAAGCCACTGGGTCCCAGGGGGGAAGGTGCCAGTAAAGCCCTGAGGACGACGCAGGTAGACCTGCTCGTGAAGGCTGCCCTGAAGAAAGGCAGTGGAGAAGTCGAGGGAGTGAAGCTCGTAGTCACGCTGAGCCGCTACGTGTAGCAGAACCCGAAGAGTAGTCATCTTCGGGGTAGGAGCGAAAGTCTGAAAGAAGTCCACCCCCTCGCGCTGACTGAAGCCTCTAGCCACGTAACGCGCCTTGAACACAGGCGGCTCTCCAGGAGGGCGCTTCACCTTGAAGAGCCAACGGCCATCGACCACGTTCACCCCAGGTGGGGGAACTGCGTCGACGAAGGTGCCGGTGGATCTCCAAGATGCCATCTCCTGCTCCATGGCAGCTATCCACTGAGAGGCCCAAGGTCCCGAAACCGCCTCAGCGTAAGTACGAGGGGTCGGGATGTCAAAAGCGTCTGGGTCACCCTCAGGGACTAGCAGCATGGAACAGAGATGGGGAGCAGCCTCGGACAGGAAAGCAAGCTCAAACTGGCGGTCCTCCAGGACGTCACTGCCGAGGGCAGGAGCACCCCCGACAGACGGAGGACAGGCAGGGTCAGAGACCAGAGCGGAGGCGTAGTCAAGGCGGCGGGTAGAGGCGAAGTCAGCGACCGCAGCGACAAGGGCGTCAAGACTCGACACTGGAACAGACGGGTCGGTAACGAGAGAGGCAAGGACCCGAGGAACAAGAGGACGAGCGGCACGAAAGTAGTCAGACAGAGGAGGAGACGCAACGACAAGAGAGGACGGAGGAGGAGACGGGAGGAGGGGAGGACGAGACGCGTGGGAGCGGAGCAACATAGGGTGAGTGCGCGGGACGGGGGAGACAGGACGAGCACGGGAGGGGCGGCGAGACCAGACGTGAGAGGGCGGCGTCGGGTCAGGAGACAGAGGAGGGGACACGGGTGGGGAACGAGGGGGAAAACGAGCCGGGGACGAGTCCGGCGGAGGGAACACGGGGCCGTAGACGGGAAGAGGGGGAGACGGCCGGGGAGGAACAGGCGCAGGGTCAGGAGACGGAAGGCCGAGCAGACGGAGGGCGGACACCGGCGGGGACTGCTGCTGCGGCGACACAACACCAACGCCAGGGCCACAAGCTGCGCGACGGCTACCTCCCGAACCCTCCACACCGGCACCCCCAGAAGGGACACCCCCAGAGCCCGAAACACCGCCAGCACCGGTACCACCCCCAGGCCCGCCGGGACAAGCCACGACAGGAGCCCCGGGACTAGGACCCACCTCAACTCCAGCACCCCCAGAGTCCACAAACAGCGGCAGCGACGACGGCGGCGGCGGCGGCGGCGGCTGCAGCGACGGCCTCGACGGCGGCGGCGGCGGAGACGACGGCTGCAGCAGCTGCGGCGACGGCGGCTGCGGAGGCGGTGGAGGAGGAGACACCGGGGGAGGGACAGACGGCGAGGACTGCGCCAAAGGACTACCAGAGTCAGAAGACTCGTTGACCGGAACGACCGACGGGAGGGGGGTGACGTGAGACACACCAGAGGGGGCCGGACGGGGGGGCGGGGGGGGGGAGGGGCAGGGGCCACCAGGGAGGGAGGAACCAGGAACAGGGGGGGAGTAACCGGGGGACCACGGTGGGGAAAGCGGCGGTAGAAGGAGACGGACTCGTCAAAGGTGACGTCGCGAGAGTGAAAGAAACGGTGAGACGGCGGGTGGTAGAAGTGCCAGTCGGACGCGTCAAGGGGGAAACCGAGGAAGACGCAGGGGAGGGTGCGGGCAGTGAGCTTGTCCGTGCCAGAGGCACGAACGTGAGCAAGGCAGCCCCAGACGTGGAACGCAGACGCGTCACCAGGGGACCCGGTCCACAGAAGGGTCGGCGAAACCTGCGGCCGCTGGGGGTGCGGCCACAGGTTAAGCTGGTGAGCGGTGTAGCGCACGGCGAACGGCCACAGAAAATGGGGTGCACCGGCGCGGATCATGGAGGTGCGAGCCACCTCCATGACCAAACCGATGCGTCGCTCAGCGACCCCATTCTGCTGCGGGGAGTCCGGCAGGGTAAACGTCTGGGTGATGCCCTCCGCACGACAGAAGCGACCAAGGACACCTGAGGCGAACTCGCCACCCCGGTCGGAGTGGAGGCGCAAGGCAGGGAGACCGCGGTGGAGACGAGCAGAGACAAGCCAGGGGATGAGAACGTCAGGCACGTCGGCCTTCCGCTCCAGGGGAAAGACGGTGGTGTAGCGCGTGAAGTCGTCGACAAGCACTAGGAAGAAGCGCTCGCGACGCGGCCCATGGACCGGGGCTGGGCCCCAGACGTCCATGTGCAGAGTCTGCAGGGGTGCGGTGGTAGGGGGAAAAGAGGAGGAGTGAGGGGCACGGCGGAGCCGGCCCTCGACACAAGGCGTGCACGGTGGGGCGGGGGATGAGGGAAACTCAGGGAACGAACCGGGGAGACCAAGGACGAGACCGTGCTGGGACATGTGACGCAGACGCGGGAGTGCAGGGTGACCAAGGCGGTGGT
Source organism: Closterium sp. NIES-67 (assembly GCA_027943415.1). Taxonomy (NCBI): domain Eukaryota; kingdom Viridiplantae; phylum Streptophyta; class Zygnematophyceae; order Desmidiales; family Closteriaceae; genus Closterium; species Closterium sp. NIES-67. The sequence goes on from BQMB01000280.1 coordinate 77,431, forward strand.
GCCAAAGGAGAGTCGGATGAGTGAGGGACCGACAGGAGCACGCAGCAGCAACCTGGGTGGACGCAGCTACCTGGGGGAAGACCCAGCCGGGGACGTCGCGGTGTCAAGTGTGAACAGGCCGGACACCGGGTCCCGGGGGAAAGTGGTAAGGGGGGCACCAGTGGCGGCCTCGGTACAGACAGCATACCGCTCGTGACCAGGGAACGTAGTGGTGACGCCAAGGTCCTGGAGGCAGCCGACACCAACTAGGTTCCTGGAGAACGAGGGGATATGCAGACCGGTGAGCGAACCTGAAGGAACCGCCGGACAGGGAAGGGAGGTGGAACTGCGGGCAAAGACGGACCACCGGAGGGGTCAGCAAGAGTAACTGCAGCAGGAACAGGCAGCGGCGTCAGCGTCGTGGAGTCGCGGAAGAAACACCGGGAGGCGCCAGAGTCCAAGGTGAAGGAAAGCGCAGCAGTCGCGCGGGGCGACAGTGAAGCGGTGGAAGCACCGAGGCTAAGCAAAGCAGGAGATCCTACGCCTGACGCAGCAGGGGAGTCTACGCTAGGCACAGCTACACTAGGCAACACGGGGTAATAAGAGGGAAGCACACTAGAGTCATCGGCATACATCACATGCAAGGCTGCTACAATGGCATCCATGTCCAAGTCAAAAATCCGAATGCTACGCCTAAGCAAGCTGTGCCAGTCCGGGAGGTCGGGCGCCGGGCCAAAGCGCTGGCGGAACAGGTCGTCCAGACGACGAAAACAGCGAGGAGTGGAATGACCGATCTTACCGCAAACGAAGCCGCGGCGAGGACCGGTCTGGATCTGGTACTGACAGGGCCCGCCTCCACAACCACCACCCGGTGCACCACCACGCGCACGACCACCACCAGCTCCAGGCCACCCAGGCAGGAGAGCACTCGCCGGCCTCGTCTGCGGCGGCTGCTGCGGCTGCTGCGGAGGCTGCTGCTGCTGCGGCTGCTGCAACGGTGGAGGCAGCGGGGAAGCTGGACCGGGCAGGGTCCCCACGTCCGCACCGGCACCGGACGACCCGCCTCCACCACTACCCCCACCCGCACCCCCGCCACCTCCGCCGCTCCCAACCTTGGGGCGGCGGCCCTTCCCCGAGCGGGACTGCACTGCAGCAGCAGTCTCAGCCACAGCGACAGAGCCGTCGGAGAAGGTACACTGAGCGGGGGCACAACCCTGAAAGATAGGGACCGGTACTGTACCGCTCGCCTGGGCTATGGAGCGGTGACGAGTCTCTATGGCAGTCAGGGTGTCAACAAAGTCGGTGAGGGTGAGAGCAGCAGGGTGGATGCTAAGGAACTGGTCGCGGGCGGCGGCAAGGCGGTCAGGGAGGCGGGTGGCAAGGAGGTAGAGGGTAGAGGTCATGGGAGGCTGGTGGACTCTAAGCTGTGCATCAGTGCAGGCAGCGCGCCAGGCCTCATCTATCGAGCGCAGGTGGGCAGCGAGGTCAAAGACAGTGGGGAAGGACGCCAGGTCAGGAAAGAGCAGGGGGAGGATCAGGCGACCCACTGAGGCAGCAGGAGGGGTAGAATAGCGCTTGATGACAGCATCGAGGTAGGCCTGGGCGGTAGTAATGGTTCTAAAGCGAGGGCGCTCAAGGGGGGGGAGGGCATTGCTAATGGCGAGCTGAGCAAGGGCATCGCGGGAAAGCCAGACAGAGCGGGCAAGGGCAGCGGCGGCAGTGGACTCGCGCTCAGCGGGCGTGGGATCAGCGGGCAGCACAGCAGGGGGGTCAGGGCAGGGGAGCATACCGTCTAGGTGTGCAGAAAGCGGGTGGCCGTCCTGCCGCTGACCAGTGAGGTGGCGGCGAAGGTCAGCCAACCACGCCTCGAACTCCAGAGGCTGACCCTCAGCATCAAAACGAAGCTCAGCAGCCATGAGGGGCAGTGGAGGACAGTGGAGTGCGGTGTAGTGCTGTGCAGTGCGGTGCAGGGCGGTGCAGTGCGGTCCAGTGCGGTGCAGTGCGATGCAGTGCGGTGCAGTGCGGTCCAGTGCGGTGCAGTGCGGTCAGTGCGGTTCAGTGAGGTGCAATGCGGTGCAAGGCGGGGCAGGAAAGTGCAGGAGGGTGCAAAGTGGTGCGGGGAACGGGGGACAGTACCAGGAAGTATGGAGGGCCGGGGCAGGCGCGACGGGGCCGGCAGGCGCGACGGGGCCGGGCAGGCACGCGAGGCCGGCAGGCGCGACGGGGCCGGGCAGGCGCGACGGGGCCGGGCAGGCGCGACGACGGGGCCGGGCGGCGCGACGGGGCCGGGCGGCGCGACGGGGCCGGGCAGGCGCGACGGGGCGGGGCAGGCGCGACGGGGCCGGGCAAGGCGCGACAGGGCCGGGCTGGCGCGACGGGGGGCGGCGCACGGGCCGGCAGCGACGGGCGGCCAGGGCGCGGGGCCAGGCCGTGACGAGGCCGGGCCGGTGCGGCGGGCGCGGGGCGCGAGGGGCCGACGGTCGTCGGGGCTGGGCGGGTGCGTCTGGGGCCGGGCAGGGTGCGACGGGGCCGGAAGACGTGACGGGGCCCAGGAGGGCTCGACGGGGCCGAGGAGGGCGCTACGGGGGCCAGAGAGGCGGTACAGGGCCCAGGTGGGCGCGACAAGGCCCAGTAGGGCGCGACGAGGCCAGGCAAGGGGCGTACGGGGCCTAGGAGGGCGCGACGGGGCCCAGGAGGGCGCGACGGGGCCTAGGAGGGGCGCGACGGGGCCCAGGAGGGGCGTACGGGGCCCAGGAGGGGCGCGACGGGGCCCAGGAGGGCGTTACGAGCCCAGGAGGGGCACTAGCGGGCCCAGGAGGGCACGACGGGGCCCAGGAGGGGCGCTACGGAGGCCCTGGAGGGAGCGCGACGGGGCCAGGAGAGACGCTACGGGGCCCAGGAGGAGCGCAACGGGGCCCAGGAGGGGCGCTACGGGGCCCAGGAAGGGGCGTGACGAGGCCCTGGAGGGGCGCTTACGGGGCCCAGGAGGGGCGCTACGGGGGCCCAGGAAGGGGCGCGACGGGGCCCTGGAGGGGCGCTATGGAGCCCAGGAAGGGGCGCGACGGGGCCCTGGAGGGGCGCTACAGGGCCCAGGAAGGGGCGCGATGGGGCCAAGGAAGGGGGGCGACGGGGCTAGGAGGGGGGGTCGCGACGGGGCTAGGAGCACGACGGGGCCCAGCTAGGGGGGCGAGCGGAAGCGGTAGGTGGGGGGGGGGGATCCTACCTACGCGTGATACCATAACAAAATAGAATAGTGAATAATGGTATGAGTGAGAGTACACAAAGATATACCTAGGTGTTGTACCCTCTAAGAAGGTGACCCTATACAGTCTATACAAACATAACAAATACACATGTTTGACAGGTTTCTTCAAAATTTCACGCTGTTTTTACGAAATCGGGAGATTGGTGGAACGACATTCGGGAGGGCACAGACGGGACGGAATGGGGGGGGGGGGGAGGAAGGATTCCCGCGGGAATCATGATGATTCTGAGCCCATCAATTTTTGCGTCTACACTTTCAGGAAACTTCAGCCGATCATATTTTGCCGATCGATACAATCGGATGGCTGAGCAAAATTGGCAGGGGGTGGGAGGAAATATCACCCTCACATTGGGCTCTGGAGGGAACGGGTGTTTGTTTGGGTCTTCAAGCGAGTCGAGTTGTGAGTGCTGTGGAATGGAAGGCGGCAAGCTTAAACTCTCTTGAAATGATTTTCCCGGATGACCGCGAGTATGCTGGGGTGGGGGGGCAATATCGCGCGGGGTAATGTCCGGGGAACCACCGCCACCTTCAGCTAGCGGGGAGGGTGCTTCAAGATGGCTGCTGGCGACGCGAGGGTCATGGTCAGGGCCCATTTTTGAAGGGTAATTACCCGGAATGAAAAAACATTAAGAGTTGGCGCTGGGCTCGTTCCGGATTTTGAACGGGTAGAGTTATCGGGGTTTCCGGAATTTATAGAAGTGGTGTTGCGGGGGGCTCCGGGGAAGATCAGAATTCGCTGGGGGGGCAATCCAGCTGCAACTGCCAGAAATGTCCCCCCCCCCCCCCCCACCCCCCTCCCCTTCCCCCCTCCTCGCACCCAGGGTGGCAGAGCCATTTCGGCTAAGTCCCCAACTTTCAGAAACAATCCACGGAGTCCCCGAACCCAGGAAAATTCGGCTAAGTCCCTCACGTACAGAACTCCCACACCAGCGAAACTAAAAAAAAGTCGGCTAAGTCCCCAACTTCCAGCAGCATTCCTTCCTTAACCCCGCAACCAAGCAAATATGGCGAAGTCCCCCACACACAGACTACCGTGCTCCTCCCAACGCATCACCCGAAACCCATAATTTTCGGCTAAGTCCGTCACAGTCAGGAGCACTCCTTCCTCGACCATAGAGGAATTCGGCTAAGTCCCTCCCAAACAGATATAGTTTTTCTATCCACCCACGAAACATATATTTTCGGCTAGTCCTCATTGCAGGAATATTCCTGCAATTACCCTAAAACATAGAGTATTTGGCTAAGTCTCCCTTGAACCTATAGAATTTTACACAGAAAGACTCCCCCACCCAGACCACCCTAAACCTAGAATATTTGGCATCCCTCACAGACTGGAAATTTCCTCTAAGGCCCCGTACGCCCACGGAGCAAGGAAACTTTGGCTAAAAACGTTTAGCCACGTCCCCTCCTCCCCTTCCCGCAACCCGGAAAGTTACGAAGATTGCTCACACATATTCTACCCTACTTTAGCGGGTTTGTCAGGAAACTAGCGGAGGAGATTCACACTCTTAACATAGAAAGTCCAAAAGACCTCTTTTTTTCTGGCACTCTGCAAATGTTACCCTGGTTCGACCTTGAACATCGCGACATGTCCGAGTCAATGTTTGCTGTAACTCGGCTAAAAGTAACTTTGTACCCGAATCCGGATGAAACAGAAATCAACTACCCTGAAATCTGGACAAATCAGGGTGCAGGGGGGTGGGGAATCCGGGAGAAACAGAGTTTCAAAAAACCTTAGCGTGAGCCCTGGTCATGGTGGAGTGAGGGAAGACGGGGAAGGGGGGTTGTTGAGGTTGCGCGCAGTAACGAAAAGAAGACTGGAATGCGTCAGTTGTCGCATTCGACGACAAACAGGTCATCCGTGAGTTGGCTTGGCACCAACCCCGCCTCTCACCTCGTCCCACACAGACGTCGCTGGCTAGCCCTAGAATTGCCGTGACTCTGGTGATCGCTGGCGCCAGTAGGAGGCCAATCGCAACGATGGATTTCGGATGTGAGTTGTTGCGCTCGGAAACTTGACCCCGATGGTACACTTTGATCCTCTCTGTAAACTCTACTCTAGTCTTCTTCCCAAGATATAGGGACCATGTAGCGAAGGGTTAAAAAGTCCCCTCACAAATCCCCCAGCACACGCTAGCCCTAAAATTGGCTAAGGGCCAAGTGCCCTCACACAACCCCCCAGCACACATCGAGCAGGGGAAACATACGGTCATTATGGAGGGCCCAAATCACGCAGTTACAGGTTTCGGGGTAGCTGCCCGTTTAGGCAGATGCTACAGGGACCTCTACAAAAGCAATGCTGTACAAACAGAGTTCACTAAAAAAAAAGCCCTGAAATTTCAGAGTTGTGTTTAAAAAAATTCCTAGCGCATCAGGGTCAGTACCAAAAAAACCTCTGAAAAAACCGTGAATCAGGGGAATTTGTCTGAAATCTGAGGCCCTGAGCGGAAGTGTTGAGCAGTTGAACCCTTGCACTAGTATGTGAGAGCAAGTGATTGATTAAAAGAAACAAGCAAACAACAATATATAGAAATGAGAAATAAAGCAGTTGTAGAATACAGTGAAGGAACGGTTATCGAGTCGCACAGCGACTCGATTGTCGGTTCGGTTACCACCTTGTAGTCGCAACGGTCATTCGCAACCTCCGGTTGCGACCCTTCGAGTCCCTTCGTCCTTTCGTATTCTTTCGTCCCACCTCCTCGTGTAACCTCCGTTGACTTGCGTACTCAATACGACTTTCCTCGAGTGTAGTGTTACACTTCAGAAACGCTTAAGTCCTCGAGGTATTTCCAACACTCCCTTCGTTTCTGGAGTGCTGACGTGTTCGGACTCGGTGACGTTTATCTGCCGGTCAGCAGCATGCAGTAATCGAACTTTGCCTTCGGCAGTTTCTTCGTCAGGTAATCTGCAGCCATTTCCTGTCGTAGGGCAGTAACTGAGTTGAAGTCTCCCCTTCGCGATCTCATCCTTGATGAAGAAATACCGCAGGGCGATGTGCTTGGTTCGATTGGCGAACTCGTCTTTGTTCGCGATTTTGATCGCGGATTGATTGTCGCAGAGTAACGAGAAGGCGGGCATGGTCGCAATTTTCGCTTCCTCGAGCAGCTCCCGCAGGTAAAGTCCTTCTTTGGTCGCACTGCAGAGAGCGATTTATTCTGCTTCAGCCGAGGATAGCACGATTAATTCTGCTTGCTTGATTGCCAGGAGATAGTCCGATAGGCTCTAGTCGGTAGATGTAGCCCGTTCTGGAGCGCTGATTCTCCTTATCTCCTGCGTGGTCGGCGTCGACATAGCCAAGTAGTTGTACGGACGATGGTGTTACTTTGCTGTAGGTAAGTCCGGTCGTCGGCGTAGAGACGAAGTAGAGCAGTGCCCGATTTAGCACCTCGAGATCGTCTTGCTCCGGCTGCTTTAGGTGTGTTGCCAGTTGGCTAGCGCTGTAGGACAGATCCGGTCGGCAGGTTACTACTGCGAACAGTAGACAGCCGAGCTTCTGTTAATATTCCTGGATTTGCTTCGCGGGGAGCTTTGCGGAGGTATCGCTGTTGTCGTTCCCGTAGCGATAGGGAGTCGCGATTGCGACCGGCGTTAGTCCAAATTTCTTCGCGACAACGCCTGCGTACTTTCCGGCGTCTAGGTAGACCGCCGAATCGTCTTCGACGACGTTCAGACCTAGGTACTGGGTCGCGGTGTCTGACACCGTGAGTGTTAAGTCACTCCTCTGCTCCCCTTCGAACTTGGTGACGACGTCGGTAGTGGAGCCGACGTAGAGCAGGTCATCGACGTAGATGATGAGTAGGACGAAATCCCCCCCCTTCTATAGTCGGTACATCCCTTGGTCGTGCGGCAGCTGCAGGAAGCCGATCCTGACGAGGCGGCCGTGAAGGTGCTGCTGCCAAAGCCGCGGGGCTTGTTTGATTCCGTAGAGGGATTTTATCAGCTGGCACACTTTTGTAGGATCGTCGATGAATCCGTGGGGCTGCTCGACGAAGATCTCAGCGTCCACAGGTGCGTAGAGGAAGGCGTTGGTGACGTCGATTTGGCGCAGTGGTAGCTTTTTCGTGGCCGCGACGGCGAGCAGAATGCTAAGGGAGGTATGTCGGGAGACTGGGGCGAATGTCTCCGTGTAGTCAGTTCCGTATCGCTGATCGAATCCTCGTACGACCCAGCGAGCCTTGAAGCGGTCGATGGAGCCATCCGCATTAGTCTTGTTGCAATACACCCATTTCCCCGAGAGCACATTCTTCCCGTTGGTTTTTGTTGCAGGCACCAGTTTCCACGTGATTCGGTCTTGCAGGGCCTTCAGTTCTTTTTCCATTGCTTCCTTCCATTTCGCCTTGTGTTCCCCCCCCAAATCCTGCGACAGAGTCGTTGGCTCTCGCGACGACGGCGGCGGCGGGCTCTGGACGGCGACCCATAGTCCAAGTATCTGCAGGCCCGTGGATGTGTGTCGAGGGGAATTTTCATTCCCGGGATAAGCTGCTTCGTCACTATCTTCGGGGTCATGTAAGAAATTTGGTCCAATGCGTTCAGAGATATTTGTGTCGACCGGTTGAGGTGTAGTGTAGCCCTGGTCAGCGAAGTGGTAGTAGGTGTCGAGGTTGTTACTATCGAGAGGGTTGTCGTCGTCGAGTGGAACGGGCACGGAGCAGTAAGGGAGTGGTCCGGCAGCTTCCGAGGCTTCAGGTACGTCTTCTTCTGCTGCGTCAGCTTCGGCAGCACGGTCGGCGAAGGATCGATGGCCCTCGAAGCCGTCGCTGGGGTCTGCTGTGTTGGCGACGTTATCCAGGTAATGCTGCAGTGTCAGTCGCTCGTAGAAAATCACATCACGTGAGGCTACGGTGTTTTTGTCCTGAATGTCGACAAGCTTCCACGCGTGAAAATGTTTTACGATTACGAGGTGTAGTCCCCACCGTGCTCGTTGGGAAAATCGTCCTGCTCGAGCTGTGTGGGGTGTGTACTGTACCATGCAGCCGAAAACTCGAAGTAATTTTGTGCTCCCCAGTTTTCTTGTCCACAGCAGGTGCGGTGATGCGCTGTTGGGAAGTGATGACGAGGACAGTAAATTGTGGAGGTGGACTGCATGCGTTATCGCGTCAGGCCAAAGTGTGATGGGCAGTCTCATCTCCAGGAGTAGCTTCCGCATCGTCGTCTGCAAGGTGCGGTACATTCTCTCTGCGACTCCCTGTTGCTGATGAGCATAAGGCAGAGACACTAGGCGTTTGATGCCTCTTTCTGCCAAGTAGCTCCTGAACCTTTGTGACTGATACTCCAGTGCCCCGTCTGACTGGAAACTCTTGAGCTGGGAGCCTGATTCTCGTTCAGCGATGGGGAGCCACGTCGTGAAGGCTTCGAACGCTTGGTCACGTGTCTTGAGGTTGTAGTGACAAACGAATCGTGTTGCTGCATCGATGGACGTGATGACATAGTTGTACTCTGCTTCACTGTCGTCTCGAGGCATATTTAAAATGTCGCTGTAAACTTTTTCCATCGGTGCGTATGCAGGTGCGCTTGGATTGTGGTGCGACGAGAAAGGTTGATGGGGAAGATCAGCTTCGGGGCACGTGAAGCATCGTGCGCGGGGTCGTCGAAGCTCCTGGCCGCTCGTTGTGAGGAGAGCGTCCTTTTCTAATACTCCGGCTTATATGGTTTGAAGAACTGTGCTGTTTGCAGGGTGTCCGAGGCATTGATGCCAGATGTCGTCGGGAGCGCGATGGCCGGGTGAGCGCTGGTACAGGTCGGCGTTGGAGAAGAACGCGACGACCGTAGCTGGACTACGGCAGACTCCTCGGGTGATGGGCATGAGCTGATCTGCTTCGGTTGGCAGTCCTCGGATAGCTGGTGATGGCGCGCGGCTGGGTCCTGCTGCTGTTACTACAGGTGATGTCGGGGAAGGTGTACTTGCTGGTACTTGTCGTTCTTGTCGAATGACTGCTAATGCTCGTGTCCTCTCTGCTGCAGGGATGGTGTTGGAGTACCAGAATCCGCCTGGAGTATAGTCGGAGTCAAGATCAGGCGGGTGCGTCCCGGCGGCGAATGACACGATGCCATCGCTGTCGGCAGTACCGTGGTCCAGCACGAAGACGCCCGACTTCAGGAGAGCACGACCGATGAAGAGGCCGCCCTTCCTGTGGTAAAAACGAAACTCGTTGGCGTCCGAGTCGCATTCCAGGTGAATTCCCTTCGCCATTAACTGGCTGACGCTTAGTAAATTGTATCCCAAATTGTCGACGATGAGAACTTTGTTGAGTTGTAGTATGACGTTTGTCTCCATTGACTGAAGCTGAACGACTCCTTGTCTGTTTGTTTTTAAGTTCTCGTTGTTGGCGACGGTGATGACGACGTCGCGGTTGAGGCGTTGCTCCCGCTGCACGAAGCGCCCCGAGGAACACATGTGTTGGCCACAGCAACTGTCCAAGAACCAAGTGTTTCGCCCGGTGGGTTCGGCGTTGGCGACTGCAACATACGTGGGGTTGACCTGAAGACCTTGTGAGCGCGGCGGCGGTAGCTCTTCTTTGTCTGGAGCATAAGTGGGTGGTGACCCGGGTGTGCAGTTGTCGATGCGTACCATGCAGTTAATACTATTCGGTGCGTCTTGTGCAGATGTGAAGGAACGACTTGGCGGATTCGCTTGAGTGGAGACGACTTGCGGATCTGCTGGGCGATAAACTCGAGGATGTGTGCAGTTGACCTTGGAGTGCCTGGATGTCTGACAGTTGTGGCAGAACGGCGGTACGATGGTGAGACCTCTGGTGTCGTGACGGTTCTGCTTGTCGCGTCGGTTGTAGTTGTTATCGTTTCTTCTTTGAGTGTAGAAGACTAACAGTTGCTGCTTGTTTCGTGGTTGTCTTTCTTCAAACAGGTCCAGCTCGTGTTGTTCAGCATGAAGCTCGGCGCAGAGGTGCATCTCGAAAATTCGTCAGTGAGCGCGAAGAAGCGAGCGGGTGGTTCTCCATTCTGGTCCGAGCCCGGCGAGAACAAGTGTCACGAAGCTTTCTTCAGTGATTATGCCTCCGCACCGAAGCAGGCGGTTGCGGAGTGTCTGGCAGCGACTCATATACTGCATCCCCTTTTCTCCAGTCTTCATTTGTATTGTTGTCAACTGCTGCATGAGTCTGCTTTGTGTCACGCTGTCGTTTGCTTGATAGAGACATTTCAGATGATGCCAGGCGAGCTCCGCAGAGTTTCCGTAGCTCAGATGTGTTCTGATGCTCTGTTGCTCTTGTGGTGACAGGTTTGCAGGAGAACTGTGTACGCCAGCAGCGACTGATAAGTGAAGATTTCCTGCTCCTTTGCAGTGCCATTGCTTGGAAATGGCAAGGACCTGTTGAAGTATCCCAAGAGGTGCGCGGCCTCCATCAGCAGCTCAAACTCAAAGCTCCAGGTGAAGAAGTCATGCCCATTGAACGGTGAAGATGTGTGCAGTTTGATCTCATGTGCAAACTGCGCCTGGAGACTTAATATCTCGTTTGGTGTTTGTTGTGATGCAGCTGCTGTCGGTTGAGCACGGGGCAGCATGAACTCGAATGTCCCTGGTGAAGAGTGATAAGGCGCAAAGGTAGGCGCTTGGTTGTGCCGCCCGAATGATGAGTTGTCGAGACTCATCGGTGCTAACCCCATATTTCCTCCGTTGCTCTGTATTGAATGCGCACGTGTCCTTGTCTGCTGCTGCTGGTTGCTCGGCTACAATCTACTAAGTGTCAACCAACTAATGTCAAAGGGTATTTACCTGGAGTGCGACAGCTTCGATCAACAGTTCCGTCTCTATGACGGGAAGGGCGAACTCTTCATCGGCAGAGCCATCCAAAAGCACGGGGACTTTGTCTTGGACTTCGTTCCAGATTGCACGACCACCGACAGTGATGGAGTTGTCTCCTTCCCGCCCTGAACACACCCGCCGGATCTTGACCCTGGATTCGACCGCGACGGCGTCTGGTACTCCAACACCATCCTTGAAGCAGAAAGCACACGAGCCTTAGCAGTGATGAGGGAAGCAGAGGAACACGAAGCAGAAATACAGCACGAAGTAGAACCGCAAGCGCCGACAAGACCACTTCCTCAACGTCCCATCACTGGGACCTCGTCAGCGCCACCTGTCGAAGAAGCTCTGCCTGCAACGGAACCCGTCGAGGAGCCACCACCGACCGACGCCGAGTAGCTGAAGGCACATCCTCGTGAGCAGCATCGAAGTGCCGTGACCGTCTCCGCCTTCTACACCAACTCAGACCTGTATCGCCATTCTGTGGGACACAAGGTAAGCGAGGAGATTTGGCATCAATGGTTAGGGCTTCTAGGAAACTCAAGACTATTCGACACGATTCGAGCGAACGTCCTGGACAAAGATGCACTTCTCCTACTCGATGGACGAGAACTTTGACAACTTCGACGTACCTGCTTTATCTACCCAGAAGCAGATCTTCCTCGCCAACCATTCCCGTGTTCAACTCAAGACTTTTGCTGTGCTATCAAGCACTGTGTTACAAAGACTTAGCCTTTTGAAAAGATCCTAGGGCTATTCTCAGCCCAGCAGGCGCGGAACTTGCACTTAGTCAATCCACTCAATTTCGGCTCTGATTGGTTAGATTCCAGCAAGGATTTGCTGGCGGGACATTCTCGAGTCGATTCTACAAAATCCATCAACATGACCCCCATATCGTATTCCCCCGGATATACGCGCCTAGTTGCGTTTAGGGATTATAATCTCAAAATGGGGGGTGCGTTTAAAAAAGGTTATTTAGGAAAAATATAAAGGGCTTGAAAATGTAGCTCAAACAATTTCATTTCGGGTGGATGTCCTCCCAAACGCGAATACCCCCAACAATCTTTCGAGAATCGTCCGACACTAGATCGACTCGCCAACCAGGCAGTTTTGCTGCAATTTGCCAGCGAGCAGGCAAGAAGGGTCGATCCTCGCCATCCGTTAGTCTCGTATCGCACGGCTGCAAAGCAACGCTGACCAGGTCTCCAGTGAGGAGGTGACGAGAGGATGGATTCCGTGTGATGAAACAAGAGCATAGGCAAATCTCAACTCGAATTTGTAGTCAACCCAGCCAGCGCAAGATTCTTGTGCAGGAAAATCGGGGGGTGCATGTAGGGATTAGATCATGGGCAAAGGGGAGGTGCGTATAGATGGCACGTCCGATATGGCACCCCTTCGGATATACGCACCATGGTGAATTTTAGCCGTCCGTGCGTATATCCGGGGGAAATTCGAAGAGCTACTGTTTGGTGCCTTCAAAACTTTTTTCCTGATGATACTTTTATTACCTATGTGCTTATAAAAATAATTCGATTAAAAGCCCATGTGATTTTGTATGGGGTTCCATTTAAGCACATATGCAGCTATATCTTGAGTGTATACGGTAGGAAGATCTGATGAATTGAACGGTCAGAAGGCTAGTGTTTTTTGGACACACTTGTTAGCGTACATATTTGCATGTAATGTAGGCTACCTAGGTGTCGACTATAGAGGGTAGAAACCAAATATAGGAACCCTGTCCTGCACGCCCTCCTCAATCTATTCTCTCACTTTTGACATGGTAAAATCGTTAGGTTAGGTCCTAGCCTCCATGCTTCTGCCCTAGGTACCAACCGCTCCTCTCTTGCCCTAGCTTCTGCCCTAGCCTGCGCCCTAGCCCTAGTCCTAGCTCCTCGCGTTGCCCGCTGCCTGCTGCCACTGCCCACACTGCCGCCCGCTGCTCATGCTCCGCACTGCCCCCCCTGCTCGCACCGCGTGCTGCGCGCTGCCCGCTGTGCTCAAGCCCACGCACTGTCAGCTGCCTGCTGGCTGCCCGCTGCTGCTCGCCCTCGCACTGCCTACTGGCCGCCTGTTGCTGCTGGCCGCTGCTGCTCGTGCTGCCCGTTGCTTGTCCGCTCACCGCCCGCTGGCCGCCCGCCTGCCGCTCATGCTGCCCACTGGCCGCTTGCGACTGCCACTGCCGCTCGCACTGCTCGTTGCCCACTAGCCGCCAGCTGGCCACTGCTGCTCTGGCCGCCAGCTGGCCGCTGCCGCTCTGGCCGCCCGTTGGCCGCCTGCTATCGCTGGCAGCCCGCTGCGCGCTCCCTACTGTGCGCTCCCCACTGCGCGCTGCCTGCTGCACGCTGCCCACTATGCCCTGCCCGCTGCAGCCGCCGGCTGCAGCCGCCAGCATTACTGCAGCTGCAGCTGCCACTGTGTCTCCAGCCACCGCTGCTGTCGCAGCCGCAGCCGCCGCTGCACCCGCAGCCACCCGCACCCACTAGCGCCTCTGTCTCCGGCGTCTCGCTTGCCAGTCGTCACCAGCCGCCGGCCTGTCGTCGACCCTGTCGCTGGACCTGCCGCCGGCTCTACCGTTGCTGCTGCTGTCAGGTCTGCCACCGTCCGCCACCCCTGCCCCTGTTCGGGTACGCCTGACACCTGTTTCGCCTGCTGTCATGGTGGACCTGTCGGTGTTGGTGTTTGTCCTTCGGTTGGACGCCGAAGGCCATGCAGGCGGCTTCTAGGCATGGCTTCTTACTCACTGCTGACAGCTGATAAGCCAGCGTGTGGACGGCGAGTCGCTAGCGGCCCACATGACTAATGAGCTGCCCGCCCCCCTGATCCCTCGGGCTCCTGGCGGCCCCATCGGAGTGGCCTACCCTGATCCACTGCACCATCCCGGTGTTTGATTTAGAGATGGCTCAGATAAGCTGTGTCAGCTTCTCTTTGTTTTCTGATGATTATGGTATTGCTGAATCATACTATCCTACTGTGTGTAGTCTAGGAGGTGCAGCACCGCTTCTTTCTCTCTCCGTAACATTACATTTGACGAGTCTATCTCCTTCTACGCTCGCTTCCCTCACTGTAATACTCGTTTTCAGCTTCCCCCCCTCTTCTTCGCCCCTCCTCCACCTGCCGTTCCCGTCCCAGCCCGCCCGGCCCCGTCTGGTGTCTCCCACGCCACTCGCCTCCTCTCGGTTGGGCCTATGGGGGAGCCTGCTGACTCTAGGGGGCCCTGTGGCTGGGGGTGCCCTTGACCGCCCGCCCATCCCTCCCACAACGCCTCCCCTCCCGCTTGCCCCCATATACAGCCCACCATTCCCTCCCCCTCACACATGCACGATCAGCCCACGATGCGTCTATGTGCCCTGTGAGCACCATTGGCACCCTTCCTCCTAATACAAGCCCCACTCCTGATTTACTCGCCATATGCCACAGTACCCTCTTGGCAGCCGACCAGTGGACTGGTCGGTGTCTGCCTGTCGCAACAAAGCAAGCCAGGAGACTGAGAGGGTACGCTAGATCAGGTCAAGTGCAGGTCATCAGGTACATGACGCACCCCACCAGCTTTGCGTATGGACCACTAGCCTTGACCGGCTCAGCCGGAACAGCAGCAGAGAGCTTGTGATCCACATGCAGAGGGGTGGGCTGTGCTGAGGAGAACTGGAGACTGAAACTCTGGAGGATCTGCTGCATCATGTGGGACTGAGAGAGTGTGATCGTGCGAGCAGCACTGTCATGAGAGATCTCCAAGCCCAGATTGCACCTCAGTTCCCCCAGGTCTATACATGTGTGCCTCCTAAGCAACTCGGCGTTCACTAAGGCCAGTGCGACTCTGTTAGGAGTAGCCAAGATAAGTTCGTCTATGTACACTAAGATGTAGAACGGTGTCTAACCCGTGCGAACAAAGAGAGAGGGGTCAGCTAAGGACGGAAAAAACTGCAGCTCAGCAAGAGTGGTGCGAAGCGTGTCGTGCCACTCACGGGGTGCCCTATCGAAGGCTGTAGACAGGGCGACGCAGGCTCCACTTGGTCCTATATGGGAAGGACCCAGAGAAGCCTAGAGGGTGATAGAGGTAGATCTGCTCGTGCAAACTACCCTGCAGGAAAGATGTGGAGAAGTCGAGTGAGTGAAGCTCGTAGACACGCTGCGCGGCTAGATGAAGGAGCACCCGAAAAGTAGTCATTTTCGGGGTCGGGGAGAAGGTCTAGAAGAAGTCGGCACCATCACGCTGACTGAAGCCTCTAGCCACGTAATGCGCCTTGAACTTCAGCTGCTCTCCATATGCGTGCTTCACCCTGTAGATCCACATGCCATCGACTAAGTTCGCCCCAGGTGGGGGAACTGCGTCGACGTAAGTGCGTGTGGATCTGTAGCATCTCAGCCTCTATGGCCAGTATCCACTGGGCTACCCTAGGCCGCGACACCACCTCAGCGTAAGAGCGTGGAACAGGGATGTCGAGAGCATCTGGGTTGCCCTCTAGAGATACAAGCATAGAGCAGAGATGGGGTATAGCAGCAACAATATAGGCTAAGTCGCTCTGCCTATCCTCTTGCACGCCACTGCCAAGGGCAGGTGCACCTCCGACGGACGGAGGACTGGCAGTACCAAAGACCAGAGCGGCAGCGTAATCAAGGCGGTGGCTAGCAAAGAAGTCAATGACATCAACAACAAGCACAGAGACAGACTAAGGAGGAGCAGTAGGGTCAGTGACAAGCGACGCAAGCAAGCGTGAGAGGAGTGGACGAGCGGTGCGAGTTGCGTCAGAGGGAGCAGCAGGAGGTAACGGGAGCAACGTTTGGGGAGGCAATTGAAGGACAGATATTGGAGGAACACGCGAACGAATGACCATAGGGTGGACACTAGCACGAGGAGAGACAGGACGTGCACCAAAGGGATGATGGACCCAGTGGGGAGGAACTGGGGACTGGGGACGAGGGGGATAGGGGGACAAAGTCAGGGGACGGAGGAGAGCACGGGGGAAAACGAGCCAGAGAGGAGCCCGGGGGAGGGAACAATGGGCCGTACACCGGGTCAGGCGAACGCGAAGGAAGACCAAGGAGACGGAGGGCAGATTGCGGCTGTTCTTGCTTCTGCTCCCCGTCCTCTCCAGGACTCCAACTACACCTCGGCTACCACTGGCACTCCCCGAAACAGCACCCCAAGGACTAGCACCCTCGGACGTACCACCCACAGAACCAGCACCCCGACAGTCAGCACCCTCAGAATCAGCACTCCCAACACCAACTCCTCCAACACTAGCACCCCCAACACCATCACCTCCAACTCCAACACCCCCAGAACCAGCACCCCCAGAGCCCACTGCTCTCTGCTGTTGCTGCTTCGGCCGCTGAGTCTGCTGCGGCGACGGCTGCTGCTGCTGAGGCAATGGGGGAGGCGGCTGAGGTGCCTCGGGTACCGAGGCTAGGGGGAGCGCCACAGAAACAGCAGGCGCTCCCCCAGCAGTTGGGTCCTCAGAGTCAGCCGACTCCCCCACGGGCCCAACCGAGGGGAACTTAGTGGCATGGGAGACACCAGACTGGGCCGGGCGGGATGGGAGGGGTGCGGCAGGGGGGGCAGGGATGAGGAAGAGAGGTGGAGGAGGCACAGGAGCGCTGCGGTGCAGGAAGCGCCGATAGTAGGGGAGTGTCTTGCCTAAGGTTGCGTCATGAGAGTGGTAGAAGCGGTGGTGTGACGGGTGGTAGAACAGTCAGTCAGGTGCATCAAGCGGAAACCCTAGGAAGACACAAGGAAGGGTGTGGGCTGAGAGCTTGTCCGCCGAGTGTCGCGGACGTAAGCAAGGCTGCCCCAGACGTGGAACGCAAACGTGTCACCAACAGACCTGTGGGCGAAACCTGTGGCCGCTGGAAGCGGGGCCACAGGTTAAGCTGGTGAGCAGCGTAGTGCACGACGAACGGCCACAGAAAATGGGGTGCACCGTCGTGGACCATGGAGGTGCGAGCTACCTCCATGATCAGGCCGATGCGTCACCCAACGACCCCATTCTGCTGTGGGGAGCCTGGAAGTGTGTACGTCTAGCGGATGCCCTCCGCACTACAGGACTGTCCTAGAGTGCCAGAGGTAAACTTGCCACCACGTTCAGAGTGTAAGCAACCTACAGGCAAACAGTGGTGGGTGCAAACAGCAAGAAGCCATGGGAGGAGAATGGTAGGCACGGCGGCCTTCCGGTCCAATGGGAACACTGTGGTGAAGCACGAGAAGTTGTGAATGACAACGAGGAAGTAGCGCTCCTGACCAAGACTATGGACCGGGGCAGGGCCCCAGACGTCCATGTGCAGTATCTGTAGCAGCGCTGCGGTAGGAGGAGTGAGGGGCGGCGCGCTGCCGGCCCTCGACGTAGGAGGTGCACAGTGGCACTACAGAAGTAGGCAGGCCGACGAGCGGTGCAGGAAGACCAGTGACTAGATTGTGCTGGGACATGTGCCTAAGACACGGGAGTGCAGGGTGACCTAAGCGGTGGTGCCACAGAAGGGTCGGGTGGGCTAGTGAGCGACGAGTGCAGGACGCGGTGACCTCGGCAGATGCAGCAGTCGGCGGGGACTCGGTGTGCAGTGTAAAGAGACCTGACCATGGGTCACACTCAAAAGTGGCTAAGTGGCAATCGGTTGCGGTGTCTGTGCAAGCGACGTGTCTCTCGCGGCCACGGAACGTAGCGGTGACACCTCGGTCCTGGAGGTGACTGACACCCGCTAGGTTCTTGGCAAACGAGGGGATGTGAAGATCGGTGACCAAGACAAAGCGGATAGCTAAACAGGGGAGAGTGGTGGTGCTACGCACGACAGCTGTGGCGGAAGTGTTTGCTAGTGCGACGCAGACAGTGCTGAAGCGAGGTGAGAGCAGTACTGTCTCTAAAAAGCAACGAGACGCGCCAGAGTCTAGGGCAAAGGAGAGGGCCGATGTGGCAGGGCCCAATGAAGAGTCTATAACCAATCCTATGCCTGATGCAGCAAGGAAGTCTAAGCCTGACACAACAGGGGATTCTAGACTTCACACAGCAGTGGCTCCTTGGCTACAAACAGCAGGATAATATGAACCAGCAATGCTGGAAGCATCAGAATATAGAGAATACAAGGCCTGATCGATCTGAATCATATCCATGTCAAAGATAGGATCTCCACGACAAAGTAAGAGATGCCAGAGGGGTACTTGCACCAGCAGGCCGAAGTGACGGCGATAGAGGTCGTCCAGGCAACTGATGCAGCAAGCGGTGGTGTACCCTGCGCGCCCGCACACCTGGCCCGCCTGCGGGCCGGTCAGCAGCTGGTACGTGCGGGTCATTGCGCCTCTAGAACCACCACCACCCTGGCTCACAAAAGAGCCACGCGATCCCCAGGGCACTGACTGCTCTGGGCCCCAACCCCCATGGCCTCCACAACGACCACCACCCTCAGGGCCCGCCAGCCCCCATGGCAGCTACTCCTGTTGCTGCTGCTGGTGCTGCGCAGTCCCCGACTCTGACTGACCACCCTCTTCATCTGCACCCGCACCCCCTCCACCCGTTGCGCCCAACCCCCCATGACCCCTGCCCCCATTGCCCTTGCCCTTGCCGCCAGAGGAGCGGCCGGTGGCAGAGGCAGCCACTGCAGTCTCGGCTACGGAGGTGGAGGCATGAGGGACAGTCACCTGGGAGGGAGCGCTGCGCTAAAAGATAGGGACTGCCGGCGTGCCAGTGGAACCAGCGATGGCGAGGAGGCGGTCCTCTACCTCAGTTAGGGAGGTGGAGAAGAGGTCAAGGGTGAGCTCAGAGGTGTGACGAGCGAGGTGAGCGTCGTGGGCAGGGGCATGGCGAGTGACAAGGAAGTGGATAGTGGCAAACAGGGGGGGCGGGGCGAGCCCTAGCTGGGTCTCAGTACAGGCCGCACGCCAGCGGGCCTCGAGGGACCGCAGGTGCTCGACTAAGTCTTCTACAGTGTGAAGGACGTCAGGTCGGGGTGGAAGAAAGGGAGGAGGAGACGACCAAGAGTTGCAGACGACAGGGTGGAGTACCTAGTGCGGATAGCTAGCCAGAGGGCGTGGGATGACACAACACTCACAATGTGGGAGTGCTTGTCAACCGGCAGGCACCTGAGGATGGCAACACGAGCAGTGGCGTCGCGGGATGCCCAGACAGAGTAGGCAGTATGAGCAGCAGCGTATACAGCCTGCTGCGCAGACGTTGCGTCAGCAGCAAGAGCCCCCGGGTGGGGGACAGCAGGGAGCTCACATCGACTTGGCTGTCTAGGGACTCGTCGTTGATGCGCAGACTCGTGAGCTGCAGGAGAAGGCAGCGAAACCGACTGCCCGCCCTCCCCACCCAGGCGCAGAACGAAGATACAGGGCGACACTATGCTGGTGGTGGTGGTGGCAGTTGCGGCCGTGAAGACAGAGGCAGCAGAAGCACGGACAGCGGGGGCAGCGGCTACAGGAGCAGCAGGGACAGGGGCTGCATTGGGAGCCGGTGGCAGCGGCGGCTGCTAGCTAGCAGTGGGGCGGCGACGGCGGCGGGCCAACGGGGAGCTGGCTAGCAGCTGTGGCTCTGCGAGCAGGCTAGCGGAGGTGGCTGCGCAGCTGCAGGGGAAGCAGTGGTTGCAGTGGCAATGGCTGCTGGCAGCAAGAGCAGCTGCAGTGGCAGCTGCAGCGGGAGAGAGACGGCGGCAACAGCGGCTGCAGTGGTAGTGGCAGCTGCAAGGGCAGCGGCGACAGAGGCGGCTGTAAGGGCAGCGGCGGTAGCAGCAGCTGCAAGAGCAGTGGCGGCAGCAGCAGCTGCAAGGGCAGCGGCGGAAGCAGCAGCGGCGGCAGAGGCGGCTGTAAGGGCAGCGGTGGCAGCAGCAGCTGCAAGGGCAGCGGTAGCAGCAGGAGCTGCAAGGGCAGCGGCGGCAGTGGTGGCTGCAAGTGCAGCGGCAGCAGTGGCAGCTGCAAAGGGCAGCGGCGGCAGCAGTGGCTGCAAGGGCAGTGGCGGCAGCAGCAGCTGCAAGGGCAGCGGCGGGAGCAGCTTCTGTAAGGGCAGTGGTGGCAGTGGCAGCTGCAAGGGCAGCGGCGGCATTGGCAGCTGCAAGGGCAGCAGCAGCAGCGGCGGCTGCGAGGGCAGCGGCGGAAGTGGCGCTGCAAGGGCAGCAGCTGCTGCGGCGGCTGCAAGGGCACCGGCGGAAGTGGCGCTGCAAGGGCAGCAGCTGCTGCGGCAGCTGCAAGGGCAGCGGCGGAAGCGGTGCTGCAAGGGCAGCGGCAGCAGCAGCGGCTACAAGGGCAGCGGCGGCAGCGGCAGCTGCAAGGGCAGCAGCGGAAGTGGTGCTGCAAGGGTAGCAGCAGCAGTGGTGGCTGCAAGGGCAACGGCGGCAGCGGCAGGTGCAAGGGCAGTGGCGGCAGCGGTGGCTGCAAGGGCAGCAGCTGCAGCGGCAGCGGCAGTGGCAGCAACAGCGGCAGCGACAGCGGCAGCGGCAGCGGCGGCAGCACAGGTTGCTGCAGCAGCAGTGGCGGCAGAGGCAGTGGCTGCAGTGGCAGCGGCAGTGGCTGCAGTGGTTGCGGCAGTGGCAGTGGCTGCAGCGGCAGCTGCAGCAGTAGCGGCGGCAGCGGCAGTGGCACAGGCAGCAACGGCAGCGGCGGTAGCGGCAGCAGCAGTGGCTGCAGTGGCTAACGTGGTTGGCTAGCTAGCTGGCTAACATGCTGGCTAGCTAGCGAGGGGCTAGCAGAGGCCAGCGGTGGCCGGCTAGCTGGCTGGCGAGACAAAAAGAGGGGCGAGCAGAGGCCGGCGGCGGCCAGCAGGCGCGAAACGGCAGGCTAAGGGCTGGACGGCTTGCTGGCGCAGGTGGCGCGGGCATGCTAGGAAGCTAGCTGATTGGCGAGCTCGTTGGCGAGCGAGTTTGCCACTTGGTTCACTTTCTGGCTGGCTACAGTACGAAACGAGGGGGATGCTAGGGGGGGGGGGGAGGAGGTTTCGAGACTACGGGGCGCGGAATTGGAGAGGGGTGTTAGAGTAGCGGGAAAAAGTGTGACTAGGAAGAGGGGGAAGGAGATACAAGTACAAGAATATTGTCCTCTCTAACAACTGACCTAACTAAATATGTGTAGATAGCTTTATATGTTTGTTGACACACCCCCTAGCCTAGGTAGAGGCATAGTTGAACAAGCCAGGGCAGCACTACTAGTCTGGCCTCGGGTGAAGGTACCAAGACAGCTCAGGGCAGCACTACTAGTCTGACCACTGAGACAAGGGGCCACAAGGCCAGTCAGCACGTGTAGCAAGACATGCAGGTATAGAAATAGCAAGTACAAGCTAGTATAGTATACATCAGGGTACAAGGAGTGGCGCTGCTACTGAGACTAGACCAAGCTGAGTACAGAACCGCTGATGGTCACATGGCGCAAGTGCCTTGGTGAAGGTATCAGCGGTGTTGGCCTCTGTGGCCACGTGTACTACTCGAGTCTGGCCGCGCTGCTGCAACTCATGCAGCAGGAAGTACTGCAGCTGGGTTTTCTTCGCTCTGACCTCAAGTCGAGCCTCCTGACACAGGAGGATCATGGCCCTATTATCAGCAAACAGGACCGGGGTAGACCTAGGGTGCATACCTAAGTCCGTGAGCAAGAACGTCAGCCAATGGAACTCCTGAGTGGCCATGGCCCCAGCGAAGATCTCTACCTCACAACTCGAATGAGCTACAACCGACAACCTGGTGGACCTACACGAGACTGCACCAGCACCAATACTAAAACACTAGCCCTAAGACGACCTGAGCGTCTCCACTTCGCTAGCCCACGACGCGTCTGTGTGTCCAGTGAGCACCACTGGCTCCCGCCCTCCTAGCACAAGCCCAAGTCCTGATGTACTCGCCAGATACCGCAGTACCCTTTTGGCAGCCGTCCAGTGGATTGGCCGGTGCTTGCTTGTCGCAATAAAGCGAGCCAGGAGAGTGAGAGGGTACGCTAGATCTGGTCGAGTGCAGGTCATCAGGTACATGAGGCACCCTACCAGCTCTGCGTATGGACCACTAGCCTCGACTGGCTCAGCCGGAACAGGAGCAGAGAGCTTGTGGTCCACAGGCTGGGTGGGCTGTGCTGAGGAGAACAGGAGACTGAACCTCTGAAGGATCTGCTGCACCTTTTGGGACTGGGAGAGTGTGATCATGCGAGCGACACGGTCACGAGAGATCTCCAAGCCCAGATAACGCCTCAGCTCCCGCAAGTTTGTACAGTTGTGTCTCCTACGCAACTCGGCCTTCACTGAGGCCAGTGCGACTCTGTCAGGAGTAGCAAAGATAAGTTTGTCTACATACACCACATACACTAATCTTTTATAGCAAAGGGATAAGAAATTGTAAAGAGTCTGAAAAAAAACAAAAATAGCTGAAAAGGAGCGGCAACCAGCCACCGACGCCCTGCCGTCACCCGCCAACTGCCACCACTCGCGGCCAGCCATTGACCACCAGCGCCAGTAGCCGTCGGCCGCCATCCGTGAGTCGGCCTCCAGCCGCTAGTCGCCAATCCGCCGCCAGCCTCGTGAGTCCCCTGTGCCTTATGGACTATCATTCACCCTGTGCCGCCAGTCCTAGTGACTCCTAGCTAGCTCCTCAGCGTGCTGCTCCTAGTAGCTCTTCTCGCGCATACTTCTTCCTTGTTTGCTCCCTACTCCACTTTGCAGCTCCTAGCCTCCAACAAGCCACTCACAAGCCGCTGTCCACCGATCCCAGCTTGCCACCTCTTGCTACCAGCCCCCGCCAGCTAGCGCCACTACCGTCTTACTGTCACTCGCTCCTTCTATCATCAGCCTACCGCTAGCCGCTGCTACTACTTGCCTCCTGCTCGCTGTCACGACTCCGACCACAGACACCGCTGCTACTACCTCCGCTAGTGCTCCTGTAGCACCTAGTGCCTCCTACTAGTCTCCTCCTCGTTTCTAGAGTTCCTCGACGCCTCTCCTCTCGGAATGATGGCCTCGTTAGGGTCAGTCCCTCGGCCAGTCCGTCGGGCATTTCCCTCCGCTCTTCGGTTTCTCTCTCACCATCTACAGCTGGTGAGCCTGCACCTAGACTGCACACTCCTAGAGGATCCCATTTGTTACCTCCTTGGATTCCGGCTCCACGACCTCGACGTCTGCTTCCAGGCTCTCTGACCAGTGGCGCAGCCACAGCAGCAGCAGCGGCAGCAAGCGCAGTGGGGTCTTGGGGGTGCTGGGCGCGGTGGAGGCTCTGGATGTGCGGCCTTGGGGCGGTCACTGCCCTGGGGCCACTGTGGTTTCTCTGGAGGACCGGAGGCCTTGGGGCCTAGGGGTCTAGGTCCTACCACTGTGTCTAGTCTAGGAGCCTCTACTACGTGTCCCTCGGCTCCTCCCTTGCCCCTCCTATGGCGGCCCTCTCCTTTATCCTTGACTCGGGCATGTCTCGTTGCTTCTTTAGAGACAGTACTGCTCTCACCCCGCTTTCTGCGCCTGTCCGCGTCACACTAGTGGACTCCCCGCCACAGCTGCCGCATGTAGCACCACCATTCTCTCTTTTCCAGCTGTCCCCTTCGGCTCTCTCACTGGTCTGCACATCCCTCGTTTGCCAGGAACCTAGTGGCTGTCGGTCCCCTTTAGGACCGAGGCGTCACCACTATGTTCCCTGGCCGCGAGAGACACGCCGCTTGTGCAGACACAGCCACCTGTTGGCACTTAGCCATGTTTGAGCGTGACCCAGGGTCAGGTCTCTTTATACTCCACACTGAGTCCCCGCCAACTGCTGCGTCTGTCGCAATTGCCGCTTCCTGCTCCTGTCGCTCCATAGCCCACCCGACCCGTGCTGTTCTACCACCCGTCACACCACCGCTTTTACCCGTCTCGTAACGTTACCTTCGATGAGACGCTCCCCTGCTTCAGGCGCTTCCTGCACTGCAGCACCCCTGTGCCTTGTCCTGCTCCGCCTCCCGCACTCCTCCTGCCCCGCATGGCCCATTCTGGTGTCTTCCACGCCACTTAGTTCCCTTCAGTTGCGCGTGTGGGGGAGTCGGCTGACTCTGGGGGCCCAGCTGCTGGGGGCGTGCCTGCTGTCCCTGTGGGGCTTCCCCCAGCCTCGGTACCCTAGGCACCTCAGCCGCTTCCCCCCATGCGTTAGCAGCAGCAGTAGCCTCCACATCAGACTCAACTGCCGCTGCAGCAGCAGCCGCAGCCGAAGGGAGCAGTGGGCTCTTGGGGTGCTGGTGTTGGAGATGTTGGCATTGGGGGTGTTGGTTCTGGGGGTGCTGACTCGGAGGGTGTTGATTCTGGAGGTGCAAGTTTTGGGGGTGCTGACTCCAGAGGTTCTAGTTCTGTGGGTGGTGCGTCCGAGGGTGCTAATCTTGGGGGTGCTGTTTCGGGGAGTGCCGATGGTAGCTGCGGTGCTGCTGGAGGTCTTGGTAGCAGCAGCCGAAGAAGCAGCAGCACCCGCAGCAGCAGGTGCAGCAGCAGCCGCAGCAGCAAGCGCAGCCGCCGCAGCAGCAGGCGCAGCCACCGCAGCAAGAGCAGCCTGAGTCTGCCCTTCGTCTCCTTGATCTTACTCCAGGTTCCCTTGTCCGCCTGCCCGTTCCCCCTCCGCTACGTGACCCTGTTTACGACCCGTTGTTCTCTCCTCTGGACTCTTTCCCGGCTCGTTTTCCCTCGCGCTCCCCGTCCCCAGTCCCCAGTTCTTCCCCACTGGGTCCATCGCCCCTCTAGTGCTCGTCTTGTCTCTCTCCGTCCTAGTGTCCACCTTATGGTCCTCCACTCTAGTGCTTCTCTAGTCCCCGTGCTTCCGTTACCTCATCCGTCTTCGCTCCCGCAGTCCCTGCCTCCTCTCTCTTACACTGCTCGCGCTGCTCGTTCTACCCTGTCGCGCTTGCTTCCATCGCTTGTCACTGGCCCTATTGCTCCTCCTTAGGCTGTCACTGCAGTTGTCGCTGCTGTCGCTGACTTTGCAGCTAGCCACCGCCTTGACTATGCTGCCGCTCTGGTCGCTGGTACTGCCTGTCCTCCGTCCGACGGGGGTGCACCTGCCCTTGGCAGTGACGTGCTAGAGGACAGGCAATACGAGTTGGCCTACGTTGCTGCGCTATTCCCCATGTCTGCTCCATGCTTGTATCCCCAGAGAGACCCAGACGCTTTCAACATCTCTGTTCCATGCTCTTACGCTGAGGTGGTGTCGGGGCCCTAGGCAGCCCTGTGGATACAAGCCATGGAGGCTGAGATGGCGTTCTACAGATCCACAAGCAGTTTCATCGACGTAGTTCCCCCGCCTGGGACGAACGTAGTCGATAGCATGCGGATCTACAGGGTGAAGCACGCGCATGGATAGTCGCCGAAGTTCAAGGCGCATTACGTGGCTAGAGGCTTCAGTCAGCGTGAGGGTGTGGACTTCTTCCAGACCTTCTCCCCGACCCCGAAGATGACTACTCTTTTGGTCGTTCTCCACATAGCCACGCAGTGTGACTATGAGCTTCATTCATTCGACTTCTCCACAGCGTTCCTGCAGGGTAGTCCGCACGAGTAGATCTACCTCTAGCGCCCTCAAGGCTTCTCTGGGCAGCGGCGGCAGTGGTGGCTGCAGTTGGCGGTTGCAGCGGCAGCGGCAGGGGCTGCAGCAGCTGCGGCAGTGGCATCGGCGGGAGCACAAGATGCGGTAGCGACGGCTGTAGCAGCGGTAGTGGCGGCAGCAGCTGCGGCAGTGGCAGCGGCGGCAGCGCAAGCGGCGGCAGCAGCAGTGACAACAGCAGCGGCAGTGGCGGCAGCAGCTGCAGCAGTGGCAGCGGCGGCAGTGGCAGCAGTGGCAGCTGCAAGGGCAGAGGCGGCAGCTGCTGCTGCAAGGGCAGCGGCGGGAGTGACGGCTGCAAGGGCAGTGGCGGCAGTGGCGGCAGAAACTGCAGCAGTGGCAACGGCGGCAGCGTGGGCTGTTGCAGTGGCAGTGGCAGCTGCAATGGCAGCAGCAGCACCGGCGGCTGCAAGGGCAACGGCGGCAGCGGCAACTGCAAGGGCAGCGGCGGCAGCGGTGGCTGCAAGGGCAGCAGCTGCAGCGGCAGTGGCGGCAGCGGCAGCGGCAGCGGCGGCAGCACAGGTTGCTGCAGCTGCAGTGGCGGCAGATGCAGTGGCTGTAGTGGCAGCGGTGGCTGCGGCAGCGGCAATGGCTGCAGCAGTTGTGGTAATGGCAAGGGCTGCAGCGGTAGTGACAACAGTAGTGGCGGCACAGTTGCAGCAGTAGTGGCGGCAGCGGCAGTGGCAGAGGCAGCAGCAGTGGTTGCAGTGGCAGTGGCGGCTGTCTGGCGACTAGCTGGGAGCAGTGGCTGGCGCAGCAGAGAGCTGGCTAGTGAGGAGCTGGCTGGCACTGCTAGCGAGTAGCTAGCAGCAGGTGCTGGCGGCGAGCTGGCGGACGCTGCTGGCGGCTAGCTGGCTGGTGCTGCTGGCGGTGAGCTGGCGAGCACTGCTGGTGGCGCGCTGGCAAACGCGGCTGGCGAGCTAGCTGGCTAGCGTGCTGGCTAGCTGGCTGGCGCGTTGGCTGACGGGCTGGTTAGCGCGCTGGCGGCGTGCTGGCTAGCGTGCTGGCTGGCGCGTTGGCTGGCGTATCGGCTAGCGTGCTAGCTGGTGTGCTGGCGAGCGTGTTGGTTAGCATGCTGGCTGGCTCGCCGGCCTGCTCGCTGCCGTACGAAACAACGCGAATGCTAGGGGGAGGGCATCGAGGCTACAGAGCACGAAATTGGAGGGCAGGAGATGCGCGAAATTGAGAGAGTTGCACACGTGCAGAAAAAAAAATGTAGCGGCGGAAGCGTGACTCACGGCAGAAAAAAACTAACCTAGCTAAATACCATGTCAAAGTGTGACTAGGAGGAGGGGGGAGGTAGATACAAGTACAAGAATATTGTCCTCTCTAAGAACTGACATAGCTAGGCTATAACAAACTAAATATGTGTAGACAGAATTATATGTTTGTTGACAAGGGGGAGGTGCGCGAAATTGAGAGAGAGAGAGAGAGAGAGAGAGAGAGAGAGAGAGAGAGAGAGAGAGAGAGAGAGAGAGAGAGAGAGAGAGAGAGAGAGAGAGAGAGACAGAGAGAGAGAGCGAGAGAGAGAGAGAGAGGGAGAAGAGAGACAAGCGCGAAAAAAATGAGTCTACAATTATGGCGGAAGCATGAGCAACAGCGGAAAAAGCTCAATACCATGTTAGAGTAGGGGGAAAAGTTGTGTCTAGGAAGAGGGGAGGGGTGATACAAATACAGTTTTTGCCCCTTTAAGAACTGACCTAGCTAGCCTATAACAAACATATCTAAAAACTAGAGAGATGCCTATACCATATTCCTTCTGATATACGTCCCTAGGGGCGTTTAGGGGTCTGGTTTGAAAATGAGGGGGGAGCGTTTCTTTGAATTTAATTTATACGCCCATGGGCGTTCAAAATGATTTTTACATAATATTTTTTGTAGTATACCAAAATGTAGCTCATGACAATTGTGTGATGGTGGGCGTGCTCCCATAGCAAACACGTTAACAGATCTCACGCAGAAGCCTCTGGAATCTACGCGAGGCAGGAAAGATGCCTTGCGGTCCAATGAGATGCCTGAGCGGTGCTGTGCTGTGCCTGCACACCCCGCGTAGGGTGTCATGGGCCATGTGACTGGTACTTCCGTGTTGGATGGGGTATGTGGCACACAGAAGGCTGAATGTAGATGCTGTCGAACCTTCAAACGAAAGGATTGCCAGCACATATTCGAACCTGCACACATGGCAAGGAATCTTGCCATGTGTTGTAAAAAAATGGAATCTTCCTCATCGATAAAAATCATCGACGAGGAAGACTGGCCGCATTCTTGAGAGGGGGTACCGTCACCTTGCTTTCATTATTTTGTTCCTCGATGGAATGAGCAAGAACCCGCACCAGCTCCCCTAGCGGGAGTTATGGCTAGCTTCTCAGGCTCAGGCCTCTCCGTTCTTTTCGGCCGTCCTAGCGATCCCACACGACTTAGAGCCGCCGTGCTCCTCTCTACCTAGTGTTGCCCTCCCACTCCTGCTCTGCCCGCTCCTCCCGCACCTCCTGCCCCTCCTGCACCTCCCGCGCCGCCTGCACCGCCTGCCCGTGCATTTAAGAACGGCATCCCCACCTTGACACTGCTTCTTCCTGAGGAGGAAGCCCCCCGTGATTATGAACCTGCCGGTCGTGACAAAGGCAACCATGATGGCCAGCCCGAAGACCCCCGCGAGACAAGGAAATCCCGGACGGCGGCGATTGGCCGGAGGATGCAGAAGACGGTGGCGGCGAGGCTGAGTACTGATCGCAAGATGGACTTCCCAAGAAATTGCATGTCCCGTCCTTCCCTGAGGGCAGAAAGCGTCCCCACCCCTCTACTGAAAACCGTGATGCTCCCCCCCCCCCCCTCCCCCCTCGTGTCCCAGGAACCGCGCTACTAAGCTCAAGCGGAATTCCTACACCGCCAAGGAAAAGCTCTTCTGGCTTGGGCATCTTAAGGAGGTCAAGATAAAGAAAGAGGTGGCTTGAGAGGCAGGTGTCTCGCGCCATCGCATCAACGACTGGATTAAGGCTGAGCACGAGTTGGAGGGTACCGTTGGGTGTCGTAAGCGACTTCACGGCCATGGGCGTTTGTCGTGGTACTCCGACATGGAAACGCAAGAATACGCCCGCTTCCTTCCTGCGCGCGCTGTGGGTTCCCCTGTCCCTGTGTCAAAGCTCCATATGTGGTTGCGGGAGCTGATGAAGCACCTGCATCCGGAGGTGAAGTGGCAAGGTTCCCACTGTTGGACTGAGCAGTTCAGAGCTCGTTGGAACCTCTCCATTCACGCGAAGACCAAAGTCGGTCAGAAATTGACCCACCGGTAGGTTGTGTTTTCTCGTTTATTTCTCTGCTTTGCCTTTCGAACCTCTACGCTGCTCACTGGCGCCCATGCTGGTTGAATCTCTAACAGCGCCTATTGACCGTTGGCTTTCCCATGTGTTTTCCATCCCCGCCATCCCCCCTCCCTCAGCATGCCAAGTCAAAGTCGAGAATTTCAGGCACTTCTGTCGTGAGGTCCGTCGATTGTACGAAATCGAGGAGTGCTGGATCATCAACGCTGATCAGACACCCCTTTGGCTCAAGATGCCAACCGAGCGCACCGTTGAGGAAATCGTCACGAACAGCGTCCCTATCCGAACGACGGGTTACCAGAAGGAACGAATCATCGTGATGCTTGCCTGCACCGCCGCCGGCGAAGCGTAAGCCATGGGTCTACTTCAAGAGGAAGACGGTGCCAAAGGGGGATTTCCCGAAAGGTAAACTAGCATAAATCATTTGTACAATCTCATTTGTCGGGCTTGTTTTGCTTCTTTTTTTGATGCTGTTGACTCCTGTGCTTGTCTTCGCAGACGTCGTCATCGCAGCATAGCCAAACGGGTGGATGGACGCTGAGGGAGTGAAGGAGTGGCTGCTCAAGGCAGACAAGCCGTTCACAAAGCCGCGCTTCGGTCTACACGGTCGGTCGGCCCTGCTCATCCTCGACTCCTACTAAGGAAACCTGACTGCGGAAGTCAATGAGGCGTATGCCACGTTCGGCCTGGTGCCTAGAGTCATCCCCGCCGGCTGCACGTCCGTCGTCCAGCCGCTAGACATGTGCGTGAATCGCGCGTTCAAGGCTCGTGTCTGCCACTTCTACCAAGAGTGGTTCGATTCGGTCGGGATGTACACCAAGACCACCAAGGGTAAGTTTCTTTTTAACAAGCTTGCTGTTTTCTTGCCTGTTCTGAGTGCTCCCTGACTCAGTGGCTATTTCTTATACGCGCAGGCAACATCAACAAGCCCCTGCCAGAGGAGATCATTAAGTGGATCTCCAAGGCGTGGAGGGAAATCATGGCATCCCTCATTCAAAGGGCATTCAATACCTGCGGCATCAGCAATTCTCTCGACGGCAGTGAAGACTACCTGACTCTGCAGCATATGCGCAACAAAAAATAGGCTGAAGTGGACGTCGACGATGAAGTGGGCGCAGATGGATTCGCCAGGAACAACTCTGCTGCTGCGGCACCAGAGGATGTGGCTGCTGCTGAGGAGGGGGGACAATGAGGAGGAGGTGGAGGAGGAGGAGGAGGAGGAGGGAGGAGGAGGAGGGAGGAGGGAGGAGGAGGAGGGAGGAGGGAGGAGAGGAGGAGGAGGAGGAGGAGGAGGAGGAGGAGGAGGAGGAGGAGGAGGAGGAGGAGAAAGAGGAGTAGCCTCCTGTAATCTGTGCAGCATCTGGATAGTTGATGGAGCATCTAGATAGGCTTTATGTATGCAAATGTATGCTAGGCAGGGCGTAGAGCTAGCTATTTCTGCTAAAGCTTAGGTTATCTTGATATAACATTATAATCACGTGTAAATGTAATGCGATAATGGTAATGAAATAAGCATCCCGCAATAGGCCTTGAAAAACAGGGGGGGGCGTATATGGTACAGGTTTCCATAAAACGAAGGGGGGGTGTTTAATGAAATACTGTTTATAAGGCCCAGTGAACGGGATAAAGCCCACAGGCCTTAACATACGGAGGGGCGTATATCCGGGGGGAGTACGTTACAGAAATGTTGACAAAAGAGCCGAGGAGTGAAACGAACACGCCTATGCATGAACCTTTCAGTCGACCCAAAAGTTCCTATCCATGTTGTAAGGTGCCAAATTTGCAACGCCGGACTCCCTTCCAACATACACGAAACACGCAACATTAAAAGATATTTTCAGGTAACTCGCCTTTTGGCCCAAATAAGCAAGCTGACGTCAGGTGTAGCAGCATCGATGCTCCCCCTTTGGTACTAACATATCGCGGATGATTGTTGGGCCTGGGTACAACGAAACCCTCGATTGTGGCAGGACACGTGGCTCCGTCACTCCCAAGGGACGCGCTGTAGAGGCAGCCAAGGCCATCCGCCCAGTCGGCAGACGGTAACCGCCAGATCTGCTGTCGCACCCGACATGCAATCATTATCGCAGTGCCTTCTATAATTCTGTATGCACGTAACTGCCAGAAGTGCTGTGGGGCAGTTGCCGAGTCAACGAATTTCCGCATGTGAGGGCTGGCAGCACGGCTGCTTGTGCTGGGGGGTTTCCAACCAGGCCTCTCTCTCGATGTCCCGAAGGGCCCCCTGCGGAATCCGAGTTAGTCGCGCAACCAACTCGTCCAAGCTGGGTAGCCCAAAAATGTTGACTTTTTGCAGGGCAGTTTTGGGGGTTTCTTGGCATGTGCAAGGTTTCAGGGTCCAGTTCACATTTTTTTAAGTGCACTGAACTTTTCCTTTCACCAATTTCATCTACAAGTGCTTGGATGTTATTCTAAGCCGAATTGTGCTAAAAAGGAAAACCCAAACGATTGACTACAAGTGCAACCACCACTTCACCAATTTATTGCTGATTACAAAAACTACGCCCTACCCACAGGAGCAAATGCCCCACCTAAATGAAGCACAGAGACGTGGTCCAAGAAAACACGTTTTTTCCCAACCAAACCTCTTTGGGGAAACGAGCTTGGCTGAGATAGGCTTGGTTGGGGGGGACGATTTCGGCTGAGAGAGGCTTGATTGGGGGGAACGAGTTTGGCTGAAAGAGGCTCGGTTGGGGGAAATGAGTTTGGTTCAGAGAGGCTTGGTTGGGGAAATGAGTTTGGTTCGGAGAGGCTTGGTTGGGGGAAACGAGTTTGAGTTAGAGAGGCTTGGTTGGGGAAGCTGCAACATCCAATCAAGGTGTGGCGCGTTTGCCGAAAACCCAAACGGGCCACTTGGGATTTTGGGTGCGGTTTTGCCCAAATCCCTCCCTCAACGGAGAAGAGGGGTTTCTAGCCGGGTAACCAGGCCTTACAGTCGGATATTACAGGGCGATACATTCCACTACTCGGAAATCGGACGTGGAATGTTGTTGTCTAGTCTGCTAGTGGACGCGTACTTCAAATCTGGATGTGTAGAAATCAGGGTAGCACACCAAAATCACAATGCTTTCCTTGAGTAAGCACGGTAATTACCCGAACATCGAGAGGCCTGTTTTCCAACCAAACCAAAATGGGATGTCGACGGATTTCATCGACATACTTCAGACATCCCATCGATGTAGGTTCGGCGTGATTTCGTAAGTCGTTTGAAGGGTCCAGAAAGTTTCAGCTCAGTGCATCGGAATGTCGACGGATGTCGCCGGGCATGTCCTGAAGCCTGGTTGTAGCCGTACCGGGGGTCACGCACGCCCAGGTATCTACCACTACCGGAACGCGAGCTCGGTTCAGCATGGTAGGGATTACGTTTTCGCAGTTCACCGTTTGCATCCCAAAATTCAGCCAAGGCAAAATGGCCTTGGGGGCGAGGGTTACCCACAGGTGTCCTACGCCAAGATGCCCCATTGTTACCCCCAAGAGTGCCAGGAAAAACCTGTGCACAAGGCGAAGCTGTTTACCCTGGCAA
>BQMB01000281.1:0-49016 GCA_027943415.1 Closterium sp. NIES-67
CAAGGTTGGGGGATTCATCAAGATAGGGAGAATTGAGCAAGGAAGGGGTGATTAAGCAAAGTAGGGTTGACTCAGAAAGGTAGGGTGATTAAGCCAGGTAGGGGTGATTAAGCAAGGTAGGGTTGATAAAATAAGGTAGGGGTAGTTAAGAAAGGAAGGGGAGATTCATCAAGTTTGGGAGAAGTCAACAAGGTAGGGAGATTCAGCAAGGTAGGGATGATTAAGCATCATAGGGATGTTTAATCAAGGTAGGGGTAATTAAGCAACAGGGTGGGAATTCAGCAAGATAGGGAGAAGGTAGGTGTGATTAAGCAAGGAAGGGGGATTCAGCAAGGGAAGGGGGATTCAGCAAGGTATGGGTGATTAAGAAAGGTAGTGGGAATTCAGCAAGGTAGGGGTGATTATGCAAGGTAGGAGTGATTAAGCAACGTAGGAGTGATTAAGCAAAAAAAAGGGTGATTTAGCAAGGTAGGGGTGATCAAGCAAGGTAGGAGTGATTAAACAAGGTAGGGGTGATTGAGAAAGGTAGGGGTGATTAAGCAAGGTAGTTGAAATTATGCAAGGTAGGGAGGATTCAACAAGAGAGGGGAAATTTAGCAAGGTAGGGATGATTATTAGGGGTTATTTATCAAGGAATGGGAGACAAAGCAAGATAAGAGTGCTTAAACAAGGAAGGGGAAATCCAGCAAGGTTGTGGGAATTCAGAAAGGTAGGCGAAATTAAGCAAGGTAGGGAAGATTCAGCAAGATGGAGGGGATTCAGCAAGGTAGGGATGATTAAGCATCCTAGGGATGGCTAATTAAGGTAGAGATGATTAAGAGAGGAAGAGGCTATTTAGAAAGGTAGGGATGATTAAGCATGGTAGGGGTGACTTAGCAAGAGGGTGAGAATTCAGCAAGATAGGTAGAAGATATGGGTGATTAAGCAAGGGAGGGGGGATTCAGCAAGATAGGGGTGATTAAGCAAGAAAAGGGTGATTAAGCAACGTAGGGGTGTTTAAGAAAGGTAGGCATGATTCAGCAAGATATGGGGAATTCAGCAAGGTAGGGATTATTTAGCAAGGTAGGTTGAATTCAGCAAGATAGGGAGAATTCAGCAAGGTAGGGGAGATTCAGCAAGGTAGGGTTGATCCAACAAGGAAGGTGGGATTCAGCAAGGTAGGGATGATTTATTTAGGCAGGGGTGATTCAGAAAGCGAGGGGGGATTCAGCAAGATAAAGAGAACTCAGCAAGGTAGGGGGAGATTCAGCGAGGTAGGGGGGATTCAGGATGGGAGGGAGGATTCAGCAAGGTAGTGGGAATTCAGCAAGATAGGGTTGATTAAGCAAGGAATGAGTGATTAAGCAGGGTAGAGGGAATTCAGCAAGGGGGTGGGAATTCTGCAAGGTCGGGGTGATTAATCAAGGCAGGGGTGATAAAGCAAGGCAGGGTGATTCAGCAAGGTAGGGGTGATTATGCAAGGTAGGGGTGATTAAGAAAGGTAGGGATGATTCAGCAAGATAGGGAGAATTGTGCAAGGTAGGGGTGATTAAGCAAGGTCGGGGGATTCACCAAGGTATGGAGAATTCAGCAAGGTTGGGGGTATTCAGTAAGGTAGGTTTGATCCAACAAAGAAGGGGGGATTCAGCAAGGGAGGATTCAGCAAGGGAGGGACGACTAAGCAAGATAGCGGTGATAAATATGTTTGGGGTGATTGAGCAAGGTAGGGTGATTAAGCAAGAATGGGGGAATTCAGCAAGGAAGGGTTGATTAAGCAAGGTAGGTGTTATTCAGCAAGGGAGGGGGGATTCAGAAAGAAAAAGAGAACTCAGCAAGGTAGGGGAGATTCAGCAAGATATGGGGAATTCTGCAATTTTCGGGTGATAATGCAATGTAGGGGTGATTAATAAAGGTATGGGTCATTAGGCAAGGTGGGACTGATTAAACAAGGGAAGGGGAATTCAGCAAGGTAGTGGTATTTCTGCAAGGTAGGGGTGATTAAGCAAGGTAGGGGTGATCCAGCAAGGAAGGGTTCATTAAGCAACGTAGTGGTGATTCCGCAACGTAGGGGAGGAGATTCAGCAAGATAGGGGGAATGGAGCAATTTAGAGGTGATTAAGCAAGGAAGAGGGAATTCAGCAAGGGGTCGGAATGCAGCAACGTAGGGGTGATTTGGCAAGGTAGGGTTGATTCAGCAAAGTAGGGGTGATTTAGCAATAAAGGGGTGATTAAGCAATGTAGTGGTGATTAAGAAAGGAAGGGATAATTCAGCAAGACAGGGAGAATTCAGCAAGATAGGTAGAAGATAGGGGTGATTAAACAAGGGAGGGGGGATTCAGCAAGATAGGGGAGATTGAGAAAGGCTGGGGTGATTAAGCAAGGAAAGGGTGATTAAGCAAGGTAGGGGTGATTAATAAAGGTAGGCATGATTCAGTAAGATAGGGAGAATTCAGCAAGGTAAGGGTTATTTAGCAAGGTAGGTTGGACTCAGCAAGATAGGGAGAATTCATTAAGGTAGGGGGATTCAGCAAGGTAGGGTTGATTCAACAAGGGAGGGGGGATTCAGCAAGGTAGGGGTGATTCAGAAAGGGAGGGGAATTCAGCAAGATAAAGAGAACTCAGCAAGGTAGGGGAGATTCAGCGAGGTAGGGGGGATTCAGGATGGGAGGGGGAATTCAGCAAGATAGGGTTGATTAAGCAAGGAATGAGTGATTAAGCAGGGTAGAGGGAATTCAGCAAGGGGGTGGGAATTCTGCAAGGTCGGGGTGATTAATCAAGGCAGGGGTGATAAAGCAAGGCAGGGGTGATTCAGCAAAGTAGGGGTGATTATGCAAGGCAGGGGTGATTAAGAAAGGTAGGGATGATTCAGCAAGATAGGGAGAATTGTGCAAGGTAGGAGTGATTAAGCAAGGTCGGGGGGATTCACCAAGGTATGGAGAATTCAGCAAGGTTGGGGGTATTCAGTAAGGCAGGTTTGATCCAACAAAGAAGGGGGGATTCAGCAAGGGAGGGACGACTAAGCAAGATAGCGGTGATAAATATGTTTGGGGTGATTAAGCAAGAATGGGGGAATTCAGCAAGGAAGGGTTGATTAAGCAAGGTAGGTGTTATTCAGCAAGGGAGGGGGGATTAAGAAAGAAAAAGAGAACTCAGCAAGGTAGGGGAGATTCAGCAAGATATGGGGAATTCTGCAATTTTCGGGTGATTATGCAATGCCTTTGGACCGGTCTGCCTTTGGACCGGAGTGCTTTTGTACCGGTGTGCTTTTGTACCGGTGTGCTTTTCGACCGGTGTGCTTTTCGACTGGTGTTCTTTTACGACCGGTGAGCTTTTCGACCGGTGTTTTTCTCGACTGGTGTCTTTTTCGACCGGTGTGCTTTTCGATTGGTATGCTATTCAATCGGTGTGCTTTTCGATCGGCGTGCTTTCCGACCGGTATGCTTTTCGACCTTTATGCTCTCCTTCCGTGAGCTTTTCTTCTGGTATGCTTTTCGACCCGTGTGCTTTTCGACCGGTGTGCTTTTCAACCGGTAAGCTTTTCAACTGGTGTGCTTTTCGACCGGAGGGCTTTTTGACCGGTGTGCTTTTTCGACCGGTGTGCTTTTCGACCGGTGAGCTTTTCGACCGGTGTGCTTTTCGACCGGTGTGCTTTTCGACCGGTGAGCTTTTCGACCGGTGTGCTTTTCGACCGGTGTGCTTTTCGATCGGTGTGCTTTTCGACCGGTGTGCTTTTCGACCGGTGTGCTTTTCGGCCGGTGTGCTTTTCGGCCGTGGTGCTTTGACCGGGGTGCTTTTCGACCGGTGTGTTTTTCGACCGGTGAGCTTTTCGACTGGTGTGCTTTTCGACCCGTGAGCTTTTTGACCGTTGAGCTTATCAACCGGTGTGCTTTTTTTACCGGTGTGCTTTTCGACCGGGGGGCTAATCGACCGGTGTGCTTTTGGACCGGTGTGCTTTTCGACCGGTGTTCTTTTTGACCAGTGTGCATTTCGACCGGCGTGCTTTTGGACCGGTGTGCTTTTCGCCTAGTGTGCATTTCGACCGGTGCGCTTTTCGACCGGTATGCTTTCGACCGGTGTGCTTTTCGACCAGTGTGCTTTCGATCGGTGTGCTTTTCGACCGGTGAGGTTTTTGACCGGTGAGGTTTTCGACCGGTGAGCTTTTCGACCGGTGTTCTTTTTGATCCGAATGCTTTTCGACCGGTGTGCTTTTGGACCGGTGTGCTTTTGGACCGGTGTGCTTTTCAACTGGTGTGCTTTTCGAATGGTTTGCTTTTCGACCGGTGTACTCTTCGATTGGTGTGCTTTTGGACCGGTGTGCTTTCGAGCGGTGTGCTTTTCGACTGGTGAGGTTTTCGATCGGTTAGGTTTTCGACCAGCTCTTCGACCGATGTTCTTTTCGACCGGTGTGCTTTTCGACCAGTGTGCTTTTCGACTGGTGAGCTTTTTACGACCGTAGTGCTTTTCGATGGGTGTGCTTTTCGACCGGTGTGCTTTTCGCCCTATGTGCTTTTCGACCGGTGTGCCTTTCGACCAGTGTGCTTTTTCGACCGGTGTGCCTTTGGACCGGTGTGCCTATTGTACTGGTGTGCTATTGTACCGGTGTTCTTTTCGAACAGTGTGCTTTTCGACCGGTGAGCGTTTTGACCGGTGTGCTTTTCGGCCAGTGTGCTTTTCAACCGGTGTGCTTTTCTAACGGTGTGCTTTTCGACGGGTGTGCTTTTCGACCGGTGTGCTTTTGGACAGGTGAGGTTTTCGACCGGTGAGCTTTTCGACCAGTGTGCTTTTCGACCGGTGTGCATTTCGACTGGTGTGCTTTTTGACCCATCTGCTTTTGGACTGGTGTGCTTTTCAACTGGTGTGCTTTTCCACCAGTGTGCTTTTCGACCGGGGTTCTTTCGTCCGGGGTGCATTTTGAGCGGTTGCAGATGACCTCGAGCACGAGGGGCAGTCGTTGCTCGGAGTACCCAAAGATAGTTTCATTGATTGGGTCATAGGGTACATCCCAATATTCCGTACACACCTTTGTGTTGCTGTCTACTCCTGAGCTGGCAGCTGGCCGAGGCTGCTTGGAGAACGGCTCTTCTCCAGGGCCCGGAGTTTCCCTGACGACTGTGCGCGTCACTGATGCCGAAGAACTGGATGCATCCGTAGGAGGAGTTCGGGGTTTGTGCAGCTTCTTGTAGACCCCCAGCTTCCTCTTGAGCTGCTTCAGCTCCACCGACGTCTTCCCTGGGGAGCGGGTAGTCGTTGTGGGCTGGTGTCGGGAGAGGACGTTGACTCCGTGGAAAGGTCGGCTTCTTTCCACACTCCTTAGTTTGGTCCCCAGGTTGTCCGGTACCGGTATAATCTCCACAGCTGTCTGCTTCTTTTGGAGTCCCTCCCGAAATTTCTCCAAGGCTCTAGCCCCTCGAACATCATAAGTTTTCATTAAAGCATCTTTATAAGATAGCTTTAACGAATTCTTATAATTTCTTGGGTCTTCAAGGAGTTTCCCTGTCTCGGCAGAGTCTTTTTTCGCGGAGTCGTATTTTTTCCTCGGCGATTTTCCCTGGCGAAGACTGGTCGTGGGGTGGAGATTTTCCCCCATCATTTCCTCCTTCTCGCGTCGAATCATCTTCGTCGAAGTTGATTTTCCCGGAATCCCGCGGCCGCTTTCGGATTTTTTATTTTCGCCAGCTAGATCCGCAATCACTGGCGACTCCCGTTTTTTGTCTTCTGATTGGCCGAAAGATTTTCGCCACTGTTGCGTGCCCGATACTCTGCGCGTGCGGCCTTCATTTTGTTGCAGTCGAAGATTCGGTGGCCCGGCACCCCGCAAAAATCACACGTGTAGTTGGTGTTTTTCGGACGTGGCCGCCCCTCGAATCTGTCAACTTCCATCGGTCGGCGAACGTGGGGTGAGCCGAGCGGTCGCCCTGTCGTGTAATGCCGACGTGCGTCCGTCGTGTTCCGGCGTTGACCATGTCGAAGCGCTCCGCTGCCGAAACGACGTCACTGTAGCTCGCGTAGTTTGACGCTGCGACTTGTCGTTTGACTTCGGTCTTCAGCCCGACGAGGTACGATTGTACTTTTTCCCCTTCGGTCAGGTCGGGAATGCGGTTATAAAATTCCTCCATCTTCTGCGTGTACTGCGCTACACTCCCGAACTGTCGGTGTCGATGAATTTTTTCCCGGGCAAGGAAACTGGAATTTATCGGTTCGAAGCGTCTCAGCAGGTCTGCGCGGAACTGCTGCCACGTGGCTTCACCGTGGATGAAAGTACTGTTGCCGCCAATCCACTCGAGTGCCGGCCCTCGCATTAGTGTCGCCGCGAGTCGTACACGTTGACCGTCCCAGACTGGCGAGCTCCATCCGACGGCTGCGAAGTAGATCTCCATCCCGGCGATCCATTTGCGGGCGTCGGAGTTTCGATCGCTCGGATCGAACGGCTCAGGTGGGCGCGGTTTCGGAGCCTCGAGAAACTGCTGCGACTGCTGCGTCGTCGCCGTTGTCGTCTCGTGCTGCGCTCCGGCGAGTCGAGTTACTCGCTCGAACTGGTTTCGCCACGCTTCGCGATCCGCTCGCATTTCCTCCTGAAGGGCTGCGATGCGCGCGAAGAGCTGCTGGGTAACCTCGGCGTTGTCGAAGGTTGCCATCCTGTTCAAAACACGCATGGAGGGGTAATTCGAAAATCGCGGAGCTGGTGCTTACCAGAATCGGCGTCGAATTGGTCGCCCCCGGCGGTTTTTCGAGGCTGGACCCCCGCTGCTGCTGCTTAGCTGAGCGCGGTCGAGTGAGAAAAGCTCTGATTACCAAGTGTCACAGGATCGAATGTGTCGAGGAAAGGTCATTATCGATCAGTACAAGGCGCTTTTATACTTCCAAAGTACATCAGGTAACCAGGTTTATCTTATCCTAAGGGAATAGACCCTTCTAGAAGATAGAATCACCCTGCGTATAGCCACGCGAGGCTATTGGCTTTAAGGGATTACGGCAGGATTACGCTAGATAGAGCGCACCAATACATCCCAAGCCTGGTCGGTGATATAATGATAATAGCTGGATAACAAATGAGATGCGGTAAAAAGAGAAATGGAAGGAAAAGGAAATAGGGAAAAAGCCAAGTGGTGTAACGGGGTCGTACTCTCACACCTACCCTGCTCAATTCTCCCAATCTTGCTGAATCATTCCTACCTTTCTTAATCACCCCTGCCTTGCATAATCACCCCTTCCTTGCTGAATCACACCTGCCTTGCTTTATCACCCCTGCCTTGATTAATCACCCCTACCATGCAGAATTCTCACCCCCTTACTGAATTCCCTCTACCCTGCTTAATCACCCCTTCCTTGCATAATCACCCCTACCTTGCTGAATCCCCCCTCCCTTGTTGAATCAACCCTACCTTGCTGAATCCCCCCTACCTTAATGAATTCTCCCTATCTTGCTGAGTCCAACCTACCTTGCTAAATAACCCCTACCTTGCTGAATTCTCCCTATCTTACTGAATCATGCCTACCTTTATTAATCACCCCTACCTTGCTTAATCACCCTTTCCTTGCTTAATCACCCCAGCCTTTCTCAATCACCCCTATCTTGCTGAATCCCCCCTCCCTTGATTAATCACCCCTATCTTCTACCTATCTTGCTGAATTCTCCCTGTCTTGCTGAATCATCCCTCCCTTTCTTAATCACCCCTACATTGCTTAATCACCCCTTTATTGCTAAATCACCCCTACTTTGCTGAATCACCCCTACCTTGCCAAATCACCCCTACATTGCTGCATTCCGACCCCCTTGCTGAATTCCCTCTTCCTTGCTTAATCACCTCTAAATTGCTCCATTCCCCCTGTCTTGCTGAATCTCCTCCCCTACGTTGCGGAATCACCACTACGTTG
Organism: Closterium sp. NIES-67; assembly: GCA_027943415.1. NCBI lineage: Eukaryota > Viridiplantae > Streptophyta > Zygnematophyceae > Desmidiales > Closteriaceae > Closterium > Closterium sp. NIES-67. The sequence goes on from BQMB01000281.1 coordinate 7,855, forward strand.
CTTAATAAACCTTTCCTTGCTGGATCACCCCTACCTTGCTTAATCACCCCTACCTTGCTTTATCACCCTTTCCTTGCTTAATCACCCCAGCCTTTCTCAATCACCCCTATCTAGCTGAATCCCCCCTCCCTTGTTTAATCACCCCTATCTTCTACCTATCTTGCTGAATTCTCACCCTCTTGCTCAATAGCCCATACCATGCTTAATCATCCCTACCTTCCTGAATAACCTCTACCTTGCTTTATCATCCCTACCTTGCTGAATCCCCCCCATCTTGCTGAATCTTCCCTACCTTACTTAATTTCGCTTACCTTGCTGAATTCCCACAACCTTGCCGGATTTCCCCTACCTTGTTTAAGCACTCGTATCTTGCTTAGTCTCCCATTCCTTGATTAAAAACCCCTAATAATCATCCCTACCTTGCTAAATTCTTCCTCTCTTGCTGAATCCTCCCTATCTTGCTTAATTTCAACTACCTTGCTTAATCACCCCTACCTTGCTTAATCACCCCTACCTTGCTCAATCATCCCTACCTTTATTAATCACCCCTACCTTGCTTAATCAAACATATCTTGCTGAATCCCCCCTTCCTTGTTGAATGAACCCTACCTTGCTGAATCCCCCCTTCCTTGCTGAGTTCTCCCTATCTTGCAGAATCCCCCATACCTTGCTTTGTTACCCTTATATTGCTCAATTCTCACCATCTTGCTGAATCATCCCTATCTTTCCTAATCCCCACTACCTTGATTAATCACCCCTACCTTGCTGAATTCATTCCTCCCTTTCTTAATCACCCCTACCTTGATTTGTCATTCCTACTTTGCTAATTCAGCCCTACCTTGCTAAATCAGCCATACCTTGCTAAATAACCCCTACCTTGCTTAATCACCCCTACCTTGCTGAATTCCCACTACCTTGCTTAATCACCCATACTTTGCCGAATCCCCACTTGCTTGCTTAATCACCCCTACCTTCTCCCTATCTTGCTGAATTTCCACCCTCTTTCTCAGTCACCTCTACCTTTATGAATTCTCCCTATCTTGCTGAATCATCCCTCCCTTTCTTAATCACCCCTACCTTGCAAAGTTGTCACTATTGAACTTGTCAAGGCCAAACACTCTCGGCTCATCCCTAGAGGGGCCAAGGCTAGGTTGCACCGTAGCAGTGGGTGGATCTTGGTGTTGGCCTTGTACTTGGGCATCGTCTCTGCCTCCAGCACCTCTTCCACTCCCTTCCCCAGATCTAGGCATGGTTGAAATGACTCCAAGGGGCTCTGATACCACTTGTTATAATCACAATAGGCTCAGATGTGCCTAAATTGGAGAGAGTGCACAGTCGGATTTCCGTCAGACGGCTTCAAATACGGATAGCGAGATGATCTGTATCTTAAACGGTGATCTCTAAGTTGGGTCTGGAGCGCGTTGCTGTTTCCTATCAGCAGCAAGTTGAATCATGAAATTCCATGAAGAGTTGACGACGCTATGGCGGTTTGACTGGTAAGAGGTATAGCAGCAAAGTAAAAACTTAGCAAGAAGAATCGAGATAAAAATGGTTCTCAGCCTCTACAAGCCCCACGAGCCAAGGTCCAGGTTGGTGGTACACCACCACAGAGTACCCAACCACAAAGAGACTCAAAATATACTTAACAAGGGGCTGGACCAAGTGAAATGTAACACTACATGAAGTAGCATTAATATTTTTCACTATTCAAATATTTATACACTTCCCTTGGGCTTGAAATCTTGAGCTCTTGGTCTTGATTCTGCAAGATAAATTCAACTTCAGTTGATGAGGGATTGCTGCACACACCTACAATGTGATGGACACTAAACACTCGACAAAATGGAAAAACACATGCGACACGCAAACGACGACTTGACATGCGAGTTGTGAAAACTTGATAATGTCTTGACCGACACAAACCACATTTTGATACACCATTCAAACACACCGGTCATAAAGCACACTGGTCGAAAGGCACACCGGTCGAAAAGCACACCCGTCGAAAAGCACACCGGTCGTAAAAGCTCACCAGTCGAGAAGCACACCAGTCGAAAAGCACACTGGTCGAAAAGAACACCTGTCGAAAAGCTCACCGGTCGAAAACCTCACCGGTCGAAAACCTCACCAGTCGAAAAGCACACCGGTCGAAAAGAACACCGGTCGAAAAGATCACCGCTCGGAAGCACACGGGTCCAAAAGCACACCGGTTGAAAAGCATACAAGTCGAAAAGCATACAAGTCGAAAAGCACACCGGTCGAAAAGCACACCGTTCGAAAAGCACACCGGTCGTAAAGCACACCAGTCGAAAAGCACACCGGTCGAAAAGCACACCGGTCCAAAAGCACACAGGTCAAAAAGCACACCGGTCGAAATGCACACCGGTCGAAAACCTCACCGGTCGAAAAGCTCACCGGGTGAAAACCTCACCGGTCGAAAACCTCACCAGTCGAAAAGCACACCGGTCGAAAAGGTCACCGGTCGAAAAGATCACCGCTCGGAAGCACACAGGTCCAAAAGCACACCGGTCAAAAAGCATACAGGTTGAAAAGGACACCGGTCGAAAAGCACACCGTTCGAAAAGCACACAAGTCGTAAAGCACACCAGTCGAAAAAGCACACCGGTTGAAAAGGACACCGGTCCAAAAGCACACGGATCAAAAAGCACACCGGTCGAAATGCACACTGGTCGAAAAGAACACCGTTCGAAAAGCTCACCGGTCGAAAACCTCACCGGTCGAAACCCTCACCGGTCGAAAACCTCACCGGTCGAAAACCTCACCTGTCGAAAAGCACACAGATCAATAAGCACACCCGTCAAAAAGCACACCGTTTGAAAATCACACTGGTCGTAAAGCACACCGGTCGAAAAGCACATCGGTCGAAAAGCACACCGGTACAATAGCACACCCGTACAATAGGCACACCGGTCGAAAAGCACAGAGGTTGAAAAGCACACCGGTCGAAAAGCACACAGGTCGAAAAGCACACCAGTCGAAAAGCACAACGGTCGAAAAGCACACCGGTCGAAAGCACACCAATCCAAAAGCACACCGGTCATAAAGCACACAGGTCGAAAAGCACACCCGTCAAAAAGCACACCGGTCGTAAAAGCTCACCGGTCGAAAAGCACACCGGTCGAAAAGCACACCGGTCGAAAAGAACACCGTTCGAAAAGCTCACCAGTCAAAAAGCACACCGCTCGAAAGCACACCAGTCCAAAAGCACACTGGTCGAAGAGCACACATGTCGAAAAGCACACCAGTTGAAAAGCACACTGGTCGAAAAGCACACCCATCGAAAAGCACACAGGTCGAAAAGCACACCAGTTGAGAAGCTCACCGATTGAAAGCACCCAGGTTGAACAGCACACCGGTCGAATAGCACACCGGACAAAAAACATACCTGTCAAAAAGCACACTGGTCGAAAAGCACACAGATCGAAAAGCACACCGGTCAAAAAGCACACCGGTTGAAAAGCACCCCAGTTGAAAAGCACACCGGTCGAAACGCACACCGGTCGAAAAGCACACCGGTCGAAAAGCACACCGGTCGAAAAGCACACCGGTCGAGAAGCTCACCGATTGAAAGCACCCCGGTTGAAAAGCACACCGGTCGAAAAGCACAATGGACGGAAGCCCACTAGTCTGAAAGCACACCAGTCGAAATTCACACCGGTCGAAAGCACACTAGTTTGAAAGCACACTGGGCGAAAAGCACATTGATTGAAAAGCACACCCGTCGAAAAGCACACCGATCGAAAAGCACACCTGCTGAAAAGCACACCGGTTGAAAAGCACACCCGTCAAAAAGCACACCAGTCGAAAGGCACACAGTTTGAAAGCACACCGGTCCAAAAGCACACCGGTCAAAATGCACCCCGGTCGAAAGAACCCCGGTCGAAAAGCACACTGGTGGAAAAGCACACCAGTTGAAAAGCACACCAGTCAAAAAGCAGATCGGTCGAAAAGCACACCGGTCGAAAAGCACACTGGTCGAAAAGCTCACCGGTAGAAAACCTCACCAGTCGAAAACCTCACCTGTCCAAAAGCACACCGGTCGAAAAGCACACCCGTCGAAAAGCACACCGTTAGAAAAGCACACCCGTTGAAAAGCACACCGGTCGAAAAGCACACCGGTGGAAACGCTCACCGGTCGAAAAGCACACCGTTTGAAAAGCACACCAGTACAATAGCACACCAGTACAATAGGCACACCGGTCCAAAGGCACACCGGTCGAAAAAGCACACTGGTCGAAAGGCACACCGGTCGAAAAGCACATAGGGCGAAAAGCACACCGGTCGAAAAGCACACCCATCTAAAAGCACTACGGTCGTAAAAGCTCACCAGTCGAAAAGCACACTGGTCGAAAAGCACACCGGTCGAAAAGAACATCAGTCGAAGAGCTGGTCGAAAACCTAACCAATCAAAAACCTCACCGATCGAAAAGCACACCGCTCGAAAGCACCACGGTCCAAAAGCACACCAGTCGAAGAGTATACAAGCTGAAAAGTACACCGGTCGAAAGCAAACCATTTGAAAAGCACACCAGTCGAAAAGCACACCGGTCAAGAAGCACACCGGTCGGAAAGCACACTTGTTGAAAAGCACAGCGGTCGAAAAGCACACCGGTCGGAAAGCACACTGGTTGAAAAGCACACCGGTCGAAAAGCAAACCGGTCGAAAAGCACACCGGTCGAAAAGCACACCGATCGAGAAGCTCACCGATAGAAAGCACCCCGGTTGAAAAGAACACCGGTCGAAGAGCACACCAGTCGAAAGCACACTAGTCTGAAATTTCACTGGTCGAGAAGCACACAGATTGAAAAGCACACCCGTCGAAAAGCACACCGTTCGAAAAGCACACCGGTCAAAAAACACTACGGTCGTAAAAGCTCACCAGTCGAAAAGCACACTGGTCGAAAAGCACACCGGTCGAAAAGAACATCGGTCGAAGAGCTGGTCAAAAACCTAACCGATCGAAAACCTCACCGGTCGGAAAGCACACCGCTCGAAAGCACACCGGTCCAAAAGCACACCAGTCGAAGAGCACACAAGTCGAAAAGTACACCGGTCGAAAAGCATACCATTCGAAAAGCAAACCAGTCCAAAAGCACACCGGTCCAAAAGCACACCGGTCGAAAAGCACACCGGTCGAAAAGCATTCGGGTCGAAAAGAACACCAGTCGAAAAGCTCACCAGTCGAAAACCTCACCGGTCAAAAACCTCACCGGTCGAAAAGCACACGGATCGAAAGCACACTGGTCGAAAAGCACAGCGGTCGAAAAGCAGACCGGTCGAAAAACGCACCGGTCGAAATGCACACTAGGCGAAAAGCACACCAGTCCAAAAGCAGATGGGTCGAAATGCACACCGGTCAAAAACCACACCGGTCGGAAAGCACACTTGTTGAAAAGCACAGCTGTCGAAAAGCACACCGGTCGGAAAGCACACACGTCGAAAAGCACACCAGTCGAAAAGCAAACCGGTCGAAAAGCACACCGGTCGAAAAGCACACTTATCGAGAAGCTCACCGATAGAAAGCACCCCGCTTGACAAGAACACCGGTCCAAAACACACTAGTCTGAAATTACACCGGTCGAGAAGCACAAAGATCGAAAAGCACACCCGTCGAAAAGCACACCGTTGGAAAAGCACACCCATCGAAAAGCACTACGGTCGTAAATGCTCACCAGTCGAAAAGCACACTGGTCGAAATGCACACCGGTCGAAAAACACACCGGTCGAAGAGCTGGTCGAAAACCTAACCGATCGAAAACCTCACCGGTCGAAAAGCACACCGCTCCAAAGCACACCGGTCCAAAAGCACACCAGTCGAAGAGCACACAAGTCGAAAAGTACACCGGTCGAAAAGCACACCATTCGAAAAGCACACCAGTCGAAAAGCACACCGGTCCAAAAGCACACCGGTCCAAAAGCACACCGGTCGAAAAGCATTCGGATCAAAAAGAACACCGGTCGAAAAGCTCACCGGTCGAAAACCTCACCGGTCAAAAACCTCACCGGTCGAAAAGCACACCGATCGAAAGCACACTGGTCGAAAAGCACACCGGTCGAAAAGCATACCAGTCGAAAAGCGCACCGGTCGAAATGCACACTAGGCGAAAAGCACACCGGTCCAAAAGCACACCGATCGAAATGCACACTGGTCGAAAAGCACACCGGTCGAAAACCTCACCAGTCGAAAACCTCACGGTCAAAAAGCACACCGGTTGGAAAGCACACTGGTTGAAAAGCACAGCGGTCGAAAAAGCACACCGGTCGGAAAGCACACACGTCGAAAAGCACACCGGTCAAAAAGCAAACCGGTCGAAAAGCACACCGGTCGAAAAGCACACCGATCGAGAAGCTCCCCGATAGAAAGCACCCCGGTTGAAAAGCACATCGGTCGAAAAGCACACCGGTCGAAAGCACACTAGTCTGAAATTACACCGGTCGAGAAGCACATAGATCGAAAAGCACACCCGTCGAAAAGCACACCATTCGAAAAGCACACCGGTCGAAATGCACACCGGTCAAAAAGTACCTGGTCAAAAGATCCCTGGTCAAAAAGCACACTGGTGGAAAAGCACACTGGTTGATACGCTCACCGATCGAAAAGCTCACCAGTCAAATAGCATATTGGTGGAAAAGCACACCGGTTGAAAAGCACACCGGTCGAAAAGCACACCGGTTGAAAAGCACACCGGTCGAAAAGCACACCGGTCGAAAGGCACACCGGTCAAAAAGCACACCGTCGAAAAGCACACCGGTGGAGAAGCTCACTGATTGAAAGTACCCTGGTTGAAAAGCACATCGTTCGAAAAGCACACAGATCGAAAAGCACACACCGTCGAAAAGCACACTGATCGAAAAGCACACCGGTTGAAAAGCACACAGGTCGAAAAGCACACCGGTCGAAAAGCACTCTGGTCGAAAGCACACCGGTCCAAAAGCACACCGGTCGATTAGCCCCCGGTCGAAAAGCACACCGGTGGAAAAGCACACCGGTTGATAAGCTCAACGGTCGAAAAGCTCACGGGTCGAAAAGCACACCAGTCGAAAAGCTCACCGGTCGAAAAACACACCGGTCGAAAAGCACCCCGGTCAAAAGCACCCCGGTCGAGAAGCTCACCGATTGAAAGCACCCCGGTTGAAAAGCACACCGGTTGAAAAGCACAATGGACGGAAGCCCACTAGTCTGAAAGCACACCGGTCGAAATTCACACCGGTCGAAATTCACACCGGTCGAAAGCACACAAGTTTGAAAGCACACTGGGCGAAAAGCACATTGATTGAAAAGCACACCCGTCGAAAAGCACACCGATTGAAAAGCACCTTGCCTGAAAAGCACACCGGTTGAAAAGCACACCCGTCAAAAAGCACACCAGTCGAAAGGCACACTGTTTGAAAGCACACCGGTCCAAAAGCACACCGCTCGAAATGCACCCCGGTCGAAAGAACCCTGGTCGAAAAACACACTGGTGGAAAAGCACACCAGTTGAAAAGCACACCAGTCCAAAAGCAGATGGGTCAAAAAGCACACCGGTCGAAATGCACACCGGTCGAAAAGCACACTGGTCGAAAAGCTCACCGGTCAAAAACCTCACCAGTCGAAAACCTCACCTGTCCAAAAGCACACCGGTCAAAAAGCACACCCGTCGAAAAGCACACCGTTAGAAAAGCACACTTGTTGAAAAGCACACCAGTCAAAAAGCACACCGGTCGAAACGCTCACCGGTCGAAAAGCACACCGTTCGAAAAGCACACCAGAACAATAGCACACCAGTACAATAGGCACACCGGTCCAAAGGCACACCGGTCGAAAAAGCACACGGGTCGAAAGGCACACCGGTCGAAAAGCACATAGGGCGAAAAGCACACCCATCGAAAAGCACTACGGTCGTAAAAGCTCACCAGTCGAAAAGCACACAGGTCGAAAAGCACACCGGTCGAAAAGAACATCGGTCGAAGAGCTGGTCAAAAACCTAACCGATCGAAAACCTCACCGGTCGAAAAGCACACCGCTCGAAAGCACACCAGTCCAAAAGCACCCAGTCGAAGAGCACACAAGTCGAAAAATACAACGGTCGAAAAGCACACCATTCGAAAAGCACACCAGTCGAAAAGCACACCGGTCCAAAAGCACACCGGTCCAAAAGCACACCGGTCGAAAAGCATTCGGATCAAAAAGAACACCGGTCGAAAAGCTCACCGGTCGAAAACCTCACCGGTCAAAAACCTCACCGGTCGAAAAGCACACCGATCGAAAGCACACTGGTCGAAAAGCACACCGGTCAAAAAGCATACTGGTCGAAAATCGCACCGGTCGAAATGCACACTAGGCGAAAAGCACACCGGTCCAAAAGCACACCGGTCGAAATGCACACTGGTCGAAAAGAACACCGGTCAAAAAGCACACCGGTCCAAAAGCACACCGGTCGATTAGCCCCCGGTCGAAAAGCACACCGGTGGAAAAGCACACTGGTTGATAAGCTCAACGGTCGAAAAGCTCACGGGTCGAAAAGCACACCGGTCGAAAAGCTCACCGGTCGAAAACACACCGGTCGAAAAGCACCCCGGTCAAAAGCACCCCGGCCGAAAAGCACACCGGCCGAAAAGCACACCGGTCGAAAAGCACACCAGTCGAAAAGCACACCGGTCGAAAAGCACACCGGTCGAAAAGCTCACCGGTCGAAAAGCACACCGGTCGAAAAGCACACCGGTCGAAAAGCACACCGGTCGAAAAGCACACCGGTCGAAAAGCCCACCGGTCAAAAAGCCCACCGATCGAAAAGCACACCATTTGAAAAGCTCACCGGTTGAAAAGCACATTGGTCGAAAAGCACACTGGTCGAAAAGCATACCAGAAGAAAAGCTCACCGGAAGGAGAGCACAAAGGTCGAAAAGCATACCGGTCGAAAAGCACGCTGATCGAAAAGCACACCGATTGAATAGCATACCAGTCGAAAAGCACACCGGTCGAAAAAGACACCAGTCGAGAAAAACACCGGTCGAAAAGCTCACCGGTCGTAAAAGAACACCGGTCGAAAAGCACACCGGTCGAAAAGCACACCGGTACAAAAGCACACCGGTCCAAAGGCAGACCGGTCCAAAGGCACACCGGTCAAAAGGCACACCGGTCGAAAAGCACATCGGTCGAAAACACACGGTCGAAAAGCACACCGGCCGAAAAGCTGACTCTACCTTGCTTGATCACCCCAATATTGTTCCATTCCCCGACCTCATTGAATCTCCCCTACCTTGCTGATTTCTCTTTATCTTGCTGAATCCCCCTCCCTTTCTGAATCACTCCTACCATTATTAATCATCCCACCCTTGCTGAATTCCCTCTAGGTTGGTTAATCAAGCCTAGCATGTTGAATCACCCCTACATTGCTTTATCACCCCTACCTTGCTGAATTCCCACTACCTTGTTTACTCACTCCTACCTTGATTAATGATCCCTACTCTGATTAATCACCCCAATATTGCTTAATCACCTGAAATTTGCAGAATTCCTGATATCTTGCTGAATTTTCCTAACTTGCAGATTCCCCCTACCTTGCTTAATTACCCTTACCTTGCTCAATTCTCACTATCTTGCTGTATTCCATCTACCTTGCTTTATCACCCTTTCCTTGCTTAATCACCCCTATATTGCTGAATTCCCACTACCTTGCTTAATCACCCCTAATTTTTTTGAATTCCCCACCCTTTTTGGAATTCCCTCTACCTTGCTTAATCACCCTACCTTTCTAAATAACCCCTACCTTGCTTAATCACCCCTACCTTGCTTAATCACCCCTACGTTGCTGAATTCCCACCCATTCTCTGAATTCCCGCTACCTTGCTTAATCACTTCTATCTTTAGAAATCATCCCTACAATTCTTAATCATCCCTACTTTGCTGAATCTCCACCACCTTGCTGAATCATCCCTACCTTGCTATATTACGCCTACCTTGCTAAATTCCCCCTACCTTGCTGTATTCCCCCTACCTTGTTTAAGCACTCGTATCTTTCTTTGTCTCCCACATATTGATTTATAACCCGTACCTAGCATTAAACACCCCTACCTTGCTGAATCTCCCCTCTCTTTCTGAATCCCCCCTTCTTTGCTGATGTTTACCTATCTCGCTGAATCTCCCCTACCTTGCTGAATTTCCACTACCTTGCTTAATCACGCCTACCTTGCTATCACCCCTAACTTTCTGAATCCCCCCTTCAATGTCGAATCAACCCTACCTTGCAAACTCCCCATGACCTTGCTGAATTCTCCCCACCTTGCTGAATCATCCCTCCCTTTCTTAATCACCCCTACCTTGCTAAATTCCCTCATCCTTGATTAACCACCCCCACCGTGATTAACCATCCCTACCATGCTTAATCAATCCTACCTTGCTTGATGACCCCTACCTTGATTTATCACCCCTACATAGCCTAATCACCCATATCGTGCCGAATCAACCCTACATTGCTTAATCAACCCTACCTTGCTGAATTCCTCCTTCCTTGCTTAATCACCCCTACCTTGCTCAATCACCCCTACCTTTATTAATCACCCCTACCTTGCTTAATCAACTCTACCTTGCTGAATCCCCCCTTCCTTGTTGAATGAACCCTACCTTGCTGAATCCCCCCTAACTTGCTGAATTCTCCCTATCTTGCAGAATCCCCCATACCTTGCTTAATTACCTTTACATTGCTCAATTCTCACTATCTTACTGAATCATCCCATGTTTCATAATCACCAGTACCTTGCTTAAGCACCCCTACCTTGCTTAATCACCCCTGTCTTGCTTAATCACCCCTACCTTGCAGAATTCCCACCCCCTTGCTGAATTCCCTCTACCTTGCTTTACCACCCCTTCCTTGCTTAATGACCCCTATCTTGCTGAATTACCACTACCTTGCTTTGTCCCATTGCTGTATTCCCTCTAGCTTGCTTGATCACCCCTATCTTGAATAATTATCCCTATGATGTTACCTTGAATAATTATCCCTATGATGCTCCCTACCTTACTGAATCCCCCTCACCTTGCTGAATCATCCCTGCCTTGCTTAATTACGCCTACCTTGCTGAATTCCCACTACCTTGCTGAATACCCCCTACCTTGTTTGAGCACTCGTACCTTGCTTAGTCTCACATACTTTGATTAATAACCCCTTCATAGGATAATCACCCCTACCTTTCTGAATTTTCCCTCTCTTGCTGAATCCCCCTTACCTTGCTGAATTTCCAGTACCTTGCTTTATCACCCCGACCTTGCTCAATCACCCCTAACTGTATTAACCACACCTTACTTGCTCAATCACCCCTATCCTGCTGAATTTCTGCTACCTTCCATAATCACCCCTTCCTTGCTGAATTCTCCTTATCTTGCTGAAACATCCCTACCTTTCTTAATCACCTCTACCTTGGTTAATCACCCCTACCTTGCTATATCACCCCTGACTTGCTTAATCACCTCTAGCTTGCTTAATCACACCTACCTTGCTGAAGTCCCACCATTTTGTTGGATTCCCTCTACCTTGATTGTCCTTACAATGCTTAATCATCCCTTTCTTGCTGAATCCCCCCCACCTTGCTGAATCATCCCTACCTTGATTAATTACGCCTCCCTTGCTGAATCCACCCTACCTTGTTTAAGCACTCCTTCCTTGCTTAGTCTCCCATACCTTGATTAATAACCCCTACCTAGCATTAATCACCCCTACCTAGCATTAATCACCCCTACCTTGCTGAATTCCCCTCTCTTACTGAATCCCCCTACCTTGCTGAATTTTCCCCATCTCACTGAATCTCCCCTACCTTGCAAAATTTCCACTAACTTGCTAAATCACCCCTACCTTGCTAAATCACCCCTACCATGCTTTATCACCCCCATCTTGCTGAATTCCCACCTCCTTGCTGAATTCCCTCTTCCTTGCTCAATCACCCCTACCTTGATTAATCATTCCTACCTTGTTGAGTCACTGCTACATTGCTGAATCCCCCCTAACTTGCCGAATCCCCCCTACCTTGTTGAACCCCCTCTTCCTTGATGAATCATCCCTACCTTGCTTAATCGCCCCTAAATTTCTCCATCCCCCCTATCTCGCTGAATCTAACCTACCTTGCTGAGTTCTCTTACATTGCTGAATCCCCCCTCCCTTTCTGAATTACCCCTTCCTTTTTTTATCGTCCCTATCTTGTTGAATTCCCACTACGTTGCTTAATCAACCCTCTCTTGCTGAATCACCCCTACCTTGATTAATCAACCCTACCTTGCTGAATTCTTCCTTCCTTGCTTAATCACCCATGCCTTTAATAATCTCCCCTACCTTGTATAATCAGCCCTTCCTTAATGAATCCCCCCTTCCTTGTTGAATCATCCCTACCTAGCTGAATCCCCCCTTCCTTGCTAAATTCTCCCTAACTTCCTGAATCCCCCCTACCTTGCTTAATCACGCATACCTTGCTGAATTATTGTTGTTGTTGCTGCCATACCCTCCATTACGACGGTCTCCATTGAAGTTCATGCTGTCAAATCTTCCTCCTCGCCCTCTGCCCCTTCCACTGCCGTGCCCACGGCCCATGCTTGCCATTCCGGCACCATCGGGACCCGCCAATTCGTGACGGCGGAAATCTTCTTGTAAGATTTCCCTTCACGTCTTCGAGTGAGAGGCGGGGCGGATCTCGATTTAGGTTGATGATGAGTGAGGAACATGAGTGTGGAAGTAAGGCCAGCAGCGTGTCTTCTTTTGAAGGTCACTGTTGTTCAGGTCAGCTCCTTCGAGCCATGTCAACAAGTCAAAGAATTTCTGCACTCCTTCCTCCACCGGTTTGCCTTCGTCAATTCGAAGTGCCACCAATTGCCTTTTCAAAGCCACAGCCACCGTCGCTGTTGCAGGAGCATGTACACCTTTGAGAGCAGCCCATGCCTTTTGGTCCCTTTGCTGGTTCACGCTGAAAAGGCTTGATGTGATGGATTTGGCTGCTCCCCAATGCTTGCCCAAGTAGAAGATAGCCATGTGCGCTCTTCTGCACCCACGAGCTCTTCTCCGGGTCATTCTCGGGGCGCTTCTCCGTTCCTTCCATCACCTCCAGCTGATCATAGTGGTCAAAGATGTTCTCCATCTTGAAGGACCACTCAGCAAAGTTGTCACCGTTGAACTTGTCAAGGCCAAACACTCTAGGCTCATCCCTAGAGGGGCCAAGGCTAGGTTGCACCGGAGCAGTGGGTGGATCTTGGTGTTGGCCTTGTACTTGGGCATCGTCTCTACCTCCAGCACCTCTTCACTCCTTCCCCAGATCTAGGCATGGTCGAAATGGCTCCAAGGGCTCTGATACCACTTGTTATAATCACAATAGGCTCAGATGTGCCTAAATTGGAGATAGAGTGCACAGTCGGATTTCTGTCAAACGGCTTCAAATACGGATAACAAGCTGATCTGTATCTCAAACGGTGATCTGTAAGTTGGGTCTGGAGCACGTTGCTATTTCCTATCAGCAGAAAGTTGAGTTCATGAAATTTCATGATGATTTGAGGACGCTATGGCGGTTTGACTGGTAGGAGGTATAGCAGCACTGTAGTCTTAGAAGTACAAACTTAGCAAGAAGAATCGAGATTGAGATGGTTCTCAGCCTCTACAAGCCCCACAAGCCAAGGTCCAGGTTGGTGGTACACCACCATAGAGTACCCAACACGAAGTGACTCAAAACAAACTCAACAAGGGGCTGGACCAAGTGAAATGTAACACTACATGAAGTAGCATTAATATTTTTCACTATTTTAATATTTAGCCACTTCCCTTGGGCTTGAAATCTTGAGCTCTTGGTCTTGATTCTGCAAGATAAATTCTTCTTCAGTTGATGAGGGCTTTCTGCACACACCTACAATGCGATGGACACTTCACACTCGACAAAATGGACAAACACATGCGACACGCAAACGACGACTTGACATGCGAGTTGTGAAAACTCGATAATGTCTTGACCGACACAAACCACATTGTGATACACCATTCAAACACACACACAAGCACTAGATAGCAATGGCATAGACTCACAAGTCATTCCATGCCATGCATGTACACACACAAACAAGGAAGACAAGCGAGTGCAAGCCATAGGATTTGCACCAACACCTACCTTGCTAATACCCACCCACTTTCTGAATTCCCTCTTCCTTGCTTAATCACCCCTACCTTGATCAATCACCCCTACCTTGCTGAATCACTGCTACATTGCTGAATCCCCCTAAACCTTGCCGAATCACCCCTACCTTGCTGAGTTCTCTTTATCTTGCTGAGTCCCCCTTTCTTGCTGAATCACCCAACATTGCTTAATCATCCCTACCTCGCTGAATTTCCCCTCTCTTGCTGAATCCCCCTACCTTAATTAATCACCCCTACCTTGCTGAATTCCCCCGATCATGATTAATGACACCTATGATGCTGAACTGCCCCTTCCTTGCTGAAACACCACTAACTTGCTTGATCACCCCTACCTTGCTGAATCCCCCTTTCTTGCTAAATTACGTCAACCTTGCATAATCACCCCTGACTTGCTGGATTCCCTCTATCTTGCTGAATTCCCACATGATTGCTGAATTCCCCTACCTTGCTGAATTCCCCTACCTTGTAAAATCACTCCTTTCTTGCTTGATTACCCCTTTAATGACTAATCACCCCTGCCTTGCTTAATCACCCTTACCTTGCTGAATTACCCCTACCTTGCTTAATTCCTCCCATCTTGTGGAATCGACCCCTTCTTGCATACTCACCCGCTACTTTATGAATTCCCCCTACCTTGCTTAATCAACCTTACCTTGCTTAATCACCCCCTACCTTTCTGAGTCACCCCTACCTTGATTTATCACACCTAATTTGCTGGCTTCCCCACCCTTTTGCTGAATTCACTCTACGTGGCTTTATTACCCCTTTCTTGATTAATCATCCCTACCTTGCTTAATCATCCCTACCTTGCTGAATCCCCCTCCCTTGCTGAATCATCCCTACCTTGCTTAACTACGCCTTACTTTCTGCATTCCCACCACCTTGCTGAATTTCCGCTACCTTGTTTAAGCACTCCTACCTTCCTTAGTCTCCCATACCTTGATTTATAACCCCTACCTAGCATTAGTCACCCTACCTTGCTGAATTCCCCCTCTCTTGCCGAATCTTTCCCTACCTTACTGAGTTTCCACTACCTTGCTTAATCACCCCTACCTTTTATTACAAACCCGTACCTTGCTTAATCAACCCTACCTTGCTGAATCCCCTTCAACCTTGCTGAATCCCCCCTTCCTAGTTGTATCAACCTTACCTTGTTGAATCCCCCCTACCTAACTGAATTCTCCCCATCTTTCCTGAATCCCCGCTACGTTGCTTAATCACCCCTTCCTTGCTTTATCACCCCTACCTTGCTTAATCACCCCTACCTTGCTTAATCACCCCTACCTTGCTTAATCACCCCTACCTTGCTTAATCACCCCTACCTTGCTTAATCACCCCTAACTTGCAGAATTCCCACCCCTTGCTGAATCCCTCTACCTTGCTTAATCACCGGTTATCTTCCTGAATTCTCACTACCTTGCTTAATCATCCATACCTTGCTGAATCCCCCCTACCTTGCTGAACCCCCCGTTTCATTGCTTACTCACCCCTACCTTCTCCCTGTCTTGCTGAATCCCCCCTACCTTGTTGAATCACCCCTACTTGCTTAATCACACCCGACCCTGTTGAATTCCCACTAACCTTACTGAATTCTCCCTACCTTGTTTAAGCACTCCTACCTTGCTTAATCTTCCCTACCTTGATTAATTACCCCTACCTTAATCACCCCTACCTTGTGGAATTCAACCTCTATTGGCTGAATCCCACATACCAGGGAGAATTTCCCCCTATCTAGTTGTATCTCCCCTACCTTGGTGAATTTTCCATTACCTTGCTCCAATCACCCCTACCTTGCTCAATCACCCGTACCTTTACTAATCACCCCTACCTTGCTTACTCACCGCTATCTTGGTGAATCCCCCTACCTTGCTGAATCCCCCCTTCTTTGTTGAATCACCTACTTGCTGAATCCCCCCTACCTTGCTGAAATCCCTATCTTGCTGAACTCCCACTACTTGCTTAATCACCCCTACCTTGACAAATTCTCCATATCTTGTAAAATCTTTCCTCCCTTTCTTAATTATCCCTACCTTGCTTAATCACCCCTACTTTGCTTAATCACCCCTACATTGCTGAATTCCCACTACCTTGCTGAAATCCCCCTTCCTTGTTTAGTCACTTCTACCTTGCTCAATGACCCCTACCTTGAATTATCACCCCAACATTGCCTAATCACCCAAAAAAAAAAAAAAAAAAAAAACCCCATGTGTTGCTGAATCTCCCCCCACGCTTGCTGAGTTTTCTCTATCTTGCTGAATCCCGCCTCCCTTGCTGAATCACCTCTACCTTGCTTAATCAACCCCTACCTTGCTGAATACCTCCTTCCTTTCTTAATCACCCCTATCTTGCTCAGTCATCTTACCTTTGTTAATCATGCTACCTTGCTTAATCATCCCTACCTTGCTTAACCCACCCTAATTTCCTTAATCACCCCTACGTTGCAGAAATCCCACCCCCTTGCTGAATTCCCTCTACATTGCTTAATCACCCCTACCTTGCTAAATCACCCTTGTCTTTCTGAATTCCCCCTGCCTTGCTGAATCACCCCTTCCTTGTTGAATCACCCCTACCTTGCTAAATCCCCCCATAACTTGCTGAATTCTCCCTATCTTGCTGAATCCCTGCTACCGTTGCTTAATCACCCCTACCTTGCTGAATTCTCCCAATCTTGCTGAACTCCCCCTACTTTTTGGAATCACCCCTACCTTGCGGAATTCCCACTACCCTTGCTGAATTCCCTCTTCCTTGATTAATTACCCCTACCTTGATCAATCAACCCTACCTTGATTAATCACACATACCTTGCATACTTATCCCTACCTTGCTGAATTCTCCCTTTTTTGTGGAATGCCCCCTTCCTTGCATAGTCACCCCTATTTTGATGAATTCCCATTGCCATGCCTAATCACTCCTACCTTGCTTAATCACCCCTTCCTTGCTTAGTCACCCCCTATCATTCTGAATCACCCCTACCTTGCTTAAACACCCCCTACCTTGCTTAATTCCCACCCCTTTTGCTGAATTCCCTCTACCTTGCTCCCATCACCCCTACCTTGATTAATCATTTTTGCGATGCTTAATCATCCCTACCTTGCTGAATGTCCCCATTGTGCTGAATCCCCCTTACCTAATTGAATTCTTCCTAACTTGCGGAATCTCCCCTTCCTTGCTTAATCACCCCTACTGTGCTGAATTACCACAACCTTAATTAATCACCCCTACTGTATAAGTTAACCCCACTTTGCTTAATCACCCCTACCTTGCTGAATCACCACTTACTTGCTGAATTCCCCTCTATCTTTCTGAATTCCCACTAGTTTGCTGAATTTCCCCTACCTGGTTCAATCACCCCTTCCTTGCTTAATCACACCTACCATGCTGAATTACCCCTACCTTGCTGAATTCTCCCTACCTTGCTGAATTCCCGCCACCGTTGCTTAATCACCCGGACCTTGCTGAAATCCCACTACCTTGCTGAATTCCCCCTCCTTTGTTTAATCAGTCCTACTTTGCTTAATGACCCCATACCCATATTAATCACCCCTACCTTGCTTAATCACCCCCTACCTTGCTAAATCACCCCCTCCTTCCTGAATCCCCCCTACCTTGCTGAATTCTCCCTATCTGGCTGAATCATCCTACATTTCTTAATCACCCCCTACCTTGCTTAATCACCCCTACCATGCTTAATCACCCCTACCTTGCTGAATTCCAAAAACATTGCTGAATTGCCTCTACCTTGCTTAATCACCCCTATATTGATTTCTCACCCCTGCCTAGCTTGATCACCCCTATCTTGATTTATCACCACTACCTTGCTTTATCACCACTATCTTGCTGAATCATCCCTACCTTTCTTAATCACCCCTACCTTGCAGGGTTCTCCCTGTCTTGCTGAATCCCCCCTCCCTTTCCGAATCACCCCTACCTTGAAAATCAACCCTACCTTGCTGATCCTTCTTCCTTGTTGAATCTCGCTGAATCTCCCCTACCATGCTGAGATCTCTTCATCTTGGCTGAATCCCCCCTCCCTTTCTGAATCTCCCCTACCTTTATCAATCATCCCTACCTTGCTGAATTTCCACTATGATGCTTAGTCAACCCTACCTTGCTGAATCCGCCTTACCTTGCTGGATTCTCCCTATCTTGTTGAATCCCCCCTACCTTGCTTAATCACCCCTACCTTGCTCAATTCTCCCTATCTTGCTGAATCATCCCTACCTTTCTAAATCACCCCTACCTTGCTTCATCTCCCCAACCTTTCTGAATCACCCCTACCTTTATTCATCATCCCTACCTTGCTGAATTCCCACCACGTTGCTTTATCAACCCTAACTTGCTGAATCACCCCTACCTTGCTTAATCATCCCTACCTTGCTGCATTCCCACTATCTTGCTAAATTTCCACTTCCTTTTCTAATCACTCCTACCTTGCATAATGACCCCTACCTTGATTAATCACCCCTATATTGCTTAGTCACCAGAAAATTGCAGAGTTCCCCATATCTTGCTGGATCTACCCTAGCTTGCTGACTCCCCTACCTTTATCACCCCTAGCTTGCTGAATTCCACCTCTCTTGCTGAATCCCCACTACCAGGCAGAATTTTCCTTATTTCGTTGCATCTCCCTACCTTGCTGAATTTCCACTACCTTGCTCAATCACCCCTGCCTTGCTCAATCACCCCTACCTTGCTTAATCACCCATATCTTGGTGAATCCCTACTACCTTGCTGAATCCCCCCGTCCTTGTTGAATCATCCCTTCCTTGCTGAATCCCCCTACCTTGCTGAATTCTCCTTATCTTGCTGAATTCCTGCTACCTTGCTTAATCACCCCTACCTTGAAAAATTCTCCATAACTTGCAAAATCATCCCTCCCTTTCTTAATAATCCCTACCTTGCTTAATCACCCCTACCTTTCTTAATCACCCCTACCTTGCATAATCACCTCTACCTTGCTCAATCACCACTACCTTTATTAAATACCCCTTCCTTGCTTAATCACCCTTGTCTTACTGAATCCCCCCTGCCTTGCTGAAATCCCCCTTCCTTGTTGAATCACCCCCTACCTTGCTAAATCCCCCCTACTTTCCTGAATTCTCCCTATCTTGCCGGATCCCCCCTACCTTGCTGAATTCTCCCTATACTGCTGAGTCCCCCCTACTGTGCCTAAGCACCCCTACCTTGCTGAATCCCCCCTTTCTTGCCAAATTTCCCATACCTTGGTTAATTTCGCCTACCTTGCTGAATTTCCACTACCTTGCTGAATTCCCCCTAGCCTCTTTAAGCACTTCGACATTGCCTAGTCTCCCATACCTTGATTAATAATCCCTACCTAGCATTAATCACCCCTACCTTGCTGAATTCCCCCTCTCTTGCTGAATCCCGCCTACCTTGCTGAATTTTCCCTATCTCGCTGAATCTTCTCTACCTTGCTGAGTTTCCACAACCTTGCTTAATCACTCCAATCTCGCTGAATCTTCCCTACCTTGCTGAATACCCCCTTCCTTGTTGAATCAACCCTCCCTTGCTGAATCAACCCTACGTTGCTGAATTCTCCCTATCTTGCTTAATCTCCGCTACCTTGCTTAATCACCCCTACCTTGCTGAATTCTCCCTGTCTTGCTGAATCATCCCTCCCTTTCTTAATCACCCCTACATTGCTTAATCACCCCTTTATTGCTAAATCACCCCTACTTTGCTGAATCACCCCTACCTTGCAAAATCACCCCTACCTTGCTGCATTCTGACCCCCTTGCTGAATTCCCTCTTCCTTGCTTAATCACCTCTAAATTGCTCCATTCCCCCTATCTTGCTGAATCTCCTCCCCTACGCTGCGGAATCACCACTACGTTGCTTAATGAACCCTTCCTTGCTGGATCACCCCTACCTTGCTTAATCACCCCTACCTTGCTTAATCACCCCTACCTTGCAGAAATACATCTACCTTGCTGAATTCCCCTTCCCTTGTTTAATCAGTCCTACCTGGCTTAATGACCCATACCTTTATTAATCACCCCTACATTGCATAATCACCCGAAAATTGCAGAATTCCCCATATCTTGCTGAATCTCCCCTACCTTGCTGAGTTCTCTTTTTCTTTCTGAATCCCCCCTCCCTTGCTGAATAACACCTACCTTGCTTAATCAACCCTTCCTTGCTGAATTCCCCCATTCTTGCTTAATCACCCCTACCTTGCTCAATCACCCCAAACATATTTATCACCGCTATCTTGCTTAGTCGTCCCTCCCTTGCTGAATCCCCCCTTCTTTGTTGGATCAAACCTACCTTACTGAATACCCCCAACCTTGCTGAATTCTCCATACCTTGGTGAATCCCCCCGACCTTGCTTAATCACCCCTACCTTGCACAATTCTCCCTATCTTGCTGAATCATCCCTACCTTTCTTAATCACCCCTGCCTTGCATAATCACCCCTACCTTGCTGAATCACCCCTGCCTTGCTTTATCACCCCTGCCTTGATTAATCACCCCGACCTTGCAGAATTCTCACCCCCTTGCTGAATTCCCTCTACCCTGCTTAATCACTCATTCCTTGCTTAATCAACCATATCTTGCTGAATTCCCACTACCTTGCTGAATCCTCCCTCCCATCCTGAATCCCCCCTACCTCGCTGAATCTCCCCTACCTTGCTCAATTCTCTTTATCTTGCTGAATTCCCCCTCCCTTTCTGAATCACCCCTACCTTGCTGAATCCCCCCTCCCTTGTTGAATCAACCCTACCTTGCTGAATCCCCCTACCTTGCTGAATCCCCCCTACCTTAATGAATTCTCCCTATCTCGCTGAGTCCAACCTACCTTGCTAAATAACCCCTACCTTGCTGAATTCTCCCTATCTTACTGAATCATGGATACCTTTATTGATCACCCCTACCTTGCTTAATCACCCTTTCCTTCCTTAATCACCCCAGCCTTTCTCAATCACCCCTATCTTGCTGAATCCCCCCTCCCTTGATTAATCACCCCTATCTTCTACCTATCTTGCTGAATTCTCCCTGTCTTGCTGAATCATCCCTCCCTTTCTTAATCACCCCTACATTGCTTAATCACCCCTTTATTGCTAAATCACCCCTACTTTGCTGAATCACCCCTACCTTGCCAAATCACCCCTACCTTGCTGCATTCCGACCCCCTTGCTGAATTCCCTCTTCCTTGCTTAATCACCTCTAAATTGCTCCATTCCCCCTATCTTGCTGAATCTCCTCCCCTACGTTGCGGAATCACCACTACGTTGCTTAATGAACCCTTCCTTGCTGGATCACCCCTACCTTGCTTAATCACCCCTACCTTGCAGAAATACCACTACCTTGCTGAATTCCCCTTCCCTTGTTTAATCAGTCCCACCTTGCCTAATGACCCATACCTTTATTAATCACCCCTACATTGCATAATCACCCGAAAATTGCAGAATTCCCCATATCTTGCTGAATCTCCCCTACCTTGCTGAGTTCTCTTTTTCTTTCTGAATCCCCCCTCCCTTGCTGAATAACACCTACCTTGCTTAATCAACCCTTCCTTGCTGAATTCCCCCATTCTTGCTTAATCACCCCTACCTTGCTCAATCACCCGAAACATATTTATCACCGCTATCTTGCTTAGTCGTCCCTCCCTTGCTGAATCCTCCCTTGCTGAATCCCCCCTTCTTTGTTGGATCAAACCTACCTTACTGAATACCCCCAACCTTGCTGAATTCTCCATACCTTGGTGAATCCCCCCGACCTTGCTTAATCACCCCTACCTTGCACAATTCTCCCTATCTTGCTGAATCATCCCTACCTTTCTTAATCACCCTGCCTTGCATAATCACCCCTACCTTGCTGAATCACCCCTGCCTTGCTTTATCACCCCTGCCTTGATTAATCACCCCGACCTTGCAGAATTCTCACCCCCTTGCTGAATTCCCTCTACCCTGCTTAATCACTCATTCCTTGCTTAATCAACCCTATCTTGCTGAATTCCCACTACCTTGCTGAATCCTCCCTCCCATCCTGAATCCCCCCTACCTCGCTGAATCTCCCCTACCTTGCTCAATTCTCTTTATCTTGCTGAATCCCCCCTCGCTTTCTGAATCACCCCTACCTTGCTGAATCCCCCCTCCCTTGTTGAATCAACCCTACCTTGCTGAATCCCCCCTACCTTGCTGAATCCCCCCTACCTTAATGAATTCTCCCTATCTCGCTAAGTCCAACCTACCTTGCTAAATAACCCCTACCTTGCTGAATTCTCCCTATCTTACTGAGTTGCACTACGTGAAGACGACGGCGCAGCCTGCTGATTTGATGACCAACAGGCTTGTTGAGCAGCAGCATTGGAAGTGTTGCAAGCTTTCAGGAATGGCTCTAAACTAAGGGGAGCAGATTCTAAGGCCAACAATCCAAGGGGGAGTTTGTAGGTGCAACCCTATGGCTTGCACTCGGCTTGTCGTCCTTGTTTGTGTGTGTGCATGCATGGCATGGAATGACTTGTGAGTCTATGCCATTGCTATCTAGTGCTTGTGTTTGTATTTGAATGGTGTATCACAATGTGGTTTGTGTCGGTCAAGATATTAACAATATTTCACAACTCGCATGTCAAGTCGTCGTTTGCGTGTCGCATGTGTTTTTCCATTTTGTCGAGTGTGAAGTGTTTATCGCATCGCAGGTGTGTGCAGCAAGCCCTCATCAGCTGAACAAGAATTTATCTTGCAGAATTAAGACCAAGATCTCAAGGGAAGTGGATAAATATTAAAATAGTGAAAATCGTAATGCTACTTCATGTAGTGTTACACTTCACTTTGTCCAGCCCCTTGTTGAGTTTGTTTGGAGTCTCTTCGTGGTTGGGGACTCTGTGGTGGTGTACCACCAACCTAGACCTCCGCTTGTGGGGCTTGTAGAGGCTGAGAACCATCTCAATCTCGATTCTTCTTGCTAAGTTTGTACTTCTAAGACTAAAGTGCTGCTATACCTCCTGCTAGTCAAACCGCCATAGCGTCGTCAACTCTTCATAAAATTTCATGATTCAACTTGTTGCTGATAGGCGACAGCAACGCGCTCCCGATCCAATTTATAGATCACCGTTTGAGACACATATCAGATCGTTATCAATATTTGAAGCCATCTGACAGAAATCCAACTGTGCACTCTATCTCTCATTTTAGGCACATCTGAGCCTATTGTGATTATAACAGTAGGGGTGACTAGGCAAGATAGGGTTGACGAAGAAATGTAGGGATGATTCGGCAAGATAGGGAGAATTCAGCAAGGTATGCGTGATTAAGCAAGGTAGGGGGATTCAGCAAGTTAGGGAGAATTTAGCAAGGAAGGGGGGATTCAGCTAGGTAGGGGTGATTCAACAAGGAAGGGGGGATTCATTAAGGAAGGGCTGATTATGCAAGGTAGGGGAGAGTATTAAAGGCATGGGTGATTAAGCAAGGAAGGAAGAATTCAGCAAGGTGGGTTGATTAACTAAGGAAGGGGTGATTCAGCAAGAGAGGGCTGATTAAGAAATGTAGTGGGAATTCAACAAGGTAGGGACGATAAAAAAAGGTAGGGGTAATTCAGAAAGGGAGGGGGGATTCAGCAATGTAAGAGAACTCAGCAAGGTAGGTTAGATTCAGCGAGATAGGGGGGATGGAGAAATTTAGGGGCGATTAAGCAAGGTAGGGATGATTCATCAAGGAAGAGGGGGTTCAACAAGGTAGGAGGGATTCGGCAAGTTAGGGGGGATTCAGCAATGTAGCAGTCACTCAACAAGGTAGGGATGATTAATCAAGGTTGGGGTGATTAAACAAGGAAGAGGGAATTCAGCAAGGAGGTGGGAATTCAGCAAGATAGGGGTGATGAAGCATGGTAGGGGTGATTTAGCAAGGTAGGGGTGATCAAGCAAGGTAGTGGAAATTTTGCAAGGTAGGGGAGATTCAGTGAGATGGGGAAAATTCAGCAAGGTAGGGGGGATTCAGCAAGAGAGGGGGAATTCAACAAGGTAGGGGTGATTAATGCTAGGTAGGGGTTATTAGTCAAGGTATGGGAGACAAAGCAAGGAAGGAGTGCTTAAACAAGGTAGGGGGAATTCAGCAAGGGATGCATAATTAATCAAGGTGGGGATGATTCAGCAAGGTGGGGGGGATTCAGCAAGAAAGGGATGATTAAGCATTGTAAGGACAATCAAGGTAGAGGGAATCCAGCCAAAGAATGGGACTTCAGCAAGGTAGGTGTGATTAAGCAAGCTAGGGGTGATTAAGCAAGTCAGGGGTGATAGAGCAAGGTAGGGGTGATTAAACAAGGTAAAGGTGATTTAGAGAGGTAGGGATGTTTCAGCAAGATAAGGAGAATTCAGCAAGGAAGGGGTGATTATGGAAGGTAGCAAAAATTCAGCAGGATAGGGGTGATTAAGCAAGTAAGGTGTGATTAATAAAGCTACGGGTGATTGAGCAAGGTAGGAGTGATTAAGCAAGGTAGTTGAAATTCAGAAAGGTAGTGGAAATTCAGCAAGGTAGGGGGGATTCAGCAAGAGAGGGGGGATTCAGAAAGGTAGGGGTGATTTATGCTAGGTATGGGTTATTAATCAAAGTATGTGAGACTAAGCAAGGTACGAGTGCTTAAACAAGGTATGGGGTATTCAGCAAGGTAGTGGGAATTCAGCAAGGTATGCGTAATTAAGCAAGGTAGGGATGATTCAGCAAGGTGAGGGGGATTCAGCAAGGTAGGGAGCATCATAGGGATAATTATTCAACGTAGCATCATAGGGATAATTATTCAAGGTAGGGGTGATCAAACAAGCTAGAGGGAATACAGCAATGGGACAAAGCAAGGTAGTGGGAATTCAGCAAGATATGGGTCATTAAGCAAGGAAGGTGTGGTTAAGCAAGGTAGAGGGAATTCAGCAAGGGGGTGGGAATTCTGCAAGGTAGGGATGATTAAGCAAGGCAAGGGTGATGAAGCAAGATAGGGGTTATAAAGCAAGGTAGGGGTGCTTAAGGTAGTGGTGATTATGAAAGATGGGATGATTCAGTAAGATAGTGAGAATTGAGCAATGTAAAGGTAATTAAGCAAGATATGGGGGATTCTGCAAGAAAGGGAGAATTCAGCAAGTTAGGGGGGATTCAGCAAGGTAGGGTTCATTCAATAAGGAAGGGGGGATTCAGTGAGGTAGGGTTGATTATGCAAGGTAGGGGTGATTAATAATGGTAGGGGTGATTGAGCAAGGTAGGGGTGATTAAGCAAGGAAGGGGGGATTTAGCAAGGTAGGGATGATTAGTAAAGGTAGGGGTGATTTAGAAAGGGTTGGGGGATTCAACAAGGGAGGGGGATTCAGAAAGGTATGGTGATTACGAAAGGTAGTGGGAATTCAGCAAGAAGGGGTTGATTAAGCAAGGAAGGGGTGATTAAGCAAGGTAGAGGGAATTCATTAAAGGGGTGGGAGTTCTTCAAGGTAAGGCTGATTAAGCAAGGCAGGGGTGATGAAGCAAGATAGGGGCGATTAAGCAAGGTAGGGGTGATTCAACAAGGTTGGTTTGATGAAGGTAGGGATGCTTCAAAAAGCTAGGGGGAATTCAGCAAGATAGGGGTGATTAAGCAAGGTAGGGGGGATACAGCAAGATAGGGAGAATTCAGCAAGGTAGGGGGCATTCAGCTCGGTACGGTTGATTCAACAACGAAGGGTGGATGAATAAAGGTAGGTATGCAGCAAGGTAGGGGAGATTCAGCGAGATAGGGAAACATCAGCAAGGTAGGGGGGATTCAGAAAGAGAGGGTGAATTTAGCAAGGTAGGGGTGTTTAATGCTAGGTACGGATTATAAATCAACATGTGGGAGACAAAGAAAGATACGAGTGCTTAAACAAGGTAGGTGGAATACAGCAAGGTAGTGGGAATTCAGCAAGGTAGACGTAATATAGCAAGGTAGGGATGATTCAGCAAGGTGGGGGCGATTCAGCAAGGTAGGGATGATTAAGAACTGTATGGATGATTTCTAAAGATAGAAGTGATTAAGCAAGGTAGAGGGAATTTAGAAAATGGGTGGGAATTCAGCAACGTAGGGGTGATTAACCAAGGTAGGGGTTATTTAGCAAGGTAGGGGTGATTAAGCAAGGTAGAGGGAATTCCAAAAAGGGTGGGGAAGTAAAAAAATTAGGGGTGATTAAGCAAGGAAAGAGTGATGAAGCAAGGTAGATGGAATTCAGCAAGATAGTCAGAATTGAGCAAGGTAAGGGTAATCAAGCAAGGAAGGGGGGATTCTGCAAGTTAGGGAAGATTCAGCAAGGAAGGGTGGATTAAGCAAGGTAGGGTTCATTCAACAAGGACAGGGGGATTCAGCAAGGTAGGGTTGATTAACCAAGTTAGGGGTGATGAATAAAGGTAGGGGTGATTGAGCAAGGTAGGGGTGATTAAGCAAGGGAGGGGAAATTCAGCAAGGTAGGGTTGATTAATCAAGGTAGGGGTGATTCAGCAAGGGAGGGGGGATTCAGCAAGATAGAGAGAACTCAGCAAGGTAGGGGAGATTCAGCAAGATATCGGGAATTCTGCCATTTTCAGGTGATTAAGCAATATTGGGGTGATTAATCAGAGTAGGGACCATTAATCAAGGTAGGAGTGAGTAAACAAGGTAGTGGGAATTCAGCAAGGTAGGGATGATAAAGCAATGTTGGGGTGATTCAACATGGTAGGCCTGATTAAGCAACGTAGTGGGAATTCAGCAAGATAGGGATGATTAATAATGGTAGGGGTGATTCAGAAAGGGAAGGGGATTCAGCAAGATAAAGAGAACTCAGCAAGGTGGGGGAGATTCAATGAGATTGGGGGAATGGAGCAATTTTAGGGTGATTAAGCAAGGTAGGATGATTCAGCAAGGAAGGGGGGGTTAAAAAAGGTGGCCGAGATTCAGCAAGATAGGGGGGATTCAGCAATGTAGCGGCTACTCTGTAAGTTAGGGATGATGCATCAAGGTAGGGGTGTTAAAGCCAGGAAGAGGGAATTCAGCAAGAGGGTGGGAATTCAGAAAGGTAGGGGTGATTAAGTAAGCTTGGGGTGATTAAGCAAGTTAGGAGTGATTTAGCAAGGTAGGGGTGATTATGCAAGGTAGGGGTGATTAAGAATGGGAGGGATGATTCGGCAAGGAAGTGACAATTTTGCAAGGTATGGATGATTAATCATGGTAAGGGTGACTAAGCAAGAGGGTGGGAGTTCAGCCAGATACGGAGTAGATAGGGGTGATTAATCAAGGAAGGGGAGATTCAGCAAGGGAGGGGGATTCAAGAAGAAAAGGGTTATTCAGCAAGGAAGGGGTGATACAGCAAGGTAAAGGGAATTCAGCAAGGGGGTGGGAATTCTGAAAGGTAGGGGTGCTTCTGCCTGGCAGGGGTGATTGAGAAATTAAGTGATTAAGCAAGGTAGGGAGAATTCAACAAGGTATGGGTGATTAAGGAATGTAGCGGGGATTCAGCAAGATGGGGAGAATTCAGCAAGGTAGTGGGGATTTTGCAAGGTAGGGTTGATTCAACATGGAAGGGGGGATTCAGCGTGGTAGAGAGGATTTCAGAACGGTAGGGGTGATTAAGCAAGGTAGGGGTGATTCATAAAGGTAGGGGTGATTTAGCAAGGTAGGGGTGATTAAGCAAGGTAGTGGAAATTCAGCAAGGTAGGGGAGATTCAGCGAGATAAGGAAAATTCAGCTAAGGTAGGGGTGATTAACGCTAGGTAGGGGTTACTAATCAAGGTATGGGAGACGAAGCAAGGTAGGAGTGCTTAAACAAGGAGGGGGGAATTCAGCAAGGTAGGCGTAATTAAGCAAGGTAGAAATGATTCAGCAAGGTGGGGGGGATTCAGCAAGGTAGGGATAATTAAGAATTGTAGGGATGATTTATCAAGATACTAGAAGAGATTTAGCAAGGTGTAGGGAATTCAGCAAAAGTGTGGGAATTCAGCAAGATAGGGGTTATTAAGCAAGGTAGGGGTGACTAAGCAAGGTAGGGGTGGTTTAGCAAGGTAGGGGTGATTAACCAAGGTAGGGGTGATTGAGAAAGGGAGGGATGATTCTGCAAGATAGGGAGAATTCAGCTAGGTAGGGGGGATTCAGCAATGTAGGATTGATTCAACAAGGAAGGGGGGGATTCAGCAAGGTAGGACGGATTCAGCAAGATACAGGTGATTATGCAAGGTAGGGGTGATTAAGTAAGGTAGTGGAAATTCAGCAAGGTATGGGGGATTTAGCAAGAGGGGGAATTCAGAAAGTTAGGGGTGATAAATGCTAGGAAAGGGTTATTAAACAAAGTATGGGAGACTAAGCAAGGTAGGAGTGCTTAAACAAGGTAGGGGGAATTCAACAAGGTAGTGAGAATTCAACATGGTAGGCGTAATCTAGCAAGGTATGGATGATTCAGCAAGGTGGGGGGGGAGTCAGCAAGGTAGGGATGATTATGCATCATAGGGATGATTATTCAAGGTAGGGGTGATTAAGCAAGCTACAGCGAGTTCAGCAAATGGGTGGGAATTCAGCAAAGTAGGGGTGATTAAGCAAGGTAGTGGAAATTCAGCAAGATAGGGGTGATTAAGCATGGAAGAAGTGATTAAGCAAGGTAGGGGTGATTTATCAAGGTAGGCATGATGAAGAAAGGTAGGGATGATTCAGCAAGATAGGGATAATTGAGCTAGGTAGGGTTGATTAAGCAAGGTAGGGGGGATTCAGCAAGGTAGGGAGAATTCAGCAAGGTAGGGGGATTCAGCAAGGTAGGGTTGATTCAACAAGGGGGGATTCAACAAGGTAGGGGTGATTAAGAAAGGTAGGGATGATTCAGCAAGAAAGGCTGATTTGAGCGAGGTAGGGGCGATTAAGCAAGGTAGGTGGGGTTCTGCAAGGTAGGGTTGATTCAGCAAGGTAGGGGTGATTTATAAAGGTAGGGTTGATTGCGCAAGGTAGGGCTGATTGAGCAAGGTAGGGTTTATTAAGCAAGGTAGGGTTGATTCAGCAAGTAAGGGTTGATTAAGCAACGTAGTGGGAATTCAGCAAGGTAGGGATGATGAATAAAGTTAGGGGTGATTCAGAAAAGGAGGGGGGATTCAGCAAGATAAAGAGAACACAGCAAGGTAGGGGAGATTCAGCAATGTAGGGATGACTCAGCAAGATAGGGAGAATTCAGCAAGGTAGGGTTGATAAAGGAGGTAGCGGGGATTCAGCAAGGGAGCGAGAATTCAGCAAGGTAGGGGGAATTCAACAAGGTAGGGTTGATTCAACATGGATGGGGGGATTCAGCAAGGCAGGGGGGATTCAGCAAGATAGGGGTGATTAAGCAAGGTAGGGTTGATTAATAAAGGTAGGTGTGATTGAGCAAGGATGGGTTGATTAAGCAAGGTACTGGAAATTAAGCAAGGTACTGGAAATTCAGCAAGGTAAGGGAAATTCAGCAAGGTATGGGGGATTCAGCAAGTGTGGGGGAATTCAGAAAGTTAGGGGTTCTTGATCATAGTATGGGAGACTAAGCATGGTAGGAGTACTTAACCAAGGAAGGGATAATTCCGCAAGGTGGGGGGATTCAGCAAGGAAGGGATGATTAAGCTTAATAGGGAAAATTCAGCAAGGCAGGGGGATTCAGCAATTGTTGGGGAATTCAGAAAGGTAGGGCTTCTTGATCATACTCTAGGAGACTACACAGGGTAGGAGTACTTAAACAAGGTAGGGATGATTCAGCAAGGTGGGGGGATTCAGCAAGGAAGCGATGATTAAGCTTAATAGGGATGATAAATCAAGATAGGGGTTAATAAGCAAGGTAGTGGAAATTCAGCAAAAGGGTAGTACTTCAGCAAAGCAGGGGTGATTAAGCAAGCTAGTGAGAATTCAGCAAGATAGGAGTGATAAAGCAAGGTAAAGGGAATTCAGCAAGGGGTGGGAATTCTGCAAGGTGGGGTGATTAAGTAAGGCAGGGGTGATTAAGCAAGGTAGGGGTGATAAAGCAAGGTAGGGGTGATTAAGCAAGGAAGGTTCAATTTAGAAAGGTAGGGATGATTCAGAAAGATAGGGAGAATTGAGCAAGGTAGGGGTGATTAAGCAAGGTAGGGGGGATTCAGCAAGATAGGGAGAATTCAGCAAGGTAGGGGGGATTCAGCAAGGTAGGATTGACTCAGGATCGTAGTGGAAATTCAGCAAGGTAGGGATGGATAATAAAGGTAGGGGTGATTCAGAAAGGGAGGGGGGATTCAGCAAGATGAAGATAACTCAGCAAGGTAGGGGAGATTCAGCGAGATTCAACAAGGAAGAAGATTCAGCGAGGTAGCGTTGATTTTCAACGTAGGGGTGATTCTGAAGGGATGGGGGATTCAACAAGATAGGGAGAACTCAGCAAGTTAAGGGTGATTAAGAAAGGTAGGGATGATTCAGCAAGATAGGGAGAATTCAGCAAGGTAGGGGTGATTAAGGAAGGTAGGGCGGATTCAGCAGGTTAGGGCTAATTCAGCCAGGTAGGGGTGATAAAGCAAGGTAGTGGTGATAAATCACGATAGGGGTGATCAAACTAGGTAGGGGTTAAAAATCAATATAGGGGTGATTACGCAATGTAGAGGCAATTCAGCAAGGTGTTTGGAATTCAGCAAGGTAGGGGTGATTAAGCATGGTAGGGGTGATTAAGCAATGTAGGGGTGATTAATTATGATAGGGGTGATAAAGCAAAGAATGGGGGATTCAGGAAGTTAGGGGGAATTCAACAAGGTAGGGGGGATTCAGAAACATAAGAAGGACTCAGCACGGTAGGGGTGATTCAGCAAGGTAGGGGTGATTAAGCAAGGTTGGAATGATTAAGCATCGAATGGATAATTAATCAAGGTAGGTGTGACTAAGCAAGAGGGTGGGAATTCAGCAAGATAAGGATAAGGTAGGGGTGATTCAGTAAGGATGGGAGGATTAAGCAAGGGGGGATTCAGCAAGGTAGGGGTGATTAAGCAAGGTAGGGGTGAGTAGGCAAGGTAGGGGTGATTTAGCAAGGTAGGGGATATTTAGCAAGGTAGGGGTGATTAAGGAAGGTAGGAATGATTCAGCAAGATGGGGAGAACTCAGCAAGGTAGGGGGGGCTCAGCATGGTATGTTTCATTCAACAAGGAAGGGGGGATTCAGCAAACTAGGGGGATTTTAGAAACGATAGTGGCGTGCGAGTGGTTTGCCACCCCCCAAAGTGGCATGCGAGTGGTTAGCCACCCCTTGAGAGTGGCGTGCGAGTGTTTTGCCACCCCTCGAAGTGGCATGCGAGAGGTTTGCCACCCCCAGACAGTGGCGTGGGAGTGGTTTGCCACCCCCCAGAGTTGTGTGCGAGTGGTTCGCGACCCCCCGAGAGTGGCGTGCAAGTGGTTTGCCACCCTTCAGAGTGGTGTGCGAGTGGTTTGCCACCCCCCAGAGTGGCATGCGAGTGGTTCGCCACCCCCGGAGTATGGTGTGCGAGTGGTTCGCCACCCCCACAGTGGCATGCGAGTGGTTTGCCACCCCCCCATAGTGGCTTCCGTATTGTTTGCCACGCCCTAGAGTGGCGTGTGAGTGGTTTGCCACCCCCTGAGAGTGGCGTGCGAGTGGTTTGCCACCCCCCGAGAGTGGCGTGTGAGTGGTTTGCCACCACCAAGAGTGGCGTGCGAGTGGTTTGCCACCCCCTGAGAGTGGCGTGCGAGTGGTTTTCCACCCCAGCAAGTGGAGTGAGAGTGGTTTGCCAGCCCTGCAAATGGCGTGCAAGTGGTTTGCCACCCTCCATAATGGTGTACGATTGGTTTGCCACCCCCCAAAGTGGCGTACGAGTTGTTTGCCACCCCCCCATAGTGGCTTTGCGAAGGTTTGCCACCCCCTAGAGTGGCGTGCGAGTGGTTTGCCACCCCCCGAGAGTGGCGTGAGAGTGGTTTGCCACCCCCTGAGAGTGGCGTGCGAGGTGTTTGCCACCCCCCGAGTGGCGTGCAATTGGTCTGCCACCCCCTGGAGTGACGTGTGATTGGTTTACCACCCCCCCAGAGTAGCGTGCGAGAGGTTTGCCACCTCCAAGAGTGGCATGCGAGTGGTTTGCAACCCCCACCCCACCCGATGGCGTGCGAATGGTTTGCCACCCCCCAAGAGAGGCGTGCAGGTGGTTTGCCACCCCCCGAGTAGCGTGCGAGTGGTTGCAACCCCCCGAGTGCCATGCGCCCCCGCTCCTTGGCGGGCACTGCCCAGCGCTCCCGCTCCTCGGCGGGCGCTGCCCGGCGCTCCCGCTACTTGGTGGGTGCTGCCCGGTGCTCCCCCTAGATGGCGGGCGCTGCCCGGCCCTCCCGCTCCTTGGCGGGCACTGCCCGGCGCTCCCGCTCCTTGGCGGGCGCTGCCCAGAGCTCCCACTCCTTAGCGGGCGCTGCCAGGTGCTCACACTGCTCCGCGGGTGCTGCTCGGCGCTCCCGCTGCTCGGCGGGTGCTGCCCAGCGCTCCCGCTCCTTGGCGAGCGCTTCACGGCACTCCCCCTCCCTGGAGGGCACTGCACGGCGCTCCCGCTCCTTGGTCGGGCTGCCCAGAGCTCCCGCTCCTTGGCCGGTTCTGCCCGGAGCTCCCGCTCCTTGGCAGGCGCTACCCGGTGCTCCCGCTCCTTGGTGGGCGCTGCCTGGCGCTCCCGCTCCTTGGCGGGCGCTTCCCCGCGCTCCCGCTGCTTGGCGGGCGCTGCCCGGCGCTCCCGCTGCTTGCCGAGCGCTGCCCGGCGCTCCTGCTGCTTGGCGGGCGCTGCCCGGCGCTCCCGCTGCTTGGCGGGCGCTGCCCGGCGCTCCCGCTGCTAGGCGGGCGCTGCCCGGCGCTCCCGCTGCTTGGCGAGCGCTGCCCGGCGCTCCTGCTCCTTGGTGGGCGCTACACGGCGCTCCCCCTTCTTGGCGGGCGCTGCACAGGGCTCCCCCTTCTTTGCAGGCGCTGCACGGCGCTCCCGCTCCTTGGTCGGGGCTGCCCGGCGCTGCCGCTCCTTGGCGGGCGCTGCCCGGCGATCCCGCTCCTTGGCGGGCGCTGCCACGCGATCCCGCTCCTTGGCGGGCGCTGCCCGGCGCTCCCGCTCCTTGGCGGGCGCTGCTCGGTGCTCCCGATCCTTGGCGGGCGCTGCCCAGCGCTCCCGTTCCTTGGCGGGTGCTGCCCGGCACTCCCGCTCCTTGGGGGCGCTGCCCGCCGCTCCCGCTCCTTGGCGGGCGCTGCCCGGCGCTCCAGCTACAGGGCGGGCGCTGCCCGGCGCTCCCGCTCCTTGGAGGGCCCTACCCGGTGCTTTCGCTCCTTGGCGGGCGCTGCCCGCCGGCGCTCCCTCTCCTTGGCGGGGGCTGCCATGCGCTCCCGCTCCTTGGCGGGCGCTGCCCGAAGCTCCCATTACTTGGCGGGAGCTGCCCGGCACTCTGGCTCCTTGGCGGGCGCTGCCCGGCGCTCCCTCACCTTGGCGGATGCTGCCCGGCGCTCCCGCTCCTTGGCGGGCGCTGCCCGGTGCTCCCGCTTCATGGCGGGCGCTGCCCAGTGCTCCCGCTGCTTGGCGGGTGCTGCCCAGCGCTCCCGCTAATTGGCGGGCGCAGCCCGGCGCTCCCGCTTTTTGGCCAGCGTTGCCTGGCTCTCCCACTCCTTGGCGGGCGCTGCCCGGAGCTCCCTCTTCTTGGCGGGCGCTGCCCGGTGCTCCCGCTACATGGCGGGCACTGCTTGGCGCTCCCGCTACTTGGCCGGCGCTGCTTGGCGCTCCCGCTCCTTTTTGGGCGCTGCCCGGAGCTCCCTCTCCTTGGCGGGCGCTGCCCGGCGCTCCTGCTACTTGGCGGGCGCTGCTTGGCGCTCCCGCTACTTGGCCAGCGCTGCTTGGCACTCCCGCTCCTTGGCGGGCGCTGCCCCACGCTCCCGTTCCTTGGCGGGCGATGCCCGGCACTCCCGCTGCTTGGCGGGCGCTGCCCGGCGCTCCCGCTGCTTGGCTGGCGCTGCACGGCGCTCCCCCTCCTTGGCAGGCGCTGCACGGAGCTCCCGCTCCTTGGCCGGGGCTGCCCGGTGATCCCGCTCCTTGGCCGGGGCTGCCCGGAGCTCCCGCTCCTTGGCGGGCGCTGCCCGGCGCTCCCGCTCCTTGGTGGGCGCTGCCAGGCGCTCCCGCTCCTTCGCGGGCGCTACCCGACGCTCCCCCTGCTTGGCGGGCGCTGCCCGGCGCTCCCTCTCCTTAGCGGGCGCTGCCATGCGCTCTCGCTCCTTGGCGGGCGCTGCCCGGGTCTCCCACTCCTAGATGGGCGCTGCCCACCAACGCTTCCGCTCCTTGGCGGGTGCTGCCCGGCGCTCCTGCTGCTTGGCGGGCGCTGCCCGGTGCTCCCGCTGCTTGGCGGGCGCTGCCCGGCGCTCCCGCTGCTTGGCGGGCGCTGCCCGGCGCTCCCGCTGCTTGGCGGGCGCTGCCCGGCGCTCCCGCTTCTTGGCGGGTGCTGCCCGGCGCTCCCGCTTCTTGGCGGGCGCTGCCCGGCGCTCCCGCTCCTTGGCGGGTGCTACCCGGCGCTCCAGCTGCTTGGCGAGCGCTGTCTGGCGCTCCCAGTGCTTGGTGGGCGCTGCCCGACACTCCCGCTCCTTGGCAGCCACTGCACGGCGCTCCCGCTCCTTGGCGGGCGCTGCACGGGGCTCCCCCTTTTTGCGGGCGCTGCACGGCGCTGCCGCTCCTTGGTCAGGGCTGCCTGGAGCTGCCGCTCCTTGGTGGGCGCTGCCCGGCGCTGCTGCTCCTTGGGGGGCGCTCCCCAGCGCTGCCGCTCCTTGGCGGGCGCTGCCCGGCGCTGCCGCTCGTTGGCGGGCGCTGCCCGGCGATCCCGCTCCTTGGCAGGCGCTTCCAGGCAATCCCGCTCCTTGGCGGGCGCTGCCCGGCGCTCCCGTTCGGGCGCTGCCCGGTGCTCCCGCTCCTTGGCGGGCGCTGCCCAGCGCTCCCGCTCCTTGGCGGGCGCTGCCCGGCACTCCCGTTGCTTGGCGGGCGCTGCCAGATGCTCCCACTGCTTGGCGGGCGCTGCCCGGCGCTCCCGCTGCTTGGCGGGCGCTGCCCGGCACTCCCCCTCCTTGGCGGGCGCTTCACGGCGCTCCTGCTCCTTGGCGGGCGCTGCACCGAGCTCCCGCTCCTTGGCCGGGGCTGCCCGGAGCTCTCGCTCCTTGGCGGGCGCTGCCCAGCACTCCCGCTGCTTGGCGGTGTTGCCTGGCGCTCCCGCTGCTTGGCGGCGTTGCCCGGCGTTCCCACTGCTTGGCGGGTTCTGCCCGGCGCTCCCACTCCTTGGCGGGTTCTGCCCGGCGCTCCCGCTCCTTGGCGGGTGCTGCCCTGCAATCCCGCTCCTTGGCGGGTGCTGCCCTGCGATCCCGCTCCTTGGCGGGTGCGGCCCCGTGCTCCCGCTCCTTGGCAGGTGCGGCCCGGCGCTCCCGCTCCATGGGGGTTATGGCCCGGCGCTCCCGCTTCTTGGCGGGGGCCTCCCGGCGCTCCCGCTGCCTGGCGCTCCCGCATCTTGAGGGGCGCTTCCCGGCGCTCCTGCTCCTTGGCGGGCGCTTCCTGGTGCTCGCGCTCCCGCTCCTTGGCGGGCACTTCCCGGCTCTCCCGCTTCTTGGCGGACGCTGCCTGGTGCTCCCGCTGCTTGGCGGCACAGCCCGGCGCTCCCGCTCCTTGGCGAGTGCGGCCCGGCGATCCCGCTCCTTGGCGGGTGCTGCCCGGCGCTCCCGCTCCTTAGCTCGTGCTGTCCGGCGCTCCCGCTCCTTGCCGGGCGCTGCCCGGCACTCCCGCTCCTTGGCG
This sequence comes from Closterium sp. NIES-67, assembly GCA_027943415.1. Classification (NCBI taxonomy): domain Eukaryota; kingdom Viridiplantae; phylum Streptophyta; class Zygnematophyceae; order Desmidiales; family Closteriaceae; genus Closterium; species Closterium sp. NIES-67. The sequence goes on from BQMB01000281.1 coordinate 43,729, forward strand.
GGCACTGCCCGGCGCTCCCGCTCCTTGGCGGGCGCTGCCCGGTGCTCCCGCTCCTTGGCGGGCGCTGCCTGGTGCTCCCGGTGCTTGGCGGGCGCTGCCCGGCGCTCCCGCTCCTTGGCGGGCGCTGCCAGGCGCTCCCGCTCCTTGGCGGGCCCGGCGCTCCCGCTCCTTGGCGGGCGCTGCCAGGCGCTCCCGCTCCTTGGCGGGTGCTGCCTGGCGCTCCCCCTGCTTGGCGGGCACTGCCCGGCGCTCTCTCTCCTTGGCGGGGGCAGCCATGCGCTCCCGCTCCTTGGCGGGCGCTTCCCGGCGCTCCCGCTGCTTGGCGGGCGCTGCCCGGTGCTCCCCCTTCTGGGCGGGCGCTGCCCGGTGCTCCCGGTGCTTGGCGGGCGCTGCTCGGTGCTCCCGCTGCTTGGCGGGCGCTGGCCTGCGCTCCCGCTGTTTCGTGGGCACTGCCTGGCGCTCCCGCTCCTTGGCGTGCGCTGCCTGGCGCTCCCGCCCCTTGGCGGGCGCTGCCCGGCACTCCCACCGCTTGGCGGGCGCTGCCCGGTGCTCCTTCTGCTTGGCGGGCGCTGCCCGGCGCTCCTTCCGCTTGGCGTGCGCTGCGCGGCACTCCCACGGCTTGGCGCGCGCTGCGCAACGCTCCCGCGGCTTGGCGGGCGCTGCCCAGTGCTACCGTATTTTGGCGCGCGCTGCCCGGCGCTCCCGCGGCTTGGCGCGCACTGGCCGGCACGCCCGCCGCTTGGCGCGCGCTGCCCGGAGCTCCCGCCGCTTGGCGCACGCTGCCCGGCGCTCCCGCCACTTGGCGCGCGCTGCCCGGCGCTCCCGCTCCTTGGTGGGCGCTGCCCGGCGCTCCCGCTGCTTGGCGGGCGCTGCCGGGCGCTCTTGCTCCTTGGTGGGCGCTGCCCGGCCCTCCCGCTCCTTGGGGGTGCTGCAAAGGGGAGCAAAGGAGAAGATGAATGAGAGAGGAGGAGATGCTAATGGAAGTGGAGCTGTACCTGAGAAAACAAGTGAGCCGCCACCATCCAAAGTTGAAGCTTGGATGGCTCCAACTATGAGGAATGGAGTAGGCGGATGATTCGTGCCTTCAAACGCTACAAGCTACTGAAGATTGCTGTTGGGAAGGAGAAGATGTCGGAGGAAGGCGAAGCACGCTAACGGTGGATTGAGAGAAGCGCGGTGCTTTTTGACCTCATCCTTCAATCGGTCAATAAGGAGATGTTCGAGCACATCAAGGATCTTGTGGAAGCGGCTGATTCGGGTCCAAGGGCGTAGAAACTACTACGCGATGTGATTAAGCCCAACACTCTCCAATGGTGATCATGCTCGAGAAGGAACTTGCTGCCATCTCCATGCAACCGGGGGACGATGTGAAGCCGGTCCTTGACAAATCAAGGACGCATATGCGAGCATGGCAGCAGCGGGCAGCAGCGTATCTCAGCTGCAGCAGTGCACAAAGATCATCTCGGTGTTGGACAACTCTTGGGACAACCTCATCCCCACCCTCAACTCTCAGCAAGATCAATGGACACCTGAGTAGCTAAGGCAACAGATTCTGCAAGAGGACTTCCGCAGACGCCATGTGGGAGGCGGTGCTTCCACTAAGATTGCTGACGCGTATGGAGCTGCAGGGCACGACAGAGGAAGAGGGGGTTGGAGAGGCCGAGGCCGTGGGAGAAGCTTTGGCAGAGGTAGAGGCCGAGGTGACTATAATGAGAGGCAGGGGGAGTACCAGAATGGAGGGCACCTGCTGGTACTGCAAGAAGGTCGGGCATCCTTGGTTCAAGTGCTTCAGCAGGCCGGAGGGATGGGCACCTCCAGGAATGTAGCCGCCCAGTGGTGAACGCGCACAAGGTGGCGCTGTGCAAGGCTCAGGTGCGAGATCTGGGCGGGTGCAAGTCATCAGGTACATGAGGCAACCCACCAGCTCTGCGTAAGGACCACTGGGCTCTGCTGACTCTAGTGCAACGCTATATCTCCCATGTTCTCCCTTCTTCTATTCATTCATTCTAGTCTTAACAATACCGTATTTTCCCGGATTTAACACTCTGAAAAAATAAAGCCCCAGTGGGGCTTATTTCCGGCAGTTCTTTTATTACGGTTTCTCACTGTATAGACCCGTTCTTTCCATTGTATATAGGATAAGCCCCTTTTAACCCTTTATGTTGTTTACGTCTACTTTCGATACAAGTGTACAGGTCGAAGCAAAGGCAAGAAACGGGGGAGTTGCGTGACTAGGAACGTGGAGTGGGAGGAGTTGAGCGCGTCATGTAGTGTGAGGTTGGAACGAGGGTCATGCCTATCTGGTTGTGCCATCTGGCAGGGAATCGAGTCCAATTTCCCTCCAGCAGTTCGTCATCCAATTTCGATGCGAAAACGCCGACAAGGAAATGTGAAACAGGAAGGGTAACGGAAAAACACTTCAATTTTTTCACTTTACTTTATACATTTCAGAAGCCCCGCATCTTTTATTAATTTCCTCAGTTATAAGAAACACCTTTAAATTGCTCCTAAAATGATATACAGCGACGGAAGAAATTGTCCATATCTCAGCCTCTGTAGGCGAATAATCGTGTGTAGTGTTTAGAGATGCAGCTTATTAATTGCCAGGTTTTAAGGAAGAGTTAGACATATGCCTATACACGACTGTCACATGGGAACTAGCCCTGAAAATACAGTATAATGTGCCTGGGCAAAATCCATACACACACAAGTACACTCGGACGGTTTGTGCCGTGTTCAAACTATGCAAAAGACACACTTGAAATCAGTATCTAGTCCATTTTCCCTTAGCCCTAACCACCGCCTTCACCTCCTAGGCATACTATCAATGAGCCCCCTGCACACATCAGCATCTATCCCCTCCCAGATCTCTTGAGTCCGCTCCCAAGTCTGGAGCATTCCTGAGGGGGGTGCTCATACTTGGACAGCTCGCGTTTGAGATGGGCCCACAAGTGCTCGATGGGGTTGAGATCTGGGGATGAAGAGGGCCACCAGCAGGACTGAATATTCCTACTCAGACAACCACTCCTGCACAAGGCGGGCCTTGTGCTTGGGGTCATTGTCATGCTGGAAATAACATCACAGGTATTAAGGTCATAAAAGTCAATGGTTTGTGCAAGCTCATCCTGCAAGATGCTTCGATACAGCTGCCCGTCCATACGACCGTCGATTTTACACATGTATCCAGGGCCATCATACGTCATACACCCCCATATCATGACTGACCCACCCCCATGCTTTACTTTTTGTTTTATGTGTTGCCTTGAAGAGCCGCCCCGTCGCGAATCCATGCATACGTCCGGCCGTCACTACAGAAACGGTTGATCTTGGTCTCATCAGACCAGACCACCCTGCTTCCAGTCGTCCACGGTCCAGTCAACGTGGGCCTTGGCGAAATCCAGTCTGTCTCTGATGTTACGCCGGAGAGACGTGGCTTCTTCGGTTGCTGGACGGCGACTAGGCCAGACAGTTTGAGGCGTTGCGGACTGCTCTGGGGCAGATCTTAATGCCGTGGTCTGTTCCAGTAGCTTTGCGGCTTCTACGCTAGTCTTTACCTCGCCTGAAGTCACAGCGCGAACAAGGATGCGCCTGTCACATACTGAAGCAGGCGCGTCGGCCAGACCTCGGGACTGTTGGCTAACCGCTAGGCTGCTGGTGCGCTGAGAGCCTCTTGAGCGTATTTCTGAACTGTGCTCTTCCTATCCCTAGCATTCTAGCGATCTGACGGAAGCTATGACCGCGTCGAAGCAAGGTCGCGATCCTATCTTTCTGGCGCGAAGCAAGAGGCCGCATCGTTGCTATGAGCCTAGCGGGGTTCACGTTATTGCCGTCGATACAGACTAGGAGGTTAGGTTTGCGACATCGCGAAATGCCGAGAGAAAATAGACCTAGACTCGAATCGGGAGCTAATTGTCCGCATCGAGTCTCGCTAGCAAAGTGGTGGACTCACTATAAGCAACTCGATAAAACGTACAATACCATACAGCATAAGGATGCTTCACTCCTAAGTCACATGGTACAATGGGTACTTGGGGATAAATGTATACGATACATGCTGAAAATACAAAATCTTATGACTAGTGTACCTTTTCTAGCCCAATTAATTCCGTCGCTGTAAGACCACGTAGTGCTATATCCGGGCAAATACGGTAACACCCGCCGAAATTAAGCACCCCCTGGTGTTACGGTATATCCGGGGAGGGTATTCTATTGAAGAATCCGCAATCATACACCCTCTTTTTGAGGGTTCTAGGAGAGCACCCCCCCTTACCATTTTAGCCCTTCTAAAACCTTGCAACTCCTGGAACAACCGATTTTTCATGCGATTGCATGGTAAGCACGACCATTACGCAAAAGTTCAATTTTACCAAGGCGCGCGGCGGGATTCTCCGGTTCTGAAAATGACGGGGTGAAACAAATCATTACCTGGAACAGCGCAATGGCCGACAATTTTTGCTTCATTTGTGCGAGAGATTTGTTCTGACTGGTTGACAAGCCTCGCAATTTCCGCCTAGCCTACTGCGAGAGTCGCCAACCCCCCAATCTCACTTCTCCAACCTGACACACTCCTGATATTCGGGAGTAAGTGGGCGATTTGGGGTATTATGAACCTCGAGAAAACGTACGCCTTTTCGATTGGAACTTGGATGGTTGAAATCGCCATGAAATGTTGAGTGAGTCTAATGCACATTTTAAAATATCTGTCCTCAAATATAACACCAGGGTGCTATAGCCTAAGGGTGAAAATCAGAGTGATATAGCCTAAACCCTGATTTTCCATAAATTTTGTATTGTACCCGGGGTGTTATATCCGGGGGATTATGGTACGCTCTAAGCGTACGCAACAATCTAGCTAATAGCAACATATAAATATATGTTTGACACAGCACAGCTCACTAACAAAGCTTCCCCACGACCACTGTACACCTCCACCCCTGTCACTTGATTCCCATCCCATCCCAACCAACCAGCAGGTAGGCACCACCCAACCTAAGCAGGATGGAGAGGATGGAGGTATTTACATTTACACCCTTCGCCTCAATATGTACAGGGCGCTTGCACTGGCACTACCATGTGTCCCGAGACAAACAGAGTGGGGACTTGGAACCAAGACATGTGCTCAAATTCACTCCCCTCTTCACACATACCTTTCGGCACTTACCTTTCTGACCACAGTTGTTGTAAGGATCTGCTGCGGTTTCGTTGACGCGACATTATTTCGTTGTGAGTCTCTGCTTGTTTCTCAGGTGTGACTGTTCCTTGGGGTGTGTCGGTTCGTTCACTGGGCA
>BQMB01000282.1:0-55704 GCA_027943415.1 Closterium sp. NIES-67
CCCGATAAAGGATCACTGGTCTAAGTCCTCCTAGCACTAGCACCATGCCCGATGTACCACTAGGCTCTACAGCCTCCTCCAGGACTGGTGCAGAGAGTCTGTGGTCAACTGGCAGAGGGGTGGGTTGTGCGGAAGAGAACTGAAGGCCGAACCTCTGAAGGACCCGGCGCACCAAGTGTGACTGTGTGAAAGTGATGGTGCGCGTTGCTCTGCCGCTGGAGATTTGCAAGCCAAGGTAGCGGCGCAGCTCTCCTAGGTCAGTGCAGATGTGTCTCCTCAGCAGCCATGCCTTCACGGAGGCCAGCGCATCTCTATCTGCAATAGCAAAGACCAGATCGTCGACGTAAACAAGGATGTAGAATGGAGTCTGGCCAGAATGGACAAATAGCGAGGGGTGTGCAGGCGACGGGCGAACTGTAGGTCAGCAAGTGTAGCACGCAGCGTGTCATGCCACTCAAGGGGCACCTGGCGCAGGGCGTAGACGGGGCGCCGAGGGAGCCACTCGGTACGAGGGGGAAAGGTATCGGAGAAGCCCTGGGGGCGGCGAAAGTAGACCTGCTCATGTAGACTGCCCCGGAGTAAAGCTGTGGAGAAGTCGAGTGAGTGCAGCTCGTAGTCACGCTGTGCTGCTATGTGTAGCAGTGCCCGAAGAGTAGTCATCTTCGGGGTCGGGGCGAAGGTCTGAAAGAAGTCAACCCCCTCACGCTGAGTGAAGCCACGAGCAACGTAGCGTGCCTTGAAGACAGGCGGCTCTCCAAGAGGGTGCTTCACCTTGAAGAGCCATCGGCCATCGACTACGTTCACCCCAAGTGGAGGAACTATGTCGACAAAGGTACCGGTGGATCTTCAAGATGCCATCTCCTGCTCCATGGCAGCTATCCATTGAGAGGCCCAGGGTCCCAAGGTGGCCTCAGCATAGGTGCGAGGGGTCGGGATGTCGAGGGCGTCTGGGTCACCCTCAGGAACTAGCAGCATGGAACAGAGATGGGGAGCGGCCTCTGACAGGAAAGCAAGCTCGTACTGCGTGTCCTCTTGGACGTCATTGCCAAGGGCAGCCACACCCCCGACAGACAGAGGGTAGGCAGGGTCAGAGACCAGAGCGGTGGTGTAGTCAAGGTGGCGAGTAGCGGCAAAGTCAGTGACAGCGGCAATAAGAGCCGACAAACTCGAGACAGGACCGGACGGGTCGGTAACAAGAGAGGCAAGGACACGAGGAACAAGGGGACGCGCGGCACGGAGGAAATCAGAGAATGGAGGCGGATCAATAGCAAGCGACAACAGAGGAGGAGACGGGAGGACCGGAGGAGCACGAGACGCGTGGGAGCAGAGCAACATAGGGTGAGAATGCCGAACATGGGAGGAAGGACGAGCACGAGACGAACGACGAGCCCAGACGTGAGACGGAGGAGTCGGGTCAGGAGAGAGAAGAGGAGACATAGAAGGAGAACGAGGAGGGAAACGAGCTGGAGAAGAGTACGCTGGAGGAGACACAGGGCCATGGACCTGCAGAGGAGGAGGCAGTGGCGACCGAGGAGGCACCGGCGGGCGCTCAGGGGAAGGAAGGCCGAGGAGGCGAAAAGCGGGCACCGGCGGCGACTGCGGCAGATGCTGCCCGACGCCAACACCAGAACCTCAAGCGGCACCACGGCTTCCTCCAAGAAGCTCCACGCCAGCACCCCACAGAACGGGAACCAGCTCAAGTACCCACTCTGGCACTCTCCCCAGCACCCCTAGAATGCACAAACCCCAGCGGCGGTGACGACGACAGCTGCGGCTGCGGCGGTAACGACAGCTGCGGAGGCAGCTGCGGCTGCGATAGCAACGTCGGTGACAGGGGAGGAGAGACCAATGCGGGGACAGGCGGTGGAAGGGACTCCGCCAAGCCGCGAGAGTCAGCAGAATCCTCAGCAGGGTCAGCCGACTGGAGGGGGGTGACGTGAGACACACTAGACGGGGCAGGGCAGGGAGGGTGAGGAGAAGGGGCGACCGGGGGAGGGGGAACCAGGAACTGGGGGGGAGTAATTGGGGGAGCACGGTGGGGAAAGCGGTGGTAGAAGGAGACAGACTCGTCAAAGGTGACATCGCGAGAGTGAAAGAAACGGTGAGACGGCGGGTGGTAGAAGTGTCAGTCAGACGAGTCGAGGGGGAAACCTAGGAAGACACAGGGGACGGTGCAGGTAGTGAGCTTGTCCGTGCCTGAGGCATGAACGTGAGCGAGGCAGCCCTAGACATGGAACGCAGACGCGTCACCAGGAGACCCGGTCCAGAGGAGGGTCGGCGAAACCTGCGGCTGCTGAGGATGCGTCCACAGGTTAAGCTGGTGGGCAGCGTAGCGAACGGCGAATGGCCATATAAAATGGGGTGCACCGGCATGGATCATGGAGGTACGAGCTACCTCCATGACCAAACCGATGCGTTGCTCAGCAACCCCATTCTGCTGCGGGGATTCCGGCAGGGTGTACGTTTGGGTGATGCCCTCCGCACGACAAAAGCGACCAAGGTAGCCAGAGGCGAACTCGCCACCACAGTCGGAGTGAAGACGCAACATAGGGAGACCTCAGTGCACACACGCAGAGACAAGCCACGCGATAAGAACGCCGGGCACGTCGGCCTTCCGCTCCAGGGGAAACACGGTGGTGTAGCGAGTATAGTCGTCGACAAGTACTAGGAAGTAACGCTCACGACGCGGCCCATGGATGGGGGCGGGGCCCCAGACGTCCATGTGCAGGGTCTGCAGCTGTGCGGTGATGGGGGAAATGAGGAGGAGTGAGGGGGACGGCGGAGCCAGCCCTCGACGCAGGGGATGCATGGAGTTGCTGCCGAGGAGGGGAGCACAGGGAATGACGCAGTGAGACCTTAGACAAGACCGTGGCTAGACATGTGATGGAGACGTGTGAGGGTGGGGTGACCGAGGCGGTGGTGCCACAGACTCGACGGATGAGTAAGCGATCAACACGAGCAAGCCGAAGCAACCTGGGTAGATGCTGCCACCTTGTGGGGCGTCCCAACCGAGGGGGGCGCGGTGTCCAGCAAGAGCAGGCCAGACACCGGGTCCCGGGGGAACGTGGTGAGGGGGGCACCAGTGGTGGCCTCGGTACAGACTGCGTACCTCTCGTGACCAGGGAATTTAGTGGTGACGCCGAGGTCCTGAAGACAGCCGACACCAACTAGATTTCGAGAGATCGAGGAGATGTGCAGCCCTGTAAGAGAGCCCGAAGGAACCGCCGGACAGACGAGGGTGGTGGAACTACGGGCGACTACCGCACCCGAAGAAGGGTCTGTAAGGGCAACAGCGGCAGGGACGGCAAACGGCGTAAGTGTAGTGTGGTCCCGAAAGAAACACCGAGACACGCCAGAGTCGAAAGTGAAGGAGAGCGCGGCGGTGGCGGCTAGGGGCAGAGGAGCTAGGGTGGAGCCAAGGCTAAACAAAGCAAAGGGTCCTATGCCTGACGCAGCAGAGGAGCCTAAACTAGGCACACTGGGCACACCTACACTAGGCAACATGGGGAATTAGGAACTAGTCACACTAGAGTCATCGACATACAGCACATACAATTTATAGCTAATCTCATCCATATCCATATCAAAGATCCTAACACCATGGTGGAGCAAACTGTGCCAGTCGGGGAGATCTGGAGCGTGGCCGAAGCGGAGACGAAATAGGTCGTCTAGGCAACAGAAACAGCAAGTGGGGGTATGACCGATCTTACCTTACACGAGGCCGCGGTGAGGACCAGTCTTGAGCTGGTACTGGCAGCGCCCGTCACTCGCACCACCACCTGATGATGAGCTACACGCATGACCACCGTGACCACCACTACCATCGGCTCCAGGCCACCCAGGCGAGAGACGGCCGACCCTTCGCTGCGACTGCTGCTGCTGCTGTTGCTACGGCGGCTGCTGCTGCTGCTGCTGCTGGTCAAGCTGTGGTGCCAGCTGGTGCTCCCGCTAGGGCTGCTGCTCCAAGGCACCAGCCCCAGCCCCCTCGTCGGTACTACCACCAGCGGATGAACCACCTCTACCACCACCTCCACCCCCTCCTCCACTACCACCACCGCGCCCAGCCTTGGGGCGGCGGGCCTTACCATAACAGGACTGCGCTGCGGCCACCGCGGCAGCGGTCTCAGCAGCAGGGGTTGTCTCAGCTACAGCCGCAAAACCGTCAGAGTAAGTGCACTGAGCAGGAGCACAACCCTGAAAGATAGGGACCGGCGCAGTACCGCTAGACTGAGCGATAGAGCACTGACGGGTTCTTTATGGCAGACAGGCTGTCGACAAAGTCAGGGAGGGTGAGGTCAGCGGGGTGCAGACTTAGAAAGTGGTCGCGGGCAGTGGCAAGGCGGTCAGGGAGGCGGGTGGCAAGCAGGTAAAGTGTAGAGCAGATAGGGGGCTGGAACACACGAAGCTGGGCCTCAGTGCAGGCAGCACGCCAGCTCACGTCGAGCGTGCGCAGGTGCGTGGCCAAGTCAGCGACAGTGGAGAAAGACGCGAGATCAGGGAAGAGCATGGGAAGGATCAGGCGGCCGGCAGAGGCAGAGGACGGGGTGGAATAACGCTTGACAACAGCCTCTAGGAGCCTCTAGAAACTCCGGCGCAGTCCTGACTGACTTAAAGTGGGGGCGCTCAGACAGGGGGAGGGCATGGCTAATCACGAGCTGAGGGACAGCATCACGCGACACCCAAGGAGCACGGGCAAGGGCAGCAGCAGCGGCGGACTTACGGTCAGCAGACGTGGGGTCACCGGGGAGAGCAGTAGGGGGGTCAGGGCAGGGGAGCGTACTGCCAATGTGGACGGCCAGGGAGTGGCCGTCCTGCCGCTGATCAGTGAGATGACGGCGAAGGTCGACGATCCATGTGTCGAACTCAACCGGCTGACCCTCCGCGTCAAAGCGCAGCACCGAGTCCGTCATTAAGGCCGCTGCAGCCGTGAACAGGCGATGAAGGGCGGGACGGAGCGACGAGGAGCTGTGGGGAGCAGTGCGGTATAGTGCAGTGCTGTAGAATGCGGTGTAGTGCAGCACCGCGCGGTGCAGAGTGGTGCAGTGCGGTGAGGCGCCGTGCAGTGCGGTGACACGCAGTGCAGAGCGGTGCAGTGCAGTGCTGAGCGGTGCAGCACGGTGGGGCGCAGTGCAGAACGGTGGAGAGGCCGGTTTAGCAAGCGGGGACCGGTAAACACGGCCGAGTGGGGGGGGGGAAGGGAGGGGGGGCGCAGAGCAGCTTGGCGACAGGGCCACGGGGCGGCTGGGCAACAGGGCCGCGGGGCGGCTGGGCGACGGGGCCACTGAGCAGCGGGGCGACGAGGCCGCGGGGTGGCTGGACGACGAGGCCGCGGGGCGGCTGGGCGACGGGGCCGCGGGGCGGCTAGGCAACGGGGCAGCTAGGCGACGGGGCGGCAGGGCGGCTGGTCGGCTACGCTAGGGGCGACGCGGCCGCGGGGCCAGCAGGACGGCTAGGTGCAAGGCGATGAGGCGGCGGGGCCACAAGGCCATTAGGCGCCAGGTGACGAGACGCCAGGGGACAGGGGCGGCTAGGCGCTGGGTGACGGGGCGAATGGGCCACGGGGGGGCTAGGTGCTAGGTGACGGGGCAACGGGGCCACGGGCGGCTAGGCGCTAGGTGACGGGGCCGCGAGGCCAGCAGGAAGGCTAGGCGCTAGGTGGCGGGGCAACGGGGCCACGGGCGGCTAGGCGCTAGGGAACGGGACCACGGGGCCAGCAGGCACTAGGAGACGGGGCCGACGGGCCAGCTAGGCAACAGGGCAGCGGGGCCAGCAGGGCGGCTAGGCGCTAGGCGACGGGGCCGGCTAGGATTTAAGGCGGAAGTGCGGGTGGGCGGGGGGGACCTAACCTACTCATGATACCTTCTTAGAGTTAGAATTTGTTGAGAAGAATGGGAGTATACATGGGTATATAGCTAGTGGGTTGTACTCTCTATGGCATGACCCTATGTAGTCTACTAAACATACACACATATGTTTGACACTGTACTCTCTAAGAACTGACCTACGAGGCTACAGTATATACAAATATAACCTAGCTAAACTACAATTATATTTGTTGACACGCAGTGCCAGCGAGCTGAAAGCCGCCCAAAACTTTCCGTGAAATGATGGATGTGTCGACGTCTAACGCCATGACTCCTTAAGAAAGGGCGCCAGCACTCGAAGAAGTCCGTCTAACTCACGAGTTGTACCAGCAGGAGTTGGCGCGTCTTCGAGCTGAAACGACCCAAGCTGAAACTCAGACATCTGCACTACGGAGCCAGATGCCTCAGCTACGACACGACACGATCCCACCAATGACAAACTAAGGACAACAAGAGCAAGTAACTCAGCAGCGTTCCAAGTACTATACTAGGCGACAATCAGCGACCACATGCGGCTTCGCCCGAGGGTTCGACGAACAATCCGCCACCGGTCATTGGACAAGCGGAACTTGACGAAGGGGCAAACATCAATCCGCCGCCCTCAATTACCTCTTCAACTGGCCTGCAAACAGCAAATATCAACATGGCGCCGAGAATTCTCAAGACGAAGAGGCCGCCCACATTCGACCCAAGCCAGCATAACAGTTTGTCCGTCGGCGGATGGATTTTCTATCTAAACGTTTTTTACGACTGCAACATCATCGTCGATGATGCGCAAAAAAACTTATACGCCGTTTCGCTCCTATGTGGATCAGCGATGGATTGGTGACGGAAAATAATCCTGTCGCAGGAGTCGGGTACAACACCGCACGTGATCGGGTGTTTTCGCACAACCAATCACTGGGCATGAAGCTTTTGCAAGGTGGATGAGTACAGCACGTGGCAACCCTGGTGCGCGGGAATTCGTCGTCGCTTCTAACACATCAATGCAAGCAATCAAGCGCACTACCATCTTTGCACATGGCACCAACTCGGATCAGTCCAAGACTACACCCGCAGCTTCAAGAATCTATGCGACCAGATCGGTTACATTCACCCTTAAGAAAAAAATCCACAGATACGTCGGGGGAATTCGGCCGGATCTGTGCCGAGAAATACAAGTGCAAGAGATTACACATGGAATGAAGGCACAGAGGGTTGCAGAGCAGATGGATTCATTCCATAGACCAAGGGTGGGTTCCTACGATGGAAATCACACTCGGGGACCAATCGAGTGCACCATTGTACACATTGTTACAACTTCAAACTTAGCAGTTACAGTGGTTTAGGCCGGGACACCGCAAGTAGGAATTCCCAGAGGAGCGGAAGAAGCAGAATCAGGGGTAGGGAAGTTCCAGCGATCAGGGCAACGCTTAGTGTCAATACTTCATGGGCCTACTATTGATGGAACTTGCTTTCCCATGATTGATGACCCTTATCGAGGGTTGGTACCGATCCATGCAATCGACCAAACTCGGTTAAATAAGGAGGGTGAAGCAGCAGAATACCCCATTTATTTAGAGGGTAGGGTTCAAGGGGAAAAAATTTTCTTGGTGGACAAGGGGAGCCAGCCACAGTCTGATCAACCTCGCCACGACCAAGAAAAGAAGGTTACCCTTAGAAAGGTTTCTACCGGAGATCGATGCCCGACTAGTCAACGTGACCCCACTAGCAATAATAGACGGGCGGAAAAGATTAGGGTACGCTATGGAGCTGACTCAAAAATTTCTATGGGTATGCTGGCAACTACACTTGATGGCTTCGACATGCTGCTGGGACGAGATTGGCTGTGCCGCTTCAACCCAAAAATCGATAGAGACGACCGGCAGGTGTCAAGTGAAGATCAACGGCCGTGGTGTAGTGTATCTATAATGGACAAAGGGGATCACAGGGGGAGTGACGCAGGTGAACCCAATGGCGATAAGAAGTGTTGTTGCACAGGAGCGGAAGTCTTCGCTGTTGTTATTCGCGGGATTGACGGGGATCAAAATGGTCGAGAGAAAGTTGCAATATTGATCGATACAAGACGCTTTTATACTTCAGGTAACCAGGTTTATCCTATCCCAAGGAAAAAGAACCTTCAAGAAATAGAATCACCCTGCATATAGCCACGCGATGCTATTGGCTTCAAGGGATTACGACATGATTACGCTAGATATAGCGTGCCAGTACATCTTGAGCCAAGTAAGTGATATAATAGTCATTACAAGATAACCCAAAGGATACTGGAAATCGAGGAATAGGAAACCAAATTAGATGAGATAAAAGACCAAATGAATCAAGATAAAAAGAAGAATGAGATAGAGAAGAATATATAAAGGGGAAAGAAGTGTAGCGGGGTCGTACTCTCGCACTTCCCCCCCTCAAAGCTGGGTGGTAGAAGTAACACCCCGCTTGAGAAGGTAGTCGTGAAGAGGACGACGAGCGATACACATGTCCGATGCAGAGACCCAGCTATCCTCAGACGGATCATAGCCTTGCCAACGCGTAAGAAGCTCCAAGGTGCCATTCCGACGGTGGCGGTGTGCAAGCACAGACTCAACCTTGTACTCGGGTGCATCATGGTTGAGGACGGGCGGTGGTGGCGGCGGTTGGCATCCAGTGAAGATCGTGTTGGGATTGCGGTAAGGCTTCAGAAGTTGGACATGGAAGGCATTGTGAATCTTCCAGGTAGCTGGCAGGCGTAAGCGGAAGGTAACGGGGGTGACCTGTGCTTCAACGAGAAAGGGTCCGCAGATGCGAGGTCGAAGTTTGGATGGGAGATGGCTGATGTCGAGATTGCGAGTGTCGAGTAGGACATGTTCTCCCACGGTGATGGTGTGGTCATTGCGGTGGCAATCGGCCTAGCGCTTTTGTTGCTGCTGAATATCGAGGAGGCGCTTGTGGGTCCGATCTAAGAGCTGATGCATGGTGGTGATGAAGTCCTGTGCAGTTTGGACTAAGGCTGGTGTTGTCAGTTCCTGTGGGGTGAGTGGGTTGCGTCCATAGTAGAAGAAGGACGGCGTCTGTCTAGTGGCAGCGTGAGTGCAGTTATTGTAGGCAAAATCCAGGACAGGCATATGCAAGTCCCATTTAGAGATATCGTCCTTGCAGGCTGCGCGGATGAGTTGCGCGACAATTTGGTTGAGGCGTTCGATTTGTCCGTTGGTCTGTGGATGGCATGCAGATGACATGGCGAGTTTGGTCCCGAGCAGAGACATCAGGTCCTTCCCGAACTTGCTGGTGAACTTAGGGTCTCGGTCTGAGATGCTGGGAGATGATGTAGCGAACAAACAGTTGTGCCGTCTCCTCGGTGCATGCTGTCGTGTGTGTTGGGATGAGGTGTCCCATTTTGGAGAATTTGCCGATGACGACAAGGATTGCGTCATGACTGCTTGTGGTAGTTGGTAACCCGTTTATGAAGTCCAGGCTAACCACTTGCCATGGTTGTTCTTGGACAAGAAGAGGCTGTAGCAGTCTTGCTTTTTTTTGCTTGCTGCTCTTCATCCGCTGACATGTGTCACGCGAGGTGACGAATTTTTGTACGTCGTCTGCCATGTGGGGCCATTACCAGAGAGCGTCTTGTTACTACCGAAGTGTCTGGCGTACACGACATCATGGTATTCAACGAGTAGTAACTAACGCAAAGGCGAGAAGTTCGCTACCCAGATTTTCTGTAAGCCTTTCCAATAGACGATGTTAATGTCCCACTGTAGCAGGTGCCGCTTCTCTGCCAAGGGGATTTTGGGTTCAATGGTGTACCTGTGTGTGACGAGGCCCTTGAGTAACAGATTCATCCCTTCGACCTCGATAGCGGCAACGTATGCATGCCAGTTGAGAGCGCCTGCTTTGTTTTTGTGGCCGGGCTTGTATACGATCTCGTACTAGAATTGCGTCTCGAGGAAGTCAATCCACCGGCGTCGCCGCCTGGAAAGGTTTGGATGTGTCTTCAAATATTTCAGACTGCAGTGGTCGATGTATGTTGGTGCAACCCTATGGCTTGCACTCGGCTTGTCGTCCTTGTTTGTGTGTGTGCATGCATGGCATGGAATGAATTGTGAGTCTATGTCATTGCTATCTAGTGCTTGTGTGTGTGTTTGAATGGTGTATCACAATGTGGCTTGTGTCGGTCAAGACATTAGCGAGTTTTTACAACTCGCATGTCAAGTCGTCGTTTGTGTGTCGCATGTGTTTTTTCTATTTTGTCGAGTGTGAAGTGTCCATCGTGTCGCAGGTGTGTGCAGCAAGCCCCCATGAACTCAAGAAGAATTTATCTTGCATATCCAAGAATAAGAGCTCAAGATTTCAAGCCCAAGGGACGCGGATAAATATTAAATAGTGAAAGTAGTAACGTTACTTCGTGTAGTGTTACATTTCACTTGGTGTAGCCCCTTGGAGGGTTGGTTTCGAGACTCTTCATGGTTGGGGACTCTGTGGTGGTGTACCACCAACCTGGACCTCGGCTCTTGGGTTATGTAGAGGCTGGGAACCATCTCCCTCTCCAACTCTTCTTGCTAAGTTTGTACTCCTAAGACTATAGTGGCTGCTTTACCTCCTGCTAGTCAAACCGCCATAGCGTCGTCAAATCTTCATGGAATTTCATGATTCAACTTGCTGCTGATAGACGACAGTTACGCGCTCCAGATCCATTTTACAGATCACCGTTTAATTCAGTGACCAGATCGTTATCAATATTTGAAGCCGTCTGACGGAAATCCGACTGTGCTCTCTATCTCTCATTATAGGCACATCTAAGCCTATTGTGGTTATAACAAGTGGTATCAGAGCCCCTTGGAGCCCTCTCAACCATGCCTAGGCCTGAGGAAGGGGGTGGCAGAGGTGTTGGAGGCAGAGAAGACGCCCAAGCACAAGGTCAACACCAAGATCCACCCGTTGCTCCGGTGCAACCTAGCCTTGGACCCTCTAGGGATGAGCCTAGAGTGTTTGGCCTTGACAAGTTCAACGGTGACAACTTTGCTGAGTGGTCCTTCAAGATGGAGAACATCTTTGACCATTATGATCTGCTGGAGGTGATGGAAGGAACGGAGAAGCGCCCCGAGAACGACCCGGAGAAGAGCCCGTGGGTGCGGAAGAGCGCACAAGGCTACCTTCTACTTGGGCAAGCGTTGGGGAGCAGCCAAATCTGTCACATCAAGCCTTTTCAGCATGAACCAGCAAAGGGACCAAAGGCATGGGCTGCTCTCAAGGGTGTACACGCTCCTGCAACAGCGGCGGTGGCTGTGGTTTTGGAGCGGCAAATGGCGGCACTTCGAATTGACGAAGGCGAACCGGTGGAGGAAGGAGTGCAGAAATTCTTCGACTTATTGACACGGCTCGAAGGAGCTGACCTGAACTACAGTGACCTTCAAAAGAAGACCAAGCTGCTAGCCTTACTTCCGGACTCATGGTCTTCGCTCATCATCAACCTTAATCGAGATCTGCCCCGTCTCTCACTCGAAGATGTGAAGCGGGAAATCTTACAAGAAGATTTCCGCCGTCGCGAATTGGCGGGTCCCGATGGTGCCGGAGTTGCAAGCATGGGCTGTGGGCACGGCCGTCGAAGGGGCAGAGGGCGAGGAGGAAGATTTGGCAGCAGTAACTTCAGTGGAGGCCGTGGTAATGGAGGATATGGCAGCAACAACAACAATGGCTACGGGCGTGGGCGCGGTCGATTTGATGGCGAATGCCACTTTTGTCACAAGACCGGCCACATGTGGAGAGATTGCTTCAGATTGCCTGATGGATGGACCCCTTCTCAAGGCCAAGAGGGCAGAGGAGCAAGGGGAGGAAGAGGCAGAGGTCGTGGAGGCCGTGGTGGCCGTGGAGGCGAAGCGGCAAGCATGAAAGGTGGAGACTACGACAAGGACTCGAGTGAAGATCGATACCCGGGCCAATTCTTCTTTATCTCCACACAAGCGGCAGCTGCAGCAGAAGGTGTGGATGGCTTTGAGGAGCCAGCTACTGTGGGAAAGGTCACCCTTCACTCTCTGGACTTTTGGGTGATCGATAGCGGCGCCACCTACAGCATGACACCTCGTGCGAACTTGCTCACCGAACTCGAACCGTCGCCGGTCAAGCATGTTACATCGGCTTTGGGGCAGCGAGCAGAGGTGAAAGGCATGGGCAAGGCCATGTTCAAGGGTGCTGATGGGAAGATGGTGGGCCTCAAGAACGTGCTTTGGATGCCCACCCTTGCAGCCAACCTGATCTCTGTTCGGCGTTTGCAAAAGGCCGGCATGGACACATCTTCCAAGGGCTCCAAAACATATGCCGCGAGGCTTGGTGAGCGGAAGCTTTGAGACCTTCATGAGGACAGGGACATCTACAATGAGATGTGGCAAATCCCAGTGGTCCCCATGCCTAAGGGGAGGCAAGTGGCAGCAAGCGTCAGCACCAAGAGTGAAGCGGTTGGTGGCGGTGATCACGGAAAACAAAGTGACACCAAGAGTGACTCGAAGGAGTGCAACCTTGGAGAGACCAGCAAGGCGTGTGAACCCAAGGAGAGTGGTGCAGCAGCCAAAGGTGGTGGAAATGAGGAGGAGAAGCCTAAGATCAGCAAAGCAGCAGCGGCGAAGGAGAAAGGAGAGAGCTTGTGGGGCACGATTGCGAGTGCCGCTTTCTCCAACCCGACTTCCGCTACGGGAGAGTGTGATTGGCTGACCTTGCATCGGCGAATGGGGCATGTGGCATTGCCCATTTTGCAGCAGATAGTTAAGCAAGAGATGGTCAGTGGGATACGTGTCAAGGGGGAGCCCAATGAGGTGCTTGGCTGTCCAACATGCATGCAAGCCAAGTTCACCCGCTACCCGTTCCATAGCTCGGAGACAACGGCGAAGGCACCACTTGATGAGGTGGTGATGGATGTGGTGGGCCCCTTGAAGCTTGGAGCTGCTGGAGCTGAGTACTTCCTCACCATTCTGGACGTCTACACTCGCATGACTTGGGTGTATGTGCTGCCGAAGAAGAGTGACGTAGCTGAAACAGTGAAGACCGATTGGTTGCCGATGGTGGAGCGGCAACAAGACCGACTTGTGAAGGCGATTCGCACTGACCGTGGGGGAGAGTTCCTGAGCAAGGATTTCTCAACTTGGCTGAAGAAGCAGGGCATAAGGCACTCTCTTACCATGCCCTACTCTCCTGCAATGAACGGCATCGCCGAGCGTGCGAATCGGACACTCACGGAGACGGCTCGGGGACTTCTCATTGAAGCCGGTCTTCCCAATTATTTTTGGCCGGATGCGGTGCGGCATGCTTGTGTGGCCAAGAACAGAGCCTTGACTCATGTGGGAGAAGACAAATGGGTGCCCTATGTGGAGTGGATTGGAAGGAAGCCGAAGGTGGATATGCTTCGGGTGTTCGGGTGCATGTGCATGGCACTTGTGCCTAAGAAACTTCGGCACAACAAGCTTGATGCCAAGGCAACATGGGCCGTGCACCTGGGCATGGCTCAAAACAGCAAGGGATGGCTTCTTTGGGACCCATTTACCAAGAAGTTCTTGGTGAGCAGAGATTGCAAGTTCATGGAGAACTTACCGTACAAGGAGTGGAAGGCGGAGAATCAAGCGAAGATTGGTGTGCGGCTTGGAGAGGTGAAGAGTAACGGCTTGGAGCATGTGGAGCTGCCCTTGGAGCTGAGTAGCAGCAGCACAGTCACGAGGCAATCTCCTCAAATGAATGGGGATGAGGAGGAGGAGGAGGTGCAGCAAGGTGATGAGCGTGCACCGTCACTTCCGCCTCGTGCTACAAGTGCTCGTGGGAACCGACCAGATTTACCGCAACGCCATGAGAGCATTCAAGTCCCTGCAGCAGAGGAGGAAGGAAGGGGGAGAAGGAGGACTCAGCCCCCTAATAGGTTGAGCTATGACCGGCTTGGAGGACCAGCCAACTCAACCTTGACCAGTTCGGCTCTCATGCTAGGCGATGATGCGGAAGATGAAAGCGAGGAGTGCGCCTTTGCCTTTTTCTCTCCGGTGGAGATACCGGGGGAGCCTACAAATCCCAAGGAGGCTTGGGAGGGCCCCAATGGGAAGGAGTGGAAGAAGGCCTCAGATGAAGAAATGGGGAGCATCATCGAGAACGACACGTTTGACTTGGTGAACCTACCTCTGGGGCGTAAGGCGATTTCTTCCAAGTGGCTCTTCAAGCGCAAGACCGACGCCGACGGCAACATTGAGCGCTACAAGAGCAGACTTGTAGCCAAGGGGTACCAGCAGTAGGAGAAGAAGGACTACAATGAAGTATATGCTCCTGTGGTGAAGGGTACAACCCTTCGAACTCTCTTCGCCGCGGCGGCCATCAAAGGATGGGTGGTGAAGCAAATGGACATTGTAACGGCCTTCCTCAACGGCGTTCTGGAGGAAGAGACCTACATGGAGCAGCCAGAGGGGTACAATGATGGGAGTGGCAGAGTGTGGAAGCTGAAGAAAGCACTCTATAGCCTCAAGCAAGCTCCTAGGCAATGGTACATCAAGCTGCGGGAAGTCTTGGAGGCGATCGGCTTCACTCCCTCAACGGCCGATCAATCGTTGTTCATGCTTAGCGAGGGGGAGCAGAGGAGCTTCATGGTGGTTTATGTGGATGACATCCTCATATTCTCACTCTCCTCTGACCTTGTGAAGGAGGTGATGCTGAAGCTTCAAGACAAGTTCAAGTGCAAAACCCTTGGTGACGTCAACTACTACCTTGGGCTTCACATTGAGCGAGATGTGGAGAAGCGGTGGATGCGAGTGCATCAAAAGAAGTACTTGGAGGCCTTGGCTACAAACTTTGGGAAGAGTGAAGGTCATGTGGCTACTCCTCTTCCCTCACGGTTCAAGTGTGTGAAAGGACCAGTGGAGGAAAGTGTTGGTGAAGAGGAGAGGCGCCGTTTTCACTCCTTGGTGGGCAGCCTCATGTATGCGGCCGTTCACACAAGGCCGGATGCAGCCTTTGCTACCGGGCAGCTGGCTAGGGTTGTCCAATGCCCTAATGAAGAGCAGGTAGCAGCTGGAGAGAGGGTGGCCAAGTTCCTTGGCCAAACAGCAACTGTTGGACTGCAATACTCCGCGGCGGCACAAGGGCGTCAAAAGGGTGCGGATGGAGTCGAACCCGGGAGGTTCTTTCTCACCGCCTTCTCTGATGCATCTTGGGCATCAGAACCAGAGGACATGACAAGTGTGGGAGGTTTCATCTGCTGTGTTGATGGAGGGCCAACAGCTTGGGAGAGCAAGAAGCAAGTGGACCAAGCATTGAGCTCGGTGGAGTCCGAGTACATGGCACTCTTCCGTGCCATAAGAGAGGTTGTGTGGCAGCGGCGTTTGCTAGCTGAATTGGGGGAGGAGCAGCAAGGACCTACCCCACTCTACTGTGATAGCCAAGGTGCTATTGCATTGGCTAAGAACCCCGTTCTTCATGGCCTTACCAAGCACATGAAGGTGAAGTGGCATTGGGTGAGGAGCATGGTAACCGCGGGTGAAGTGGAGTTGCACTACGTGAAGACGACGGCGCAGCCAGCTGATATGATGACCAAGAGGCTGGTTGAGCAGCAGCATTGGAAGTGTTGCAAGCTTGCTGGGATGGCTCTGAACTAAGGGGAGCAGATTCTAAGGCCAACAATCCGAGGGCGAGTTTGTTGGTGCAACCCTATGGCTTGCACTCGGCTTGTCGTCCTTGTTTGTGTGTGAAGATGCATGGCATGGAATGAATTGTGAGTCTATTTCATTGCGATCTAGTGCTTGTGTGTGTGTTTGAATGGTGTATCACAATGTGGCTTGTGTCGGTCAAGACATTAGCGAGTTTTTACAACTCGCATGTCAAGTCGTCGTTTGTGTGTCGCATGTGTTTTTTCTATTTTGTCGAGTGTGAAGTGTCCATCGTGTCGCAGGTGTGTGCAGCAAGCCCCCATGAACTCAAGAAGAATTTATCTTGCAGATCCAAGAACAAGAGCTCAAGATTTCAAGCCCAAGGGACGCGGATAAATATTAAATAGTGAAAATAGTAACGCTACTTCGTGTAGTGTTACATTTCACTTGGTGTAGCCCCTTGGAGGGTTGGTTTCGAGACTCTTCATGGTTGGGGACTCTGTGGTGGTGCAACACCAACCTGGACCTCGGCTCATGGGGTATGTAGAGGCTGGGAACCATCTCCCTCTCCAACTCTTCTTGCTAAGTTTGTACTCCTAAGACTATAGTGGCTGCTTTACCTCCTGCCAGTCAAACCGCCATAGCGTCGTCAAATCTTCATGGAATTTCATGATTCAACTTGCTGCTGATAGACGACAGTAACGCGCTCCAGATCCATCTTACAGATCACCGTTTGATTCAGTGACCAGATCGTTATCAATATTTGAAGCCGTCTGACGGAATTCCGACTGTGCTCTCTATCTCTCATTATAGGCACATCTAAGCCTATTGTGGTTATAACAGTGTAGATGGTTGTTCTTCGTCCTTCAAGAACATCTCCACGTTTTGAAGGCGATGATAATAGCAAGGGCATCTTTGTGATGTATAGGGTGATTTTGTTCTGCCCCGTGCAGTTTCTTGCTGAGGTAGGCGATTGGTTGCAGTCCATTCCCCTGGTCTTGCATCAAGACTGCTCCCACTGGCGTCAGCTTCGATGACGTAGTCACGTTCGGGTTCTGGCAAGATGAGGACGGGTGCGGACGTGAGTGCTTGTTTCAGCTGCTCCACGGCTTCCAAATGTTTTGGTTCCCAATTTTAGGGCGATTTCGTCTTCAGCAGATTCGTGAGTGGTGCAGCAATTTTTGCGTATTGTGGCACGAACTTGTAATAGTTGGCGAAGCCTAGGACCTGTTGCAACTCCTTCACGTTCTTGGGTATCGTCCACGTGCGCACAGCTTCGATCTTCTTGGGGTCGACGTGAACCCCTTGAGCGCTCGCCCATGTCCTAGGTACTGGACCTTCTTGAGGGCGAATTCACTCTTGGATAATTTGACATAGAAGCATTCTCGTCGAAGAATTTTGAAGACACGTCGCAGGTGTTGGACGTGTTGCTTCATGTTGCGTGAGTAGATGAGGATGTCTTCCAGGTACACCACCACGCATTCGTCCAAGAGTGGGCGAAGAGCTGTTGGGTAACCTCGGCTTTGTTGAAGCTTGCCATCCTATTCAAAACACGCGCTGAGGGGTTAATTCAAAAACACGGAGCTGGTGCTTACCAGGATCGACGCCGAATTAGTTGCCCCCTGCGGTTTTTCGAGGCACATTTTCCCGCCGCTGCTACTTAGCTGAGCGTGGCCAAGTGAGAAAGGCTCTGATTACCAAGTGTTTCAGGATCAAAATGGTTGAGAGAAAGTTGCATTATCGGTCGATATAAGACGCTTTTATACTTCCAAGGTACATCAGGTAACCAGGTTTATCCTATCCAAAGGGAATAGATATAGTGTGCCAGTATATCCCGAGCCTGGTTAGTGATATAATTATAATAACAAGATAATCCAAAGGATAATGAGGAATAGGAAAACAAATCAGATGAGCTAAAGACCAAATGAATCAGGATATTGAGATAGAGAAGAATATAGAAATGAGAATGAAGAGTAAGGGGATCGTACTCTCACACTTTTGATTTAGAAAAGCTGGCAGCAGCAGTGCCGATCGACCTCGTGTAGCTGATTCGCAGATTCTCGCAAATATTTTCATATGACCTGCCCAAGGAATTTCCACCAGAACAGCCCTTCATCCATAGTATCAAAATAGAACTCAGCGACAATTTTGGCTAACGCAGCCGGAGTTAGAAGAATTGCGGAAGCAGCTAGATTATTTACTGGAGAAAAAAAAAATCATCCGCACGAGCTCCTCACCATTTGCCCCCCCCATACTGTTCACCCCCAAGAAGGGCGATGGGTACCGAATGGGCACTGACTACATAGCACTGAATAGTGTGACTAACAAGTCACGTTGCCCCATCCCATGTGCTGACGAACTGATCGACCAACTTCGCAAAGCCCGCTTCTTCTCGAAAATATATCTACGAGGGGGTGACCATCAGATTCGAGTAGTCGTAGCTGACTGTCACAAAATAGTGTTTCGTACTAGGTACGGGAGTTTCGAGTATGTAGTTTTGCCCTTCGGACTCACGAACGCCCCGGCCACTTTTCAAATGTCCATGAACCAGATTTTCTGTTCGCTCGTAGATAATTGTGTTATAGTTTACCGAGATGACATCTTGATCTACAGTGAGACCCGGGAGCTGCACTTAAAGGATCTGGAAGCAGTTTTCATGCTACTACGGGAGCATCGGCTGCTCACAAATGGGTCTAAGTGCGAGTTCTTAAAAGATAGGCTAGAATTTTTAGGTCACGTAATTTCCACTAAGGGCGTTGAAGTTGACCCGCGGAAGATCCGGACTGTGCAAGCCTGGCTACCGCCTACGAACCTGTAGGAGCTGCAAAGGTTTTTAGGTTTCGTCAATAACGTTCGGCGATTTATCCCAAATATGGTGGGGGTAACAGCACCGTTGACCGACCTGCTGCAGAAAGGGACTGAGTATAGGTGAGGGGAGAAAGTGCAAGCCGTCTTCTTCCCGCTAAGAACTTTTTTGTGCTCAGCCCCAGTCCTTCGCGCCGATCCTCACCATTCGAGTCGTCAGTGACGCAAGCAAAATCGCCATCGGAGTGGTACTGTTACAGGACTTTGACGAAGGTCTGCAGCCAATCGCGTACGATTCTCAAAAGTTACACCCGCCCGAGCGAAACTATCCGATGCACGACAAGGAGATGCTTGCGATTGTGCATGCCTTCAAAGTGTGATAGTGCTACCTGGCAGGTGCGAACGTGACAGTACGGACATACCATAGCAACCTTCGGTACATCCGTACACAGCCACTACTCAATCCGCGACAGATTCGGGTGTTGGATTTCATGGAATCCAATTTCCACTACACCGTCACCTACAATAAGGGGGCATCGAACATTGTAGACCCCCTTTCTCGCCCATCCGCCCATCTCAACTCCATCATTCTCGCCCAAACTTCCCTGATACTTACAGGCTTACTTACCCACGTGTACCAGACGGACATATTCTTTACATTGGGTGCGTACAAACAACTCTCAACGGCTAAGGGAGTCTATTATGTAAAGTCAATGACAGACTGCATCTGGGTATCAGAGTTCAGCCTACTACATAAATTATTATTCAGGAAGCCCAAGAAAGTACAGTTTCAGGGCACTTCAGAGTGGAGAAAACACGCCAATAGTTGACTACAGTAGATATTATTTCTGGCCTTACATGCAATGGGACGTTGTGAGAGCAGGATAGGTTTCCTAGGAGAAAGGACTATTTCTTCATTTTCTAGGACACTATTGATTACCTAGAATACTCCTTCTAATCACTCGGATTATTTTATCCAAAGTGGTTTGGATTATTCTTGGTTATCATAAGTGTATGTGTTATCTAGATTAACTGTTGCGTGCACCGAGTGTTCACCGTATTTCGGCGAATCCTCTAGTGTTTCTAGAACAGTTGCTTCTAGAGGGAAATGGTTCCTTTCTGGAACATTTTCGTTTTAGCTAGACTCGCGCCTCGCTAGGAGGACCTCATGAGTGCTCGCCTATAAATTGTGTTATTCCTCGGGATTCTGATTCAACATTCAATATTCATTCTATAGTTACATTCTCTCTCGCACTATGCATAGCACATTCGATCCTGTGACACTTGGTATCAGAGCCTAACCCACTTCTAGTGACTGGGGCTTCGAAAACCGCACAGGTGAGCCAGTTTAAGCCGAGGCCGACAAGTAAGTACGGAATCCGCTTTTTGCAACTAATCCCTTGTGTAATTTTTCGATGCCGACCCGGGCACAGGAAGCAGAAAAAAGTGCTTTTAGAGGAGATCGCACAGTTACATGGCGAACTCGCTCAAACGCACCAAGCAGTGGTGACGACATCGCAGCAGTCGTCAAAAACCAACCCGAGGCTCCTCGTTTTTGCGCACCTGAATCGTTTGACCCCAGCGACAGATCATGTGACGTTCGTCGATGGGTCGGAGCCATCGAAATCTATTTCGCGGTGATCGAATGGTCAACGACAACTCACGACAACAAAATGGTTCAGTTCGCAACGACGCTCATGCGCGGCCTCGCTCTTGAATGGATCTTCAATAGCAGTCAACATATACAGTGCGAAGCCACGTAGAAGCAGTTTTGTGACAAACTACTTATCCGTTTCAAGCCCGTAAATTTGATCTACATCGCGCGGGAACATAATCATCGGCACAGACAATTTTCGAGTTTGGCACAGTACACGCAGCAAATGAAGCAGATTTACGCGCAGATACACAACATTACGGACAGCAAAAAAAATCAATCATACATGGCGGGATTGAAACCAGACGGGTGACGACAAGTGGCAACATCGAACTACAGTAATTACCACGACCTCGTCTCTGTTGCCGAATGATTTGACATCTTTCGGAGTCACGACACACGACGCTCGGGCAAACGTGGCCCTTGAAACCACGTCCGACACGAGTGCTTGGCTTTTCCCACGACCGCCGACCCTGTCGAGATCGACCATTTTGACGCACGTTCGCGTTACGACAGAAGAAAGCGACATGATTTCTGTGGCGCGAATGGGCACGAAATCGGTCAAAGCAGGAGAATTATTGCAGCATGAGCAAGTGCGGAGCCATGCGCGGTAGCGAGACCCCTCCAATTTTGGCGAATCAGAAGCGGAAAAATGGTCGCCACGATTGATTGCGGATCTACAGTGACGGAAACAATTGTCCGGATGTTTTGTACTAACTAGGGTTTTTGGGCATTTCGACCACTGTACATAAAGTCTTAATGTTTAATGGTGGCACGCTTTGGGAAGGGCACATAGTGGATGTGTTCATAGTGCTATGGTCCATAATAATACACTGGATCTAAATTAGTGCGAAAAGATATCCAAAGAGTACATTTGGACAATTGTTTCCCAGGACAAAGAGCAAACTTCCGAACAGCGTTCCGAATCCCCGGTGCCATGTTGATGCTTGCAGTTTGCAGGCCAGTTGGAGAGGTAATCGGGGGCGGCAGATTTCTGTTCGCCCCTTCACCAACTTCCGCTCGTCCAATAGCCGGTGGCGGGTTGTTCGTCGAACCCTCGGGCGAAGCCGCATGTGGTCGCTGATAATCACCAAGTATTTCGGAACGCTGCTGGGCTACTTGCTCTTGTTGTCCTTGGTTTGTCGTTGGTGCGATCATGTCGTGTCAAGTCTAAGGCAGTCGGCTCTAAAGTGCATATAACTTAGATTCAGCTTGGACCGTTTCAGCTCACAGGCGTGTCAACTCCAACAGATACAACTCGTGAGGGAGACGGACTTCTTCAAGTTCTGCCGCCCTTTCTTAAGGAGTCATGGCTGTAGATGGCGACGGATCTGTGAAAGTAAGAATGAATAACTAGAATGAGAGATACAAGGTGCTTCTGTGCTAAGGGGTTGTACTCTCTAAGAGTATTCACCTATCTAGCCTATAAAACATATATATATATATATATATATATATGTTTTGACACATCCCCTAGGCTAGATGAGGGGCAGTGCCCAGCAAGAGATAGACAGCTCAGGGTGGCACTACTAGTCCAACCTCTAAGGCAAGGGTCCGAAGACCAATCAAAAAGAGTACAAACAAAACAAGAGCAACTGGCGGTACTACTAGCCCAGCCACTGGGACAAAAGCCATAAGGCCAGTCAAGATAATATAAAAGTAGTACACAATCAAGGTCCTAGCAAGTGTGAAGCTACAAGAACAAGACCAAGCTGTACACAGTGCCACTGATGATCTTTAGGTGCAAGCACCTTCGTAATGATATCAGCTCTGGTGGCAGCGGAGGCCAAGTATACTACACAGGCCTGACAGCGCTGCTGTAGCTCGCGCAGGAGGAAGTACCGCAGCTAGATGTGCTTCGCTCTGCCCTCAAGTCGAGGCTCCTGACATAGGAGGAACATGGCCCTGTTGTCAGCGTACATGACCGGGGTAGAGCTAGGCTGCTCACCTAAGTCGGTGAGAAAGAAGGTCAGCCAGCGGAGCTCCTATGCCGCCATGGCATCGGCGTAGATCTCAGCCTCACAGCTAGACTGGGCAACCAACGCCAAACGGGTGGACCTCCACGAGATGGTGCCTGCACCAAGGTCGCCCTGGGAGGACCTGAGCATCTCAGCATCGTCTACCCACGAAGCGTCTGTGTGCCCTGTAAGGACCACTGGCATGTGTCCTCCAAGCACTAGCCCCATGCCCGATGTACTTGCTAGATAAAGCAAAACCCTTTCAGCGACCGACAGGTGCTGTGGTCGGTGTCTGCATGTGGCCACAAAGCGAGCAAGGATGCTGTGAGGGTATGCGAGATCTGGGCGAGTGCAAGTCATCAGGTACATAAGGCAACCCACTAGCTCTGTGTAAGGACCAGTGGGCTCTACAGACTCCTTAGGGACTGGAGTCGAGAGCGTGTGATCTACTGGCAGCGGTGTGGGCTGTGCGGAGGAGAACTGAAGACCGAACCTTTGAAGGACCTGGTGCACCAAGTCTGACTGTGTGACAGTGATGGTGTGCGCTGCTCTATCCCAGGAGATCTGCAGGAGTGAAGGTAACGACGCAGCTCTCCTAGGCCAGTGCGTCTCTGTCTGTAGTAGCAAAGTGCATGTCGTCTACATAGACAAGGATGTAGAACGAGGTCTGGCCAGTAAGAACGAAGAGCGAGGGGTCTGTAGACGATGGAAAGAACTGCAGTACAGCTAACGTAGCACGAAGCATGTCGTGCCACTAGCGAGGTGCCTGCCGAAGGCCGTAGACCGGGCGCCGAACGAGACACTAGATCCCCGGGGTGAAGGTGCTAGTGAAGTTTGGCGGGCGATATAGGTAGACCTGCTCGTGCAGACTGCCCTGGAGAAACACTGTCGAGAAGTCGAGAGAGTGTAGCTCGTAGTCCCGCTGTGCTGCTACGTGTAACAGCGCCTGAAGAGTTGTCATCTTCGGGGTTGAGGCAAAGGTCTGGAAGAAGTCCACACCCTCGCGCTGACTAAAGCCTCTAGCCACATAGCTCGCCTTGAACACTGGCGGCTCTCCAGGAGGGCGTCTCATCTTGAAGAGCTGCCGGCCATCGACTGCGTTCACCCCAGGTGGGGAAACTGTATCAACGTAGGTGCCTATGGATCTCCAAGATGCCATCTCCTGCTCCATGGCAGCTGTCCACTGAGAGGCTCAGAGTCCCGAGGTCGCCTCAACGTAAGTGCGAGGGGTCGGGATGTCGAAGGCGTCTGGGTCCCCCTCATGGACTAGCAGCATGGAGCGGAGATATGGCGCGGCCTTGGATAGGAAAGCAAGCTCGTACTACCAGTTCTCCAGGACGTCATTGCCAAGGGCAGGAGCACCCCCGACGGACGGAGGACGGGCAGGGTCAGAGACTAGAGCGGTGGCGTAGTCAAGGCGGTGGGTAGAGGCGAAGTCAGCGATAGCAGCGACAAGTGCATCAAAACTCGAGTTGGGAACAGACGGGTCGGGAACAAGGTAGGCAAGGACCCGATGGACAAGAGGACTAGGGGCCGACTCCTCCATCAAGACCATCGACGGGAGGGGAGTGACGTGAGACACACCAGATGGGGCAGGGCGGGGAGGGAGAGGAGCAGGGGCTACCGGAAGGGGTGGGAACCAAAAACAAGGGCGGGGTAACCAGGAGACCTTGGTAGGGAAATCGGTGGTAGAAGGAGACAGACTCGTCAAAAGTGACGTCACACGAGTAGAAGAAGCGGTGAGAAGGCGGGTGGTAGAAGTGCCAGTCAGACGGGTTGAGGGAGAAACCAAGGAAGACACAGGGGACAGGGCGGGCAATGAGCTTGTCCATACCAGAGGCATGAACGTGAGCGAGGCAGCCCCAAACGTGGAACGCAGACGCAACACCAGGGAACCCGCTCCAAAAAAGGGTCGGCAAAACCTGTAGCCGTTGGGAGTGCGGCCAGAGGTTAAGCTGGTGAGCGGCGTAGCGAACAGTGAACGGCCACAGAAAATGGGGTGCACTGGCACACAAGCCACCTCCATGACCAAAGCGATGCATTGCTCAGCGATTCAATTCTGCTGCGGGGAGTCTGGCAGGGTGTACAACTGGGTGATGCCCTCCACACAACAGAACTAGCCAAGTCGACCAGAGGCAAACTCGCCCCACGGTCGGAGTGGAGACGAAGCACGGGGAGGTCGCGGTGGACTCATGCAGCTACCACCCACGAGATAAGAACATCAGGCACGTCGGCCTTCCGCTCTAGGCGAAACACCGTGGTATAGCGCGTGTAGTCGTCGACAAGCACTAGAAAGTAGCACTCGCGACGTGGCCCAAGGACGGGGGCTGGGCCCCAGACATCCAAGTGCAGGGTCTCGAGTGGCGCAGTGGTAGGGGGAAACGAGGAGGAGTGAGGAGCATGGCATAGCTGGCCCTTGATGCAAGACGTACACTGTGGCGTAGGCGAGGGAGGGAGTGCAAGAAGCGACGCAGGGAGACCGAAGACAAGACCGTGATGGGACATGTGACGCAGACGCGGGAGTGCTGGGTGACCTAGGCGGTGCTGCCACTGCAGCGACGGGTGAGTGAGCGACTGACACGAGCCAGCCACAGCGACCTGGGTTGCCGCAGGCACCTTGGGGGACGCTGTATCAAGCATAAACATGCCGGACACAGGGTCCTAAGAAAAAGTGGTCAGAGGGGTACCAGTGGCAGCCTCGGTACAAACCGCGTACCGCTCGTGTCCGGGGAACGCAGTGGTGATGCTTAGATCCTGAAGACAGCTGACACCAACTAGGTTCCTAGAGAACAAGGGGATGTGCAGGCCTGTAAGAGAGCTCAAGGGGACCGCCTGACAGGGGAGGGTAGTGGAGCTACAAGCTACTACCGGACCTGAGGAGGAGTCAGCAAGCGCTACAGCAGCGGGGCCAGCAAGTGGCGTGAGCACAGTGTGGTTGCAAAGGAAACAGCAATCGCTCCAGAGTCGAGCGTAAAGGAGAGCGACACAGTAGCGTTAGCCGGCGGAGAGGCGAGTATAGAGCCTAGGCTCAACAAGGCAGAGGGTCCTACACCTGATGCAGCAAGCGAGCCTAGACTACACACAGAGGACATACCTATGCTAGGCAACACTGGGTAATATGGTCCAATCACACTGAGTCATCAGCATACATGACAGACATGGCAGTCATAATCTGATCCATGTCCAGCTCAAAGACAGGCCCACGGTGGCGAGCCAGAGCGTACCAGTCCGGAGGGTCCACAGTGGGACCGGTGGCAGAAAAGGTCGTCCAGGCGGTGGTAGCAGTGGGCGGCGATGTGATCGGGATGATCCTAGATGGTGCTGTGGCGAGGGTCGGTCTGAAGATGGTACTAACAGGTGACCGCATTGGATCCTCCACCCGACACTGAGCTGCGCCCGTCAAAACCACGACCACCGCCACTAGCGCCGCCTGTCCACCACAGCGACGGGGGTCCACACGGCGACTGCTGCTGCTGCGGCAACTGCTGCGGCTGCTGGGACTGCTACTGCTTGTGCTGCTGCTCCTGCTCCTGCTGCTGCTGCTGCTGCTGAGGCTGCGGCTGCTGCTGCTCCAGGGCACCAGCCTCGGTCCCCTCGTCGGAACCATCTTCCCCGCCCCCACCTCCTCCACCCTCACCACCCCCACCACCCTTCCCTCCACCACACCCCCCCTTGGGACGGCGGCCCCTACCCGGACGCGGCTGCACTGAGGCTGTTGCGGCGGTCTCAGCAACAGCGGCAGAGACGCCAGAATATGTGCATTGGGAGGGAGCACAGCCCTGAAAGATTGGGACCGACGCAATACCGCTAGACTAAGCGATAGTGCGCTGGCGGGTCTCTATTGCGGACAGGGCGGTGACAAAGGCGGTGAGGGTGAGGTCATTGGGGTGCTGACTAAGGAAGTGGTCGCGGGCAGTGACTAGGCGGTCAGGAAGGTGCGTGGCAATGAGGTAAAGTGTAGCGCAAAGCGGCTGCGAGAAGGCAGTGAGTTTAGCCTCACTGCTAGCGGCGTGGTAGCTAGACTTTACTGCGCGGAGGTGAGTGGCAAGATCGGCAACAATGGGGAAGGACGCAAGATCAGGGAATAGCATGGGGAGAATCAAGCGGCCAGCAGGGTTGGAGGCTGGGGTGGAATAGCGCGCGATGACGGCATCTAAGAATTCTTTGGCGCTTGCTATAGTGGTAAAGCGGGGACGCTTAGATAGGGGAAGTGTGTGAGTGATAGCAAGTTGCGCAACTGCATCGCGCAACTCCCAGATAGCGCGAGCAAGTGCAGCAATGGAAAAGGTCGCACGCTCAGCAGTGGTGGGGGTGTCAGGGAGGGCAACAGGCGCAACAGGGCGGGGAAGCAGGCCATCAACATGAACAGCCGGGGAGTGACCGTCCTTGCGCTAACCTGTAAGGTGCCGGCGCAGGTCGACGAACCACGCCTCGAAGTCAATCCCCTGGCCCTCCTCGTCCTGGTGGAGTAGGGAGTCCACCATCACCCCGGCTACATCAGCTGACCGCCGCTGACTGGGAGAGGAGGAAAGGCGAAAGAAGGCAGCTGAGAGCGGTGGAGAGCAGTGGAGTGCGGTGGAGAGTGGTGGAGTATAGTGGAGTGCGGTGGATAGCGGTGGAGAGCACTGGAAAGCAGTGGAGACAGCCGGCAGATGTGCCGGCTCAGAAGGGAGGCAGAGCGGCAGAGAGTTACGGCGGCGCAGCTACTCGGCGGTACAATGGAGCGGTGGCTGGCGGAGCGCAAGGGGCTAGGGGGTCTCGACGGGGCCAGCAGGGCGCTAACGGGGCCAGCAGGGCGAACGGGGCCAGTGCGGCGAATGGGGCCGGTGGGGCGCACAGGGCTAGTGGGGCTCGACGGGGCCAGCAGGGCGCTAACAGGGCCAGCAGGGTGAACGGGGCCAGCGAGGCGTACGGGGCCGGCGGGGCGCACGGGGCTAGCGGTGCTCGACGGGGCTAGCGGGGAATGAACGGGGCTAGCAGGGCGTTAAGGGGCCAGTGGGGCGTACGGGGCCAGCAGGGCGCACGGGGCCAGTGGGGCGCTAAGGGAGCCAGCGGGGCGCTAAGGAGCCAGTGGGGCTCTAAGGGGCCAGCGGGGCGTACGGGGCCAGCGAGGCGGCTAGGACTAGGCCTGAGGCAGAAGTGCGGGTGGGCGGGGGGGACCTAACTAAGCGTGTTACCATATGAAAGTGAGAATGAATAACTAGAATGAGAGATCCAATGTGCTTTTGTGCTAAGGGGTTGTACTCTCTAAGAGTACGCACCTATCTAGCCTATAAGACAAATATATATATATATACATATATATGTGCGTTCTGAAAGGATCCACCATTTCGTGGAAGTTTTGGGCGGCTTTCGGCACGCTAGCACTGCGAACACAATCGTGGCTGTAGTTAATTATCAATTAATATTACCAAGGCGGCGGATATGCAGTAAGCATAGGGCATCAGCCTCCCTAAGTGTTGGTATTGCAGCGGAACTAGAGCGCAAGGCCGAGGATCGTTGGCTCTGATGGCTAGGTGTAATGAAGCGCAAAGAGCGTGAGTCGAAGGATTGAGTAACGAGAATACAATACAACTAAGGCAACATCAAAACAGCGGGGAGCATGGATATAGGTAGCCTAGAGCACACGGTCGTGGCTCGTCAGAGCTGTGCCGTGTGCGGTTCGTAAATTAGCGCGAAGCGCCCAGATCTAGGCATGAAACAGCAAGGCGGGCAAAATCCATGCAGCTCGTCAGGAGGCCACATTTGGGTACCGCGATTTGAATTTCGTGGCAGAGCTGCGTGGCAACCCGGAATAGCAGTGTACGCCTTACTAACTAAAACCCGTTATAAGGAAATACCATTTCTTTACACTGTCATTTTGTAAGGAAATTCCCTTTTCCTTACTGGGCTCGACTACAGCGCATATGCCCGCGACTCTCGGAAGTCCAGGCTTGGCCAGCTTGTTCGGTCCTGAACCATTTCGCGAACCCAAACCTAGACGCGCAGCGCTTCCATGGCTTTCGCCAACCGGACTGCCCCAACCTGTTTGCGTGGTTCTCGGCTAGCTCTGTTCGTGCCTATAAATGCCCAGGCCCTCATTTGTATCGACACTCTTGAATCACGACTCCTTTATCACACTATCTGTTTTTACTCTGATTATAGTAATTCATAACAGCTGGTATCAAAGCTCCGTTCCTGATCGCTTAGTCTTCCGTAGAGTAGTCCGTTTATATCGGGAGAAGACCCAACAGAATAGAGGGTTGGCCTGCGGTTGGTAAGTGATATCGTTAAAGCTCCTCCAACTAAAAGCGTGTGCACCCTCAGATCTGTCAGGTAAAACTTCCAGCATGCCTACCATGCTGGAAACATCTGCCAGCCAGGGCGGTTATAGTGACGACACTGCAGGCCCAGCTTTAACAACTCGCCGATAAGTTCGAGTCGCTGGGAAGCGAAGTGCAGACGCTGCGCAATGAAAACTCGTCGCTTCGCCAGACGCGGGGTGAAATGCGTCAGGGGCGGCCTATTACCCAAGACGAAGATGCTGCGAGCGAAGCGAGGGCATCGGCGATACCTGAAGTCATTGAAGAAGTCCACAGCGAGCCACGGGCGGCCATTAAAATCAAACCTCCAATGCCACCACCGTTCAACCCAACCGACAAGACAACTACAGTGAGCGGGTGGCTGTTCGCCATGGAAATATTCTTCACAGCAGCAAGTATCAATGACAACGCATCACGTGTCAACTTGGTTGTGTCGCTGGCACTCGACTGGTGGTGCATGCATCTAGACAAGGGAGGAGCCCCGGCAGGGAATCAATGGGCGGTAGATGGGGAGCACAGTTCATCAACGGCGAAGGCAGAACCGAACTTTGGGTCGTCCACAATCCGCACGTGGAAAGCGTGGGGCGAAGTGTTGAAGGGCAGATTCGAGCACATATCCATGCGCGAAAATGCTCGCACAAAGTTTCGGATGTGGAGACAGTTGGGCTCTGTCTAAGAATACACTGCGTCGTTTCTGGCAATCTGCGACCAAATCGGAGGGCTTAGCGAAGACGAGCGCATCGATCGCTACGTGGGTGGTCTCAAATCGAAGATTCAGCAAGAGATCGTCCTGCGAGCCCCGGCGACATTCAACGAAATAGTTCGCATGGCAGACGCGCTGGACGCATGACGTGGACTCGCGAGAGTGGGTTTCCAGGAGGGAAATCGCTTTCGAGGCCAGCTCCAACACGCATCAATCAACGGCGTGGACGTGTTTGCAAGAAATGGAGATCGTCAGTAGCAGATGGGCCACCTACTGACTTAACTGCGTCGCCCAAACCCCACCACCCCCACCAGATTATAGTGCCGATTTGGGCTATCGACCATTCCAGGCTGAATAAGGGGGGTGAACCGGTTGATCGCCCTGTGCTGGTTGAAGGAAGAGTTGACGACACCCGCATCAAAGTATTTGTTGGTGGTGGGGCAAGCCACTGTTTGATCGTCTGACGAAGGCGAAAAAATACGATTGCAGCTGGAACACTGCATGCTTGAAATCGACGCGATATTGGTTGACGGCACACAAGTGGCAATTCGGGAGCGGGTACCTCACGTGCGAGTAACATGCGGCGAAAAAATCAGTTTCACGACGAAGATGCTGGCAACAACTTTGGACGGCTGCGACATGCTGCTGGAACGCGATTGGCTGCGCGAATACAACCCGAGCATTGACTGGCGGAGGGGAGGTTGTCGCATCAAATGGAGTGGCGAGTGGCGACGACTACCCAAGTGGAGCTGTCAAGATTCGACCACATCGATGATCAGCGCAGTGACAATTAAGCGAGCCATGATTCGAGGGGTGCAACTGTATGCCGTATGATGGATCGCATCCATGGCTGTCGACACGCCAACCGACATCGACAAACTCTGCGCAGCTGTCCTGGATGATTTGGGGATGGTGATTCGGAAACATGCCGACATTATTCCCGACGACCTACCGGCAGGTTTGCCTCATGAGTGAGAACATGACCACAAAATCGAGCTGGAGCCCGGCGCGCAACCTATTGTTCGGAATCAATGGCGGTTGACTCAGCCCGAGCTGGATGAACTTCGACGCCAGCTGGACTACCTGCTCGAGAAAGGTTTTGTTCGCCCCAGCACCTCACCATTTGCAGCTCCAATACTATTCACCCCGAAGAAAGATGGCGGTCTACGAATGTGTATTGACTACCGCGCCTTGAACCGGGTTACCATCAAGTCTCGCTATCCTATCCCGCGTGCCGACGAACTCATCGACCAACTTTGTGGAGAAAATTTCTTCTCGAGAATTGACCTGCGAGGCGGTCACTACCAAATCCGCGTGAACGAAGCTGACTGCTACAAGACGGCATTTCAGACCCGGTACGCGAGTTACGAGTACACGGTTATGCCTTTTGGCTTAACAAACGCGCCTTCGATGTTCCAGTTAACCATGAACGAGGTTTTTCGGCCGCTGCTAGACAAATGCGTCATCGTGTATCTCAATGACATACTGTGTTACAGCACTACCGGGGAGCAGCATTTGAAGGATTTGACAGCAGTTCTCTCTCTTTTGCATTAGCACCAACTAATCACCAAGGGCTCTAAGTGCGAGTTTCAAAAACACGAACTAGAGCTTTTGGGCCATGTAATTTCCATCGATGGTGTTAAAATCTACCCCAAGAAGATTGTGACCATCCAAGACTGGAAGCCGCCGACTAATCTCCGCGGACGTCAAAGTTTCCTGGGGTTCGAGAATTACGTCCGCCATTTCATTCCGAACATGGCGGGGGTAACCTCCCCTCTTACGGATCTCCTGAAGAAGGGCACGTTTTATGAGTGGGGGGGAGAGCAGCAGGCTGCGTTAGAAAAGCTCAAACTTTTCCTGACTACACCGCCGGTTCTTTGGATTGCATATCCTCACTGTCCATTCGAGCTCATCACCGACGCTAGCGATCTGGGCGTTTGCACAGTCCTGTTACAAGACTTCGGCGAAGGCCTCCAGCCCATCGCCTACGAGTCACGAAAGCTGAACCCGGCCGAGCGAAATTATCCTATCCACGACAAGGAGTTACTCGTCATCGTTCACGCTTTCAAGGTCTGGCGTTGCTAGCTGACGGGTGCTGACGTGACAGTCTGAACATACCACAAGTCGCTACAGTTCATCCGTGCCCAACCGACACTGAATCCCTGACAGATTCGCTGGCTCGACTACCTCGAGTCCAATTTCCACAACAGAGTCACCTACAAACGGGGGGTTAGCAACATCGCCGATGCACTGACCCGTCCTTTAATCCACACCGCCGCTGTCCAAATTACCCAAGCTAATCCGCTGCTAACTGGCCTATTCACCCACGGATATAGTAGTGATCCATTCTTCACCACTAACAGTCATCCCCAACGGACAGACAAGCAAGGGGCCTACTACCTAAAATCCGGTACCAATCGGATTTGGGTTCCCGCCTACCGTACCCTACGGGATTTACTGATCCAGGAGGCACATGACTCCAATTTTTTGGGACACTAGGGTCGACAAAACCGCCAAATTACTGTGCCGTAAATATTACTGGCCCGATTTGCCGACAGACGTGCAGCTGTACGTCACCTCAGCAATCAGCAGCGATCGTCCAACTTCTGGACAAAAACCTGGCAGTAGTATGGCACACGTCTGCATCTGTCCACAGCGTACCACCCGCAATCGGACAGACACACTAAGCGCACCAATCAGATGATGGAGCAGCTGATTTGCACGATGTGCACAGACCCGGCTTAATGCACAGTTGCGTACAACAACAACCCATCGACCACGACTACTCAGTCCCCATTCTTCTTTAATTATAGGATAGATTCGACAACCCCACAATCGCCCCCGATAGAAAATCCGGCACCAAGGTCTCAGCAGCTCGTCGAAAATCTCCGACAATCTCAGAAAAAAGTCGCCGATGCCATCCTCAAAGCTAA
This sequence comes from Closterium sp. NIES-67, assembly GCA_027943415.1. NCBI lineage: Eukaryota > Viridiplantae > Streptophyta > Zygnematophyceae > Desmidiales > Closteriaceae > Closterium > Closterium sp. NIES-67. The sequence continues at coordinate 31,798 of BQMB01000282.1, forward strand.
CCAGAGGGCTAAGCAGCAAGCTGACCGACAACGCCGAGACTTAACACTTGTACATGGGCAATTGGTCCTTCTCGACACTAGAAATTTGGGAATTCCCCTCCCAAATAGATTACGACCAAGATTTTGCGGCCCATTGTGCATCATCCTCATAGTGACACCATTCACCGCCCAACTGCAACTGCCGACCGACTGGCGAATCCATGATTCGTTTCACGCCAGTCTCATGCGACCGTTCATCCTGAGTACAACCGATCTCGACCGTCAACACATCAATTGTGAGAGTACGACCCCGTTACACCACTTGGCCTTTCCTTATTTCCTTCATATTTCACTTCTCTTTTTATCCCATCTCATTTGGTTTCCTATTCTCCATTTTCCATTCACCGTTGGTTTATGCTGCTATTATAATTATATCACCGACCAGGCTTGGGATGTATTGGTGCGCTATATCTAGCGTAATCCTGCCGTAATCCCTTTAAGCCAATAGCCCCGCGTGGCTATACGAAGGGTGATTCTATCTTCTAGAAGGGTCTATTCCCTTAGGATAATATAAACCTGGTTACCTGATGTACTCTGGAAGTATAAAAGCGCCTTGTACTGATCGATAGTGCAACCTTTCCTCGAGTCATTCGATCATGTGACACTTGGTAATCAGAGCTTTTCTCACTCGGCCGCGCTCAACAAAGCAGCAGCAGCGGGAAAACCTGCCTCGAAAAACCGCCGGGGGCGACCAATTCGACGCCGATTCTGGTAAGCACCAGCTCCGCGTTTTTTCGAATCACCCCCCCCCCCCTGCGCGTGTTTTGAACAGGATGGCAACCTTCGACAACGCCGAGGTTACCCAGCAGCTCTTCGCGCGCATCGCAGCCCTTCAGGAGGAGATGCGAGCGGATCGCGAAGCGTGGCGAAGCGAGTTCGAGCGAGTAACTCGACTCGCCGGAGCGCAGCACGACTCGACAACGGTGACGACGCAGTAGTCGCAGCAGTTTCTCGAGGCTCCGAAACCGCGCCCACCTGAGCCGTTCGATCCGAGCGATCGAAACTCCAACGCCCGCAGATGGATCGCCGGGATGGAGATCTACTTCGCAGCCGTCGGATGGAGATCGCCAGTCTGGAACGGTCAACGTGTACGACTCGCGGCGACACTGATGCGAGGGCCGGCACTCGAGTGGATTGATGGCAACAGCACCTTCATCCACGGTGAAGCCACGTGGCAGCAGTTCCGCACCGACCTGCTGAAACGTTTCGAGCCGATAAATTCGGGTTTCCTTGCCCAGGAAAAAATTCATCGCCATCGACAATTCGGTAGTGTAGCGCAGTACACGCAGCAGATGGAGGAATTTTATAACCGAATTCCCGAGCTGACCGAAGGGGAAAAAGTACAGTCGTACCTCGCCGGGCTGAAGACCGAAGTCAAACGACAAGTGGCAGCGTCAAACTACGTGAGCTACAGTGACGTCGTTTCGGCAGCGGAGCGCTTTGACATGGTCAACGCCGGGACACGACGGACGCACATCGGCAGTACGCGACAGGGCGACCGCTCGGCTCACCCCACGTTTGCCGACCCGATGGAAGTCGATAGGTTCGAGGGGCGGCCACATCCGAAAAACACCGACTACACGTGTGATTTTTGCGGGGTGCCGGGTCATCGAATCTTCGACTGCAACAAAATGAAAACCGCACGCAGCAGTAGCAGAATTCCTTCGGCCAATCAGAAGACAAAAAACGGGAGTCGCCAGTGATTGCGGATCTAGCTGGCGAAAATAAAAAGATCCGGAAGCGGCCGCGCGATTCTGGGAAAATCAACTTCGACGAAGCTAATTCGACGCGAGGAGGAAATGATGGGGGAAAATCTCCACCCCACGACCAGTCTTCGCCAGGGAAAATCGCCGAGGAAAAATTCGACTCCGCGAAAAAGACTCTGCCAAGACAGGGAAACTCCTTGAAGACCCAAGAAATTATAAGGATTCGTTAAAGTTATCTTATAAAGATGCTTTAATGAAAACTTATGATTTTCGAGGGGCTAGAGCCTTGGAGAAATTTCGGGAGGGACTCCAAAAGAAGCAGACAGCTGTGGAGATTATACCGGTACCGGACAACTTGGGGAAAAATTAAGGAGTGTGGAAAGAAGCCGACCTTTCCACGGAGTCAACGTCCTCTCCCGACACCAGCCCACAACGACTACCCGTTCCGTAGGGAAGACGTCGGTGGAGCTGAAGCAGCTCAAGAGGAAGCTGGGGGTCTACAAGAAGCTGCACAAACCGGATGCATAGAGTTCTTCGGCATCAGTGACGCGCACAGTCGTCAAGGAAACTCCGGGCCCTGGAGAAGAACCGTTCTCCAAGCAGCCTCGGCCAGGTGCCAGCTCAGGAGTAGATAGCAACACAAAGGTGTCTACGGAATATTGGGATGTACCCTATGACCCAATCAATGAAACCATTTTTGGGTACTCCGAGCAACGCCTGCCCCTCGTGCTCGAGGTCATCTGCAAAGGACGACGCCTCCAAGCACTCCTGGACAGCGGAGCATCACACACCGTCTGCGACAAGGCAGTAATCGACCGACTTCGGGAAGAGTACAAGCCTTCAGGATTCTCTGCAACGATGGTGGACGGCAGCAAGTTACCAGTACACTACGAAGCAGTGCTACACCTACAAATCAGACCACTGCGCTGGAGACCTGCACTCCCCATCACCAACATCAAAGGGCTTGACTTGATCTTCAGGTGAGACTTCCTAAAAAGATTCAACCCCGAGATCAACTGGGTGAACCGCACCGCAAGCATCTACAACAATGGACGGAGAGTACAGCTACCCAACTGGGACGATACATGAGATATCCCAGTGGAGACACTCGCACGATTCGAGAAGGACGTGAAGCGAACCGACACCGGGTTCCTGGCGATAGCAACAAAGGTGGAGAACGACAGGGAGAAGACCTCGGAACCTTTAGGAAAGATCAAGGAATTATTGAAGGAGTTCCAAGACATTCTTCCGGACGATCTTCCGAACGAGCTACCGCCATACCGAACGCATCAACACGAGATCGTGGAGGAACCGTGTTCGAAGCTGACCTTCCAAGCACCATATCGGCTCAGCCCTACGGAGCTGACCAACATGAAAAAACAGATCAAGTATCTCCTAGCCAAAGGACTCATCCGACCATCCACTTCGCCATACGGTGCCCCAGTACTCTTCACATCGAAACCGGACGGAAGCCTGTGCATGTGCATCGACTACCGAGCTCTTAACAAGCAGACCATCAAGAATAAATATCCAATACCACGAATCGATTACCTGCTTGACCAGCTTCGGGAAGCTACGGTATTTTCCAAACTGGATCTGCGGTCCGGATACTGGCAGATACGAATGGCGGACAACTCTATCCACAAAACTGCTTTCCGAACTCGGTATGGATCGTACGAGTATTTGGTAATGCCGTTCGGACTCACCAACGCACCGGCAACGTTCCAAGCCGAAATGAACCACATTCTACAACCACTTTTGGATGAGTGCGTGGTGGTGTACCAGGACGACATCCTCATCTACTCGCGCGACATGAAGCAGCACATCGAACACCTGCGACGCGTCTTCGAGATTCTTCGACAAGAACGATCCTACGTCAAACTGTCCAAGAGCGAATTCGCCCTTGAGAAGGTCCAGTTCCTAGGACACATGGTGAGTGCTCAAGGAGTTCACGTCGACCCCAAGAAAATCGAAGCCGTACGTACGTGGAAGACACCCGAGAATGTGAAGGAGTTGCAGCAGTTCCTAGGCTTCGCTAATTACTACAACAGGTTCGTGCCACAGTATGCGAATCTCGTAGCACGACTCACGAATCTGCTGAAGAAGAACACACCCTACAAATGGGAGCCGAAGCACCAGGAAGCCGTGGAGCAGCTGAAACAAGCACTCACGTCCGCACCAGTACTCATCTTGCCAGATCCCGAACGCGACTACGTAATAGAAGCTGACGCCAGCAACCAGGCAGTGGGAGCAGTCTTAATGCAAGATCAAGGGAATGGACTGCAACCAGTCGCCTACCTGAGTAAGAAACTACACGGGGCAGAACTCAACTACCCGATACACGACAAGGAGGCCCTGGCTATCATCATCGCCTTCAAAGCGTGGAGATATTATCTCGAAGGACGAAGAACAACTCTCTACACCGACCACTGCAGCCTGAAATACTTGAAGACACAACCCAACCTTTCCAGGAGGCAGGTCCGGTGGATCGACTTCCTCGAGACACACTTCCACTACGACATCGTGTACAAGCCCGGCCACAAAAACAAAGCAGACGCTCTCAGCCGGCCTGCACACGTTGCCGCTATTCAGATCGAAGGGATGAATCCACTACTCAAGGGACTCTTCACACATGGATACGCCATCGACCCCGAAATTCCCTTGGCAGAAAAGCGACATCTGCTACAGTGGGACAGTGACATCGCGTACCGGAAAGGATCAACAAAAATCTGGGTACCCAATTACCCTCCTTTCCGCCAGTTACTACTCGAAGAATACCACGACGTCCTCTACGCCGGACACTTTGGTAGCAACAAGACGCTGACCGGTATTGCGAAGCACTACTACTGGCCCCACTTGGCAGAAGATGTCCATGAAGAGCAGCAAACAAAGGAAAGCGGGACTGCTAGAGCCTCTTCCTGTCCCAGAACAGCCATGGCAAGTGGTTAGCCTGGATTTCATCACCGGGTTACCACCTACCACCAGCGGTCATGACGCAATCCTTGTCGTTATGGACAAATTCTCCAAGATGGGACACTTCATCCCGACACACACGACGGCACGCACCGAGGAGACAGCACAACTCTTCGTTCGATACATCATCTCACAGCATGGCATTCCAACCAGACTCATCTCCGACCGGGACCCCAAGTTCACCAGCAAGTTCTGGAAGGAACTTAAGTCTCTACTCGGGACCAAATTCGCCATGTCATCCGCTTACCATCCGCAGACAGACGGACAGACCGAGTGTCTCAACCAGATTGTTGAGCAACTCCTCTGAGTAGCTTGCAAGGATGACCTTTCCAAATGGGACTTGCACCTGCCCGTTCTAGAGTTTGCTTACAACAACGCTACGCATGCCGCTACTGGGCAGACGCCGTTCTTCCTCTGCTACGAACGCCACCCACTCACACCACAAAAACCGACAGCATCAGCTACAGTCCTGCCTGCACATGATTTCATTACAACCATGCATCAGCTTTGGGATCGGACCCACAAGCGCCTCTTCGACATTCAACAGCAACAGAAGCGCCAGGCCGATCGCCATCGCAACGACCACACCATTACCGTGGGAGACGAGGTGCTCCTTGACACCCGCAACCTTGACATCAGCCATCTCCCATCTAAACTTCGACCTCGCTTCTGCGGGCCTTTTCTCGTTGAAGCACAGGTCACTCCTGTTACCTTCCGCTTACGCCTGCCAGCTACCTGGAAGATTCACAACGCCTTCCATGTCCAGCTTCTGAAGCCCTATTGGGATCCGAACACGATCTTCGTCGGACGCCAACCGCCGCCGCCACCGCCAGTCCTCGTCCAGAATGAACCCGAGTACGAGGTCGAGTTCGTGCTTGCACACCGCCGTCGTCGGAATGGCACCGTGGAGCTTCTCATCCGTTGGAAGGGTTATGATCCTTCTGAGGACAGCTGGGTACCTGGGACCGACATGGGTAACGCCCGTCGTCCTCTGCATGACTACCTTGTCAAGTAGGGTGTTACTTCTACCACCCAGCTTTGAGGGGGGGAAGTGTGAGAGTACGACCCCGTTACACCACTTGGCCTTTCCTTATTTCCTTCCTATTTCACTTCTCTTTTTATCCCATCTCATTTGGTTTCCTATTCTCCATTTTCCATTCACCTTTGGTTTATGCTGCTATTATAATTATATCACCGACCAGGCTTGGGATGTATTGGTGCGCTATATCTAGCGAAATCCTGCCGTAATCCCTTTAAGCCAATAGCCTCGCGTGGCTATACGTAGGGTGATTCTATCTTCTAGAAGGGTCTATTCCCTTAGGATAAGATAAACCTGGTTACCTGATGTACTCTGGAAGTATAAAAGCGCCTTGTACTGATCGATAGTGCAACATTTCCTCGAGTCATTCGATCCTGTAACATAAATCCTACGGTCAACCTAGTACCTAAGCCAACGATCAAGCCGTCTAAGATTCTCGCTCATCGCGTACAATCCCATCGAGATACAGCAGCCGTTGATTTCCTTGTACGATGGGTCGATCGCACGACTGACGACGACCTTTGGGTCCCCGCAGCTTTGCTCGGCGAACACAAAATGTACGGGACTATTGTCAACTTATACATATTATCTATGTAGAAGTTATAGGCTAGACTGAGGTATGCTTCTAGTGAGTACAACCAACTAGTATTTGTTCTAGGTTTCCACCTCTAGTAATCATTTCGTTTTCTACGTTAACATGGTATCACGCTTAGGTTAGGATCCCCCCTTCCTAGCGCCGCCCGGCCTCTCCTCAGCGCTGCCCGGCCCCTCCTCGTGCCCGACCGGCCCCAGCAGCACCAGCCTGGCCCCTCCCAGCACCAGCCCGGCCCTAGAGCACCTGCCCGCCTCCCCTGCTCGGCCTGCCGTGTCCTCTCGGGCCCTGTGTCTTCTGCTTGCCTGCGCTGGGACGCCTAGCTGCTGCCCTACTGGAGAGTGCTGCCGCCGTGTCCCCGCGCCGCTGTGCTCCTGTGCCGCTGAGGAGCTGTGCTGCTGTGCCGCTGTGTCGCTGAGGAGCTGTGCCGCTGACCCTGCACGATGGCTGACTTTGTGCTCCGCCTGGACGCTGAGGGCCACGCGGTTGACTTCGCCGCCTGGCTCTCCGATCTTCGCCGCCAGCTTACAGGTCAGCGCCAGGATGGCCACTCTCTGGTTGTCCATGCTGATGGCTTGCTCCCCCGTCCCCCTGCACCTACTCCCCTCCCTGCTGACCCCTCCTCTGATGACCGTGAGGCTTTCTCTACTGCTGCGCTAGCCTGTGCGGTCTGGGACTCACGCGATGCAGTAGCTCAGGTTGCTATTAGTCACGCCCTCCCTGTGTCTGAGCGCTCGCGTTTTGCTACTGTTGAAACGGCCAAAGCTTATTTAGACGCCGTTATTGCTCGCTATTCCACCCCTGCCTCCGCTTCTGCTGGCCGCTTGCTCTTTCCGATGCTGTTCCCAGACCTGGCTGCCTTCCCTACTGTCGCAGATTTTGCCACTCATTTGCGTGCCCTAGAGACTCGCTATCGCACTGCCAGCACTGCTGCCCAGCTCACTGCGCTCCCCCCTCCTTTCTGCATGACGCTCTATTTTATCGCTATGCGCCTGCCAGACCGCCTCGCTAGTGCTCGCGACCACTTTCTTAGCCAGCACCCGGGTGACCTCACCCTGACCGCCTTTGTCGACACCCTCACTGAGATCGAGACTCGCCAGCGCACTATCGCTCAGTCGAGCGGTGCGCCGGCAGTCTCTATCTTTCACGGTTGTGCCCCATCCCCGTGCACGTTCACTGACGTTTCGGCTGCGGTCGCCACGGCGACCCCTCTTACCGAGACGGCTGCTGCTGTCCACCCGCAGCAGCGCTCGCGTCGCGGTGGCCGTGGCCGCCAGGGAGGTAGGGGTGGTGACGCAGGTGGTAGTGGTCGTGGTGGTGGTGACGGTAGTCCGCCTGAGGGGACTACCACCGGTGGGCAGGAGCAGCAGTCCCAGCAGCAGCAGGACCAGCCCCAGCCGCAGCCGCCGTCCCAGCAGCACCCGCCGCAGCCGTGGGCTCGTCTCCCGCCTGGTTGGCCCGGCACCTCCGGAGGCGGTGGCCGTGGTGGCGGCCCGCGCAGCTTGGCGTCTACCAGCGGCTCCAGTGCTGTGACCTGCCAGTACCAGCTTCAGACCGGGCCTCTCCGCGGCACTCTGTGCCGCCGCCCGCACCCGACCGCCCACTGTTTCCGCCGCCTCGACGATCTTTTTCGTCGTCGCTTTGGCCCGGCCCCGGACCTCCCTGACTGGCACAGCCTGCTCCGCCAGGGCGTGCCGATCTTTGAGTTAGACATGGATCAGATAGGTGCTGCTTTGCATGCTTTGTATGCTGACGCTTCTAGTGTTGATGGATCTTACTACCATGTGTACTCTAGTTTAGGTGTTTCACCCTTGTGTAGCTTAGCTTCCCCTGCTGCGACAGGCGTAGGACTGGCTAGGTTGCCTAGTCTAGTCGCTCCACCGGCTCCGTCCGCGGCCTCCGCCACTGCGTCGCTGTCCTTCACTCTCGACTCTGGTGCTTCTGCCTGCTTCTTCCGCGACCGTTCCACGCTCACGCCGCTTGCTGCACCTGCTGTTGTCTCTCTCGCTGACCCCTCTGCGGGTCCGGTCGTCGCGCGCAGTTCTACGTCCCTTCCCTGTCCGGCAGTTCCCTCGGGCTCCCTTACTGGCCTCCACGTTCCCTCGTTCTCCAGGAACCTGGTTGGTGTCGGCTGTCTCCAGGACCTCGGCGTCACCACCACGTTCCCCGGGCACGAGCGGTTCGCTGTCTGTTCTGAGGCTGTCTCAGGTTCCCCCCTTGCGACGTTCCCCCGGGACCCGGTGTCCGGTCTGTTTACCCTACACACCGCTTCCCCCCCGGTTGGTGCGTCCTCCCAGGTCGCTGCAGCTTGCTCGTGTCGGTCCCTCACTCACCCCTCCCTTCTCTGGCACCACCGCTTAGGTCACCCTGCTCTCCCGCGTCTGCGTCACATGTCCCAGCACGGTCTTGTCTTAGGTCTCCCCGCGTCGCTCCCTGCCCTTCCTCCCTCGACTGCGCCACCGTGCACGCCTTGCGTCGAGGGTCGGCTCCGCCGTGCTCCTCACTCCTCCTCGCTGCGTCCTGCTACTGCCCCCCTTCAGACCCTGCACTTGGACGTTTGGGGCCCTGCCCCCGTCCCCGGACCGCGCGGTGAGCGCTACTTCCTTGTGCTCGTTGACGACTACACACGCTACACCACGGTGTTTCCCCTGGAGCGGAAGGCCGACGTGCCCGACGTTCTTCTCCCGTGGGTTGTAGCTGCGCGTCTCCACCGCGGTCTCCCCGTGTTGTGTCTCCACTCCGACCGTGGCGGCGAGTTCGCCTCTGGTCGGCTTGGACAGTTCTGTCGTGCGGAGGGCATCACCCAGTCGTACACGTTGCCGGACTCGCCACAGCAGAATGGGGTTGCTGAGCGCCGCATCGGCTTGGTCATGGAGGTCGCCCGTACCTCCATGATCCATGCCGATGCCCCCCATTTTCTGTGGCCGTTCGCTGTTCGCTACGCGGCTCACCAGCTTAACCTGTGGCCACGCTCCCAGCGGCCGCAGGTTTCGCCGACCCTCCTTTGGACCGGGTCCCCCGGTGACGCGTCTGCGTTCCACGTCTGGGGCTGCCTTGCTCACGTTCGTGCCTCTGGCACGGACAAGCTCACTGCCCGCACTGTCCCCTGTGTCTTCCTCGGTTTCCCCCTGGACTCGTCTGACTGGCTTTTCTACCACCCGCCGTCTCACCGCTTCCTCCACTCTCGTGACGTCACCTTTGACGAGTCCGTCTCCTTCTACCGCCGCTTCCCTCACCGAGGTCTGCCAGTTGCCCCCCCCCTTTTCCTTGCTCCCTCTCCCCCGGTAGCCCCTGCCCCTCTCCCGCCTCGTCCTGCCCCGTCTGGTGTCTCCCACGTCACTCCCCTCCCGTCGGTTGTCCCCGTTGAGGAGTCTGCTGACTCTGGTGGTACCCCCGGTCCGTCCTTGCCGCGTCCCCCTTCCCCAGTGCCTCCGCCCCCACTGTCGCAGTCGCCGACCCCGCTGCCGCCGCCGTCGCCGTCGCCGCCGCAGCCGTCGCCGCTGTCGCCGCCACTGCCGCCGCTGCTCTCGGCCCCTGGGGGTGCTGGTGTGGAGGAGGGTGTTCGTCCTGCGGCTTCTGGGGGTGCCGCTGGTGTTGGAGGGGGTTCTCGCTCTTGGGGTGTTGGTTCTGGGGGTGCTGCTGTTGAGTGTTCTGCCGACGGTCGTTCTGCCTCTGCTGGTCCGAGAGTTCCGGCCCAGCCGTCGTCGCCGCCACAGCAGCCGTCGCCGCCGGTTTCCGCTCTCCGCCTGCTCGGCCTTCCCTCCCCGGACCGCGCGCCGGTGTCTCCCCCACAGCCTCCTGACCTCCCTGTCTACGGTCCTGTGTTCCCGCCGCCAGACTCGTCTCCGGCCCGTCTTCCTCCTCGTTCCCCTCCTGTGTCTCCTCCGCTGTCCCCTGACCCTACCCCTCCGTCTCACGTTTGGGCTCGCCGTCCCTCCCGTGCTCGTCCCGTCTCTCCTGTCCTGCCCACCCACCCTATGTTGCTCCGTTCCCACTCGTCTCGTCCTCCCCTCCTCCCGTCCCCTCCTCCCTCGTCCCTTGCTGTTGCACCTCCTCCGTTCTCTGACTACCTCCGTGCTGCTCGTCCCCTTGTCCCTCGGGTCCTTGCCTCTCTTGTTACCGACCCTGCTGTTCCTGTCTCGCGCCTTGCCGCGCTTGTCGCTGCTGTCGCTGACTTCGCTTCTACCCGCCGCCTTGACTACGCTACCGCTCTGGTCTCTGACCCTGCCCGTCCTCTGTCCGTCGGGGGTGCTCCTGCCCTTGGCAGTGACGTCCTAGAGGACAGGCAGTACGAGCTGGCTTTCCTTTCCGAGGCTGCTCCCCATCTCTGCTCCATGCTGTTAGTCCCTGAGGGTGACCCAGACGCCTTCGACATCCCGACCCCTCGCACCTACGCTGAGGCCACCTCGGGACCTTGGGCCTCTCAGTGGATAGCTGCCATGGAGCAGGAGATGGCATCTTGGAGATCCACCGGCACTTACGTCGACGCAGTTCCCCCGCCTGGGGTGAACGTAGTCGATGGTCGGTGGCTCTTCAAGGTGAAGCGCCCCCCTGGAGAGCCGCCTGTCTTCAAGGCGCGCTACGTGGCCAGAGGTTTCAGTCAGCGCGAGGGGGTTGACTTCTTCCAGACCTTCGCCCCGACCCCGAAGATGACCACTCTTCGGGCGCTGCTACACGTAGCAGCACAGCGTGACTACGAGCTTCACTCTCTCGACTTCTCTACTGCCTTTCTTCAGGGCAGCCTACACGAGCAGGTCTACCTGCGCCGATCACAGGGCTTCACTGGTACCTTCCCTCCTGGGACCCAGTGGTTTCTCAGGCGCCCGGTCTACGGCCTGCGTCAGGCTCCCCGCGAGTGGCACGACACGCTACGTGCCACGTTAGCAGACCTGCAGTTCTTTCCGTCCTCTGCTGACCCTTCACTGTTTGTGCGTTCCGGCCAGACTCCGTTCTACATCCTTGTCTACGTAGACGACCTGGTCTTCGCTACTCCTGACAGGGACGCACTGGCCTCTGTGAAGGCTGAGCTGCTGAAGAGACACACCTGCACTGACCTTGGAGAGCTGCGTCGCTATCTTGGCCTGCAGATCTCTAGGGACAGAGCAGCACGCACCATCACTCTGACCCAGTCACACTTGGTGCGTCAGGTCCTTCAGAGGTTCGGTCTTCAGTTCTCCTCCGCACAGCCCACACCTCTACCCGTAGACCATGGGCTCTCTGCTCCCGTTCCTGAGGAGCCAGTAGAGCCCAGTGGCCCCTACGCAGAGCTGGTGGGTTGCCTCATGTACCTGATGACTTGCACTCGCCCAGATCTCGCATACCCTCTCAGCATCCTGGCTCGCTTTGTGGCTACAGGCAGACACCGACCTCAGCACTGGTCTGCCGCTAAGAGGGTTTTGCGTTATCTTGCTAGTACATCAGGCATGGGGTTAGTGCTAGGAGGACGCAGGCCAGTGGTCCTTACTGGGCACACAGACGCTTCTTGGGCAGACGACGCTGAGACGCTCAGGTCGTCGCAGGGCTACTGTTTCAGCCTTGGTTCGGGTGCTATCTCTTGGAGATCCACTCGCTCGTCGTCTGTGGCTCAGTCTAGCTGTGAGGCTGAGATCTACGCTGGTGCCATGGCGGCACAGGAGCTCCGCTGGCTGACCTTCTTGCTCACAGACTTAGGTGAGCGGCCTAGCTCTGCCCCGGTCCTGTACGCTGACAACAGGGCGATGATACTCCTGTGTCAGGAGCCTCGGCTTGAGGGCAGAGCGAAGCATATCCAGCTGCGGTACTTCCTCCTGCGCGAGCTACAGCAGCGCCGCCAGGCCCGCGTAGTTCACTTGGCCTCAGGTGCCAACACAGCTGATATCTTTACTAAGGCGCTTGCGCCTAAAGATCATCAGCGGCACTGTGTACAGCTTGGTCTTGTTCCTATAGCTGCTCCCCTGTTAGGATCCTGATTGTGTACTCTCTATTATATATGCTTGTCAGACTGGCCTTGTGGCCTTACCTCCAGTGGCTGGACTAGTAGTGCCACCCTGGCTTGCTTCAGTTTTGGTTGTATTCTTGCTGACTGGTCTCCAGACCCCTGCCTCAGTGGTTGGACTAGTAGTGCCGCCCTGAGCTGTTTGCTTCTTGTTTAGTTTCACCCCTTGTCTAGCCTAGGGGGTGTGTCAACTTATACATATTATCTATGTAGAAGTTATAGGCTAGACTGAGGTATGCTTCTAGTGAGTACAACCAACTAGTATTTGTTCTAGGTTTCCACCTCTAGTAATCATTTCGTTTTCTACGTTAACAACTATTTACACCGACGACGTGTCCCAGCTGTGGGTAGTCTCATCCCGGAAGGGGGGGTGGTGTAAGGAAATTCCCTTTTCCTTACTGGGCTCGACTACAGTGCGTACGCCCTCGACTCTCGGAAGTCCAAGCTTGGCCAACGTCTTTAGTCCCGAACCATTTCACGAACCCAAACTTAAACGCGCAGCGCTTCCGTGGCTTTCGCCAACCGGACCGCCCCAACCTGTTCGCGTGGTTCTCGACTAGCTCTGTTTGTGCCTATAAATGCCCAGGCCCTCATTTGTATCAACACTCGAATCAAGATTCCTTTATTCCACTACCTGTTATTACTCTGATTAATTCATAACACATTTATCCCGCTGTAGGCATTCAACTGTACTCAACCACCACTGGTAACGGAAGACACGAGTCAATTGAGTTCGTCAGCGAGATTGAAGAAATCGTCATTTCGTGGAGACAGCTGGGGTAACCACCTTTCCCAAACCTCATGCTTGTGGTGACATCGCAGATTTCAGTTTACCACGCAGCGCGCTTGGCCTTGTTTTGGCGGGAGCCAGCACCACGCCGAACCCGAGCCTCAATCTGAGACCGTACCTCGAACCCAGGCCGCAGGCTGGGAAGCTGATCTGACTGACGGCTTGGTTCTGTGTGGCCGTTGGTCATGAATTCACAGGTCGCGCTTCTTTTCCTGTCCACTTTTGAGCATCTCGTGGAACTCTGACCTGGCCAGGCACTAGGCCCGAATGATCGGTTGGACACTGGGGTCGCCGGATTTGTCGGTCATCAAATCGCAACCGTCCGCGCTGCCCAAATGCGGCACGGCTGACCAGTCCAAACGGCCCAAATTGAGCCCAAGCCAAATTCAATTTACCCCTGTGTGAGGGAGTGTTTAGCGCGTTCTTTTACAGTCAGTTGGCGTGACAGGTACAGAATTGAGGTGAGGTAACTCGAAATTCCGTGTCTTTTAGGATACGCTCGAAAGTGCACGTTCTTAGCGGACGCTCTCAAAGCGTGCCAGCAGCCGTGTTGCGCATGTTTCAAAAGCGGCTGGAAATCGTGCCCGAAATGAACCCCCGCCAGAAACGGCAAAACCTGTCTGGCGACATTTCGAGAAGATTCGTCATTTCGAGAAGATTCGTCAATGCCATGGCAAAAACAGGGAGGCCCCGTTTTCCAGGCTCGTAATATCGTAACTCTATTTATTTTGCCAAGATATTTTGTTTTTCGCTGCGCAGAGCATTCGTCGTGTCAAAGGCTGGACACAAGGCCGAGCCAAGCATGCTCTCCGCAGTCAAAAAGTGAGCCTCACGACATCTACATTCCCCGTAACAGTGTTTCGAGCATGTACAGAGGACGTAAAAGTGCGAGTTAGGGCATAATGAACGCGCTGGACACGCCCTCAGGGGAGCAGAACAGCAGTGCAGGCCCCCGCTCGAGCCGAATGTTACCCGCCCTCATTCCCAGAGCGCAGCATCATCAGCAGCAGCAGCAGTGCTCTGAGCAAAGCACCCTGCCTCAACCTCCACCCCCGTCCCCGCCCTCCCAAACCGTCTCTGCGTTCGCACATTCCTGACCTGATCCTCCCGCACTATTCCTCGCCTCGCCTGCACGCCTCGCCTCGACTTGGCCCAAACCCGATTCTGCTCCTCACTTCCCAAAACTCTCGTGGCTGTCGTTTGTCTGATGGGTAACACAGGCTGGCTGCTCATTCCCTCGCATTGAGACGTTCCGAGTAGCTTGATTGGAATTCAGGTTCAGGAAGCTCGGCCTTGCAAGTCCCGCTAGTTAATTTCTTCACTTACTATACTTCCCGACTTCAGCAGACTAATTTCCTCTGAACCCTAACCTTCCCTTCTACAAAGCGACTGCTTTTTTTTTATCCATCCATTTCTCACGCTGACGCGCTCTGGTTTCGTAAGGCCAGCAGCCGCAGCACCAGTCTCTCCCGGCGGCAGCGGCCGCAGCAGAAAGCCATGCCACGGAGCTCCGCATCCGTGTCCCCTCAAGAACACCACGACCCCGCAGCATCCCCAGCTAGCAATAGCGCAGTCCTCATGGCAGCAGATGCCGACGCCGCCGCCGCGTCCCCGTACGGCGAGGATCCGCGCAAGGCAGCAGCGGCAGCCATGGCCATGACCTCCCCGTGCCCGCTCCTCCAAGGCGCGAAACCCGCCGCCGTGCCGTCAGTCTTCTGCTTCCACTCGATCTGCTATTCCGTGAATCAAGGCCGGAAGAAGTCGCTCTTCAGCCGCTGCATCGAGCCGTGCGTCGGGCTCGCCGCGAAGCGCAAATCGACGCAGTTCACGTCGATCAGCGACGACGAGGCCAAGGCCGCCGCGCCGCCCAAGTTCCGCGTCATCCTGAACGAAATCTCGGGTTTCGCACGGTCCGGAGAGGTGCTCGCGATCATGGGGTCGAGCGGGTGCGGCAAGACGACGCTTCTGGACGTTCTCTCGCACCGGATTGCGTCCGCGGCGGCTTCGGCGGGGCCGCTGGCGGGGGGCCGGACGGGGTACATTGAGCTGGGCGACAAGCCGACGACGGATGACCTCATGCGACGCATCTCGGCGTACGTGATGCAGGACGACCTCATGTACGCGACGCTGACGGCGCGCGAGACACTCATGTTCTCGGCGGAGATGAACCTGCCGCGGAGCTTCTCGTACAAGGAGAAGCAGGAGCGCGTGGAGCGGCTGCTGGAGCTGCTGAGCCTGCAGCACGCGGCCAACACGCTCATCGGGAACGAGAACCTTAGGTAACTACGAGCTTTGAGACGCGCCTCTAAGCTAGGTGACGGGTAATTATCGCGCTGCTGAACCTGCAGCACGCGGCGAAAACGCCCATCGGTCGAGAAAGCAAGGAGTTGAGCATGGGTGGCTACGCTGCTTCGATTTCCGAGGTCGTTGATAGCGCCAATCAGGCGAGGCTGCATGAGGTTCGGGTGCGAGGTGTTAGGCTGCATGGACCGAGAAGCAGGGCGTGGCCCAATCCATAGTCCACTGATATAAGGCGGCGGAAGTGCCCGACGATGAGAGGGTCTTAGGCTGGACCCCTCGCGTTGATCCGCGTCCTGCGATTTCACATGTTTCCCATATGCGCCCGCGCGACCGTAGCAGCACCCGCCCACCCGCGCGGAACGGTGCCAGCCTCCTCCGTGGCTTGCGGTGCAGCCATTGTCGGGATAGAACGCCGTCTGCTGCTAGAACGCGGCAGGCAGGAATGCCTTCTCCTCCCCGTCCCCTTCCCATCTTCCTCTCCCCTCATCCCCCCGTCCCCCTGTATCTCCCCCCCACACCCACCCGCCCCCTCCTCTTCTTCTCCAGAGGCGTGTCGGGCGGCGAGCGCAAGCGCGTGGCGATCGGCGCGCACATCGTGCACGACCCCAAGATCCTCTTCCTGGACGAGCCCACCTCCGGCCTCGATTCGTCCAACGCGTATCGCGTGGTGAAGATCCTCAAGGACATCGCCATAACCTCGGAGAGCATCGTCATCATGGTGATCCACCAGCCGTCGTTCCGCGTCCTGGAGCAGATCGACCAGCTGCTGCTGCTGTCGACGGGCAACATGATCTTCTTCGGCCCGCCGCCGCACCTCCCGGCGTTCTTCGACGCGTTCGGGACGCCCGTGCCGAAATTCGCGAACCCGACGGAGTTCGCGCTGGAGCTGTTGGAGCAGTTGAAGAGCACGTCCGAGGCCGCGCTTATGGAGCTCGTCGCCTTCGCCGCGGACTGGCACCGCAGCCGCGACCACATGGCGCACGCCAAGACGGGCCGCCACGCGAAGCCCGCGCTGCTGTCCGCGGGACCCGACGGCGAGGGCGGGGAGGCGGAGATGAATGGCGGCGGTGGAGGCGGGGGGGGGCACGGGCGGAAGAGCGCGGAGGGCGGGAGAAGGTTCTGCGGGAAGCTGGCGAAGATGGGGAAGGGGGCGGGCGGGCAGGAGGAGGATGCGGTGGAGTCGGGGCATAAGGGGACGCACCGGTACGCCAACTCGTGGTTCCGCGAGTTCTCCATCCTGTTCGTGCGGTCGGGGCTGATGATCGTGCGCAACCCGCTGCTCTACTTCCTGCGCCTCATGCTGCTCACCGTCGCGGGGTTCCTCCTCGCCTCGCTCTTCTACAAACCCAGCCACGAGTACGACCCGACCCTCGCCGTGCCCGGCCTTGCCCGACCGACGTTTTCTGACCCTCGCCCCGAAATCCTCGTCGTCCTCCTCCTCCCCCTCCTCCTCCTCCTCCTCCTCCTCCTCCTCCTCCTCCTCCTCCTCCTCCCCCTCCTCCTCCCCCTCCCCCTCCCCCTCCTCCTCCTCCTCCTCCTCCTCCTCCTCCTCCTCCTCCTCCTCCTCCTCCTCCTCCTCCTCCTCCTCCTCCCCCTCCTCCTCCTCCTCCTCCCCTCCTCCTCCTCCTCCTCCTCCTCCTCCTCCTCCTCCTCCTTGTTCGTTTCCCCCAGCTGGTTTCTTTGCCTGGCTTCGCTTTGCGCGTTTTGTTGCTCCTTCCCCTGCCCATCCCTCGTCTGACCTTGGCCTTGCTGCGCGCGCTTTGTGCCCTGTTCGCCTTCCCCCCCACTCTCTCCCTCCCCCCCTCTCCCGCGTTCTCATCCTCCCCCCTCCTCTCCCCCCCCCGCCCCCGCCCTTTCCGGTGCAGTCCGAAGGGCATGTTGGAGCGGCTGGCGTACCAGTCTTTCATCGTAGCCATGCTCTTCTTCTGCTCCGCCGACGCCACGCCCATCTTCATCATGGTGCGTGTCTGCGCTTGTGAGCGCGCGTGCGCGAGAGAATGAGTGTGCGTTGGTTGGGAGAGGGAAGGCAGTGCGTGCGTGCGTTAGCATGTGGATGACCCCGTGCCGTTCATGTGGCAGTTCATGTGGCATGCCGCATGCCACTCCTCCCGTGTGAGAGGGAAGGCAGTTCATGTGGCATGCCGCATGCCACTCCTCCCGTGTGAGAGGGAAGGCAGTTCATGTGGCATGCCGCATGCCACTCCTCCCGTGCTGCCTCGCCTCTTCCGTACCCCGCCTTTCCTCCTCCAATTCCTTGCCTCCCCCCCCCTTCATTTCGCCCCATTTCGCCCTCCTCACCCTACTCCCTCATCCCCCTCCCCCCGTCCCCTCACCCCCTCCCCCGCCCCCCGCCCTCCCCCCAACTCCCCGCTCCGCCGCCCCCCCCCAGGAGCGCAACATATTCATCCGAGAAACGTCTCACAACACGTACCGCGCGTCGACATACGTGATGGCGACGATGGCGGTGTACGTGCCGCTGCAGGCGCTCATGGCGCTCACGCTCACGCTCGAGTCGTGGTGGACCGTGGGGCTGTCGGGCGGCTTCTCCGGCGCGCTCTTCTTCGCCACCATCTGCTTCCTCTGCCTCTTCACCGGCAACGCCATCTCCACCTTCGCCAGCTCCTTCTTCAAGAAGTGAGTGCTGCTGCTGCAGAGAGGGGTGGGGGGTGGTGCTGGCCTGGGCTGGGGCTGAGCTGGTCTGGGTGCGTGCCGCTGGGGGTTTGAGCCAGCTTTCCACGCTCAGCATACACTAATCCCTTCTCACTCTCCACTTCTCCCCCTCACCCTTTCCCCTTCCCTCTCCCCTTCCCCCTCCTCCCTTTCCCTCTCCCCCTGTCCCCCCTGCCCGCCTCCCTCTCACTCCCGTGCAGCATGATCCTGGCGTACGCGACAGTGATCTCGACGATGGCGTACTTCACGCTGGTGTCGGGCTTCTACATCCACCGCACGTCCATCCCCAAGTTCTGGATCTGGCTGCACTACCTCTCGCCCATGAAGTACGCCTTCGAGGCGCTCGTGCAGAACGAGTTCGTCAGGTGCGTGCGTGCTGAAACGGCCTCCCGACCACCTCCCTACTACCTTCGTGATGCGACTCCACCTCCCTCCCTCCCTCTCCCCTCCCTCCCTCCCGCCCTCCCTCTCCCCTCCCTCCCTCCCTCTCCCTCTGCTTCTATGTGATCCTCACTCCATTCTCAACTTACTCACTTACCCCCCCTCCCATCCGTGCTACCTGACGCTGAATGCAGCGTTTGACTCGAGCCAGTGAACATGACACGGCTGAAGCCCGCGCTGAGAATGTTCCTACCTCACTCCCTCCCCTCGTCCCCCTCCCCTCCCCCCCCCCCCCCCCCACACCCGCCCTACTTGCCAATCCACATTCCATCCTCTCTCCACCGCAGGGATGGCGGGCCATGCTACCTGACGCTGAACGAAGCCTTTGACATCGAGCCGGTGAGCACGTACGTGAACACGACGCGGCTGAAGCCCGCTCTCACAGCGTTCCTGCCCAACATCGTGACCCCGGGCGTGGGCAAGCTGACGGCGCAGAGCTGCATCATGACGGGCACGTTCATCAGCCGCAAGTACCTGGACATTGTGGAGCTCAACAAGTACCAGAGCATGGCTGTGCTCTTCTCCATGGCTGTCAGTGTGCGGATTGGGTACTTTTTGGTGCTCACGCTGATTTACAAGACCAAGAGGAAGTAGGGGGAGGGGGGAGGGAGAGGGGGAGGAGGGAGGAGGCAGGAGGAAGGGGTTTATGTTGACCTTTTACAGACACACACACACACACACATACAGATGTGTACACAGATACACAGACACACCTGCACACACACATGCACACACCCCCCAACACAAACACACACACACATGGAGCAGACACACATGCAAGTGTCTTAGTGGTGCTCACAGGGCAAGTAACTGTGCCTTGTGTGCAGTGCATCTAGGTTGCCTTGGCCATTTCTGTATGGCTGCTGCTGCGTGCAACTCACAAGCAACTGAAGGAGCCCGGTTGAATGACAAGACAGCTGTAGTGGTGGATACCGTACCCTTAGGATTTGTTCAGGGAAGTGGTAGTACTGATATGGTCCCCCCCGTAAGTGCTTTTATGTGCATTGACTACTGTCATTGACTGTTTTGTCATTCGTTTGCATGGTGTACGAAGGTGTCCAAAGTACAGCTAAGCTTAGCTGAAGTCATTTCCCTGCTAAGGTCGACGTCAAATGTGGACGTCAAACCAGAGGCAAATCCCAACTTCGGACATGCTCACTTGCACGCGCAAGCCTTTCCAAAATGATATACTGTAAAACGTTTTCCGATCAGGGTAGCAAGAAAATGGGAACCACCAGCTTACTAAAAGCTACCATTATCAAAATCAGAAAAGTGTAATTGAAAGAGTGAGTACACACAGATATACCTAAGTCATGTACCCTCTAAGAGATGACCCTATATAGTCTATACAAACATGACAATTACACATGTTTGACACACCCCCAAGACTGCATAGGGGAATGTCCTAAACAAGCAGCTCAGGGCGGTATCAAACAGTGAATTGAATGAATAGAGAGGGAGAGTACACAAACATATACCTAAATGTTGTACTCTCTAGGAGGTGACCCTATACAGTCTATACAAACATGATAACTACACATGTTTGACACACCCCTTGGACTGCATAGGGGAATGTTCTAGACAAACAGCTCAGGGTGGCACTACTAGTCCAGCCTCTGAGACAAGGGTCTAAAAGACCAGTCAGAAGGAGTACAGGCAAGGCAAGAACTAGTACAGGGCGGCACTACTAGTCCAACCACTGTGAGAGGACACAAGTCCGGTCTGAATGTACTCATATATATATGGGACAGTACAAAGTCAAGGCCCGAGTAAGTGAGAGACTACAGGAACCAGACCAAGCTGTACACAGTGCCGCTGATGATCTTTAGGCGCAAGCGCCTTCGTAAAGATATCAGCTGTGTTGGCACCAGAGGCCAAGTGCACTACGCGAGCCTGGCGACGCTGCTGTAGCTCACGCAGAGGGAAGTACCGCAGCTGGATGTGCTTTGCTCTGCCCTCGAGTCGAGGCTCCTGACACAGGAGGATCATGGCCCTGTTGTCAGCGTACAGGACCGGGGCAGAGCTAGGCCGCTCACCTAAGTCAGTGAGCAAGAAGGTCAGCCAGCGGAGCTCCTGTGCCGCCATGGCACCGGCGTAGATCTCAGCCTCACAGCTGGACTGGGCAACAGACGAGGAGCGGGTAGCTCTCCACGAGACAGCACCTGAGCCAAGGCTAAAGCAGTAGCCCTGGGAAGACCTGAGCGTCTCGGCGTCGTCTGCCCAAGAAGCGTCTGTGTGTCCAGTAAGGACCACTGGCCTGCGTCCGCCTAGCACTAACCCCATGCCCGATGTACTTGCAAGATAACGCAAAACCCTCTTAGCGGCAGACCAGTGCTGAGGTCGGTGTCTGCCTGTGGCCACGAAACGAGCCAGGATGCTGAGAGGGTATGCGAGATCTGGGCGAGTGCAAGTCATCAGGTACATGAGGCAACCCACTAGCTCAGCGTAAGGACCACTGGGATCTACCGACTCCTCAGGAACTGGAGCAGAGAGTCTGTGGTCCAGAGGAAGAGGGGTGGGCTGTGCGGAGGAGAACTGAAGGCCGAACCTCTGAAGGACCTGGCGCACCAAGTGTGACTGAGTCAGGGTGATGGTGCGCGCGGCTCTGTCCCTGGAGATCTGCAAGCCAAGGTAACGGCGCAGCTCTCCAAGGTCAGTGCAGGTGTGTCTCTTCAGCAGCTCTGCCTTCACGGAGGCCAGTGCGTCCCTGTCAGCTGTGGCAAAGACCAGGTCGTCTACGTAGACGAGGATGTAGAACGGAGTCGAGCCAGCACGAACGAAGAGCGAGGGGTCTGCAGAGGACGGAAAGAACTGCAGGTCAGCAAGGGTAGCACGCAGCGTGTCGTGCCACTCACGAGGCGCCTGGCGCAGGCCGTAGACTGGGCGCCGCAGAAGCCACTGGGTCCCAGGGGGGAAGGTGTCAGTAAAGCCCTGAGGACGACGCAGGTAGACCTGCTCGTGAAGGCTGCCCTGAAGAAAGGCAGTGGAGAAGTCGAGGGAGTGAAGCTCGTAGTCACGCTGAGCCGCTACGTGTAGCAGAACCCGAAGAGTAGTCATCTTCGGGGTAGGAGCGAAAGTCTGAAAGAAGTCCACCCCCTCGCGCTGACTGAAGCCTCTAGCCACGTAGCGCGCCTTGAACACAGGCGGCTCTCCAGGAGGGCGCTTCACCTTGAAGAGCCAACGGCCATCGACCACGTTCACCCCAGGTGGGGGAAGTGCGTCGACGAAGGTGCCGGTGGATCTCCAAGATGCCATCTCCTGCTCCATGGCAGCTATCCACTGAGAGGCCCAGGGTCCCGAGACCGCCTCAGCGTAAGTACGAGGGGTCGGGATGTCGAAAGCGTCTGGGTCACCCTCAGGGACTAGCAGCATGGAACAGAGATGGGGAGCAGCCTCGGACAGGAAAGCAAGCTCGAACTGGCGGTCCTCCAGGACGTCACTGCCAAGAGCAGGAGCACCCCCGACAGACGGAGGACAGGGAGGGTCAGAGACCAGAGCGGTGGCGTAGTCAAGGCGGCGGGTAGAGGCGAAGTCAGCGACCGCAGCGACGAGGGCGTCAAGACTCGACACTGGAACAGACGGGTCGGTAACGAGAGAGGCAAGGACCCGAGGAACAAGAGGACGAGCGGCACGAAAGTAGTCGGACAGAGGAGGAGACGCAACGACAAGAGAAGACGGAGGAGGAGACGGGAGGAGGGGAGGACGAGACGCGTGGGAACGGAGCAACATAGGGTAAGAGCGCGGGACGGGGGAGACAGGACGAGCACGGGAGGGGCGGCGAGACCAGACGTGAGAGGGCGGCGTCGGGTCAGGAGACAGAGGAGGGGACACAGGAGGGGAACGAGGGGGAAGACGAGCCGGGGACGAGTTCGGCAGAGGGAACACAGGGCCGTAGACGGGAAGAGGAGGAGACGGCAGGAGAGGAACAGGCGCAGGGTCAGGGGACGGAAGGCCGAGCAGACGGAGGGCGGACACCGGCGGGGACTGCTGCGGCGGCGACACAACACCAACGCCAGGGCCACAAGCTGCGCGACGGCTACCTCCCGAAACCTCCACACCGGCACCCCCAGAAGGGACACCCCCAGAGTGCGAAACCCCACCAGCACCGGTACCACCCCCAGAGTCCACAAACAGCGGCAGCGACGACAGCGGCGGCGGCGGCGGCGGCTGCGACGGCTGCGACGGCGGCGGCGGCAGAGACGACGGCTGCAACGACGGCGGCGGTGGAGACGACGGCTGCAGCAGCTGTGGCGACGGCGGCTGCGGAGGCGGTGGAGGAGGAGACACCGGGGGAGGGACAGACGGCGAGGACTGCGCCGGAGGACTACCAGAGTCAGAAGACTCGTCGACCGGGACGACCGACGGGAGGGGGGTGACGTGAGACACACCAGAGGGGGCCGGACGGGGGGGGCGGGGGGGGGGAGGGGCAGGGACCACCAGGGAGGGAGGAACCAGGAACAGGGGGGGAGTAACCGGGGGACCACGGTGGGGAAAGCGGCGGTAGAAGGAGACGGACTCGTCAAAGGTGACGTCGCGAGAGTGAAAGAAGCGGTGAGACGGCGGGTGGTAGAAGTGCCAGTCGGACGCGTCAAGGGGGAAACCGAGGAAGACGCAGGGGAGAGTGCGGGCAGTGAGCTTGTCCGTGCCAGAGGCACGAACGTGAGCAAGGCAGCCCCAGACGCGGAACGCAGACGCGTCACCAGGGGACCCGGTCCACATAAGGGTCGGCGAAACCTGCGGCCGCTGGGGGTGCGGCCACAGGTTAAGCTGGTGAGCGGCGTAGCGCACGGCGAACGGCCACAGAAAATGGGGTGCACCGGCGTGGATCATGGAGGTGCGAGCCACCTCCATGACCAAACCGATGCGTCGCTCAGCGACCCCATTCTGCTGCGGGGAGTCCGGCAGGGTAAACGTCTGGGTGATGCCCTCCGCACGACAGAAGCGACCAAGGACACCTGAGGCAAACTCGCCACCCCGGTCGGAGTGGAGGCGCAAGGCAGGGAGACCGCGGTGGACACGAGCAGAGACAAGCCAGGGGATGAGAACGTCAGGCACGTCGGCCTTCCGCTCCAGGGGGAAGACGGTGGTGTAGCGCGTGAAGTCGTCGACAAGCACTAGGAAGAAGCGCTCGCGACGCGGCCCATGGACCGGGGCTGGGCCCCAGACATCCATGTGCAGAGTCTGCAGTGGTGCGGTGGTAGGGGGAAAAGAGGAGGAGTGAGGGGCACGGCGGAGCCGGCCCTCGACACAAGGCGTGCACGGTGGGGCGGGGGAGGAGGGAAACTCAGGGAACGAACCGGGGAGACCAAGGACGAGACCGTGCTGGGACATGTGACGCAGACGTGGGAGTGCAGGGTGACCAAGGCGGTGGTGCCAAAGGAG